>JBAIZL010000002.1:3220112-3710112 GCA_036971475.1 Prosapia bicincta
TTCTTCTTACTCAATCATCTGTCGTATATTTCGTACTTTTTCAAGTGTTCGTACTTCTACATACTATCAAAGGTTTTACTTGTGTCACGTTGCATAAGCCGGTGGCCATACTCCCCCCCCCCATATGGGCGTCTTCCAAAGACTCGTTTTGAGTTAGACGCGGGTAGAAGTCGTGCCCTTTTGACCAGACGCTACTCCTAGATTTTGGATCGACCCGCTTATTAGATTTCCTCGGTACCACTTAGGGATCATCCCCTATTCACCCATCATGGTGGTTTGTAGAGACGAACGATAGGGTCTAATTTATCGCATACGGTATACTTTATACCAGCCCTAAGGTCGAGGTTGCCCACTAACTTGATCCTCCGTTACAAATTTAGGGCTGATCACTATCGTGCAATCATATTCACTTGAAGTATGGCGTTGATTACATTATATTGAGTGCCTTTCCCTTACAACTTGAACAGATCGACTGTAAAGACCTGTAAAACTATAAGATAGAAATGTGATTTCGTATAACAATGTTGATAAATCTCAGATGTCGTCTCACTCGTACAGTTGCAGTGAGATCGACTGTAAAGACCTGTAAAACTATAAGATAGAAATGTGATTTCGTATAACAATGTTGATAAATCTCAGAGGTCGTCTCACTCGTACAGTTGCAGTGAGATCGACTGTAAAGACCTGTAAAACTATAAGATAGAAATGTGATTTCGTATAACAATGTTGATAAATCTCAGAGGTCGTCTCACTCGTACAGTTGCAGCGAGATCGACTGTAAAGACCTGTAAAACTATAAGATAGAAATGTGATTTCGTATAACAATGTTGATAAATCTCAGATGTCGTCTCACTCGTACAGTTGCAGTGAGATCGACTGTAAAGACCTGTAAAACTATAAGATAGAAATGTGATTTCGTATAACAATGTTGATAAATCACAGAGGTCGTCTCACTCGTACAGTTGCAGCGAGATCGACTGTAAAGACCTGTAAAACTATAAGATAGAAATGTGATTTCGTATAACAATGTTGATAAATCTCAGATGTCGTCTCACTCGTACAGTTGTAGTGAGATCGACTGTAAAGACCTGTAAAACTATAAGATAGAAATGTGATTTCGTATAACAATGTTGATAAATCTCAGATGTCGTCTCACTCGTACAGTTGTAGTGAGATCGACTGTAAAGACCTGTAAAACTATAAGATAGAAATGTGATTTCGTATAACAATGTTGATAAATCTCAGATGTCGTCTCACTCGTACATTTGCAGCGCGATCGACTGTAAAGACCTGTAAAACTATAAGATAGAAATGTGATTTCGTATAACAATGTTGATAAATCTCAGATGTCGTCTCACTCGTACAGTTGCAGCGTGATCGACTGTAAAGACCTGTAAAACTATAAGATAGAAATGTGATTTCGTATATCAATGTTGATAAATCTCAGATGTCGTCTCACTCGTACAGTTGCAGTGAGATAGACTGTAAAGACCTGTAAAACTATAAGATAGAAATGTGATTTCGTATAACAATGTTGATAAATCTCAGATGTCGTCTCACTCGTACAGTTGCAGCGAGATCGACTGTAAAGACCTGTAAAACTTTAAGATAGAAATGTGATTTCGTATAACAATGTTGATAAATCTCAGATGTCGTCTCACTCGTACAGTTTCAGTGAGATCGACTGTAAAGACCTGTAAAACTATAAGATAGAAATGTGATTTCGTATAACAATGTTGATAAATCTCAGATGTCGTCTCACTCGTACAGTTGCAGCGAGATCGACTGTAAAGACCTGTAAAACTATAAGATAGAAATGTGATTTCGTATAACAATGTTGATAAATCTCAGATGTCGTCTCACTCGTACAGTTGCAGTGAGATCGACTGTAAAGGCCTGTAAAACTATAAGATAGAAATGTGATTTCGTATAACAATGTTGATAAATCTCAGATGTCGTCTCACTCGTACAGTTGCAGCGAGATCGACTGTAAAGACCTGTAAAACTATAAGATAGAAATGTGATTTCGTATAACAATGTTGATAAATCTCAGATGTCGTCTCACTCGTACAGTTGCAGTGAGATCGACTGTAAAGACCTGTAAAACTATAAGATAGAAATGTGATTTCGTATAACAATGTTGATAAATCACAGAGGTCGTCTCACTCGTACAGTTGCAGCGAGATCGACTGTAAAGACCTGTAAAACTATAAGATAGAAATGTGATTTCGTATAACAATGTTGATAAATCTCAGATGTCGTCTCACTCGTACAGTTGCAGTTAAAGAATGAATATGTATAAACGGTTTACAACTACGCCCAAAATAGTTAAGTGCTGATTGCCGTTGTCAGGTTGCTAATAAATTACTTTCCAACCCGACGCTCTCCTACTGGGTGACCAACTCAAGCAGTAGTGGCAGTCATGTCCTAGGAAAGCAGTCAATATAGGAACCTTTAGCTTCAGAAGACTATTTGTATGTTGCAACAGGAGGAACGGCACAAGGGGGTGATGGGGAAGATATTGTATGTTGCAACAGGAGGAACGGCACAAGGGGGTGATGGGGAAGATATTGTATGTTACAACAGGAGGAACGGCACAAGGGGGTGATGGGGAAGATATTGTATGTTACAACAGGAAGAACGGCACAAGGGGTGATGGGGAAGATATTGTATGTTACAACAGGAGGAACGGCACAAGGGGGTGATGGGGAAGATATTGTATGTTGCAACAGGAGGAACGGCACAAGGGGGTGATGGGGAAGATATTGTATGTTGCAACAGGAGGAACGGCACAAGGGGGTGATGGGGAAGATATTGTATGTTGCAACATGAGGAACGGCACAGGGGGTGATGGGGAAGATATTGTATGTTACAACAGGAGGAACGGCACAAGGGGGTGATGGGGAAGATATTGTATGTTACAACAGGAAGAACGGCACAAGGGGTGATGGGGAAGATATTGTATGTTACAACAGGAGGAACGGCACAAGGGGGTGATGGGGAAGATATTGTATGTTGCAACAGGAGGAACGGCACAAGGGGGTGATGGGGAAGATATTGTATGTTGCAACAGGAGGAACGGCACAAGGGGTGATGGGGAAGATATTGTATGTTGCAACAGGAGGAACGGCACAAGGGGGTGATGGGGAAGATATCGAAGAAGCCATGATTAATAATGCGAGATGTAACCACATCCGCAGACACTGTAAGTAGATAGAAAATATAATTTATCGTATGTCCGAAGTTTTTACTTTTAAATTATCTCAAACAAGTATTTATCACTTCTTTTGTAAGATTATATGAAAAGATCGGAAAAATAGAAAACACCCTTCAGCATTATATATTTGCAAAACGTTTACACCCTTCGATATAACGGTTAGGTTTATAAATAAACAAGTGATTTATTATTATGGTTAAAATTTTGAAAGTTCAGACAAATTTCAAAATTGACTTAAAATCAATTCGAAATATTTTTAGAACTGGTTTCCTTACGCCCGTATCATAACCAATATCTTAAAAACCATTACACTGTTTAACTGGTTGCATGCATATTTAAGGAGTTGATAAAACATACTAACGTAACAAGGTATGAGTCCTTTCCTTCTGTCTTCCTCGACGGCTGCTCTGACTGCGTCCCCTCGAAGCCGTCCCGTCGTGTCTGTGGGCAGCAGTCTCATCGGCACCGAAGCTAGAATCCCTGCTTTCTCTACAGAACTGTTCGCTTGGTCTGTTGAAAAAGAGACAAACTAATTATGAACATACTAACGTAAAAAGGTATGAGTCCCTTTGCTTCTGTCTTCCTCGACAGCTGCTCTGACTGCGTCCCCTCGAAGCCGTCCCGTCGTGTCTGTGGGCAGTAGTCTCATTGGCACCGAAGCTAGAATCCCTGCTTTCTCTACAGAACTGTTCGCTTGGTCTGTTGAAAAAAGCAGTTAAGTTTTTGACCTTACCATCCCTTACTGTATAACTGGGGGCTCTGCGATTTATAAATAATTTAATTTCAGAGAAAACTTTTGCTTTTACTAAGGAAATGCTGTTAACGACCACATGTATTCAACAAGTCCTCAGAGTAGATATGGTTTATTACGACTTTGTCAGCTTTACGTATGAGGTTTTATACATTTGGACAAGCTATTCACTACCCTTTATTTTTCAATTCCTTCTATTAATTCACACTCTCCTTATATATATATATATATATATATATATATATATATATATATATATATATATATAGGCTATATATATATATATATATATATACATTTTCTTAAACTCGTAGCGTAGGCTACGTTGTGAATACAGTTTTTTCAAATAATAATCCAATAATTAAATTGTATTATTTGATTTTAGTATTATATGGGAAAAAACTTTTCACAAAAGGGGAAATGTATGCAATATAGTTATTTCGTCTCATTTGGCTTAAAATAAGTGATAGCAGCTTTGTGATTTCATAAAACTGTTGATTTTGTTATTTAGGTTATGTGGTATAACAGCGGTTTTAACGCATTGGCTATGTTACTTTATTTATATTAATTGTAATTGTTTAATAATGTAACTAAAATAATTTCTTTGTTGAACTAAATAAGAATTGACTTTAAAAGGTATCTTTTTATTACTTGTTAAAATGTTATCATCAATGAATTATAAATGAGTCGTAACGTTAAGGAAATACATGAGGCTACTATGTAAGCAATGTATGCGCGAGTGGTAGAAGTAACGGTTGGAATGTATGAGCGCATGGATCTCCATAGCACACCCTGACGCCTTGAACTCGACAGTGTCAGCCAGGGCACCGCTTGTCTGCGAAGGAATAGGCTACTGAATTCTGGAACTGTTCATCCCCGTCCTCATTGTGCCAATGCAATCTAACAATTCCTTAAGTATTTTCTACCTCCCAATATACAGTCTTAATCAAGGACGACAACACTAAGAGCGTATTGGAAAACTTGTCCCAGAGGCGGATCCACGAGGTGCGGCCACCCAGGGCCCTGAGCCGTCATTATTGAAAAATTAAACAAAATGCTATAAGCCATCCGCCTACTGACGAGTTTGTATTTGGTATTTAAGACTTCCCGGTGGGTCGTGTTACGGACACAAATATTAAACTGTTATAGTGTCAGCTGTAAAATACAGAGATAACTAGTTACATTAAGGATTCTATGATGATAATTGTGTGATACCAGTCAAGATATTGACGCACTTCGAAATTAAATTTAAGTAAGCGACTAAGAGATATAAAATACAGAGATAACTAGTTACATTAAGGATTCTATGATAATAATTGTGTGATACCAGTCAAGATATTGACGTACTTCGAAATTAAATTTAAGTAAGCGACTAAGAGATATAAAATACAGAGATAACTAGTTACATTAAGGATTCTAAGATAATAATTGTGTGATACCAGTCAAGATATTGACGCACTTCGAAATTAAATTTAAGTAAGCGACTAAGAGATATAAAATACAGAGATAACTAGTTACATTAAGGATTCTATGATAATAATTGTGTGATACCGGTCAAGATATTGACGCACTTCGAAATTAAATTTAAGTAAGCGACTAAGAGATATAAAATACAGAGATAACTAGTTACATTAAGGATTCTATGATAATAATTGTGTGATACCAGTCAAGATATTGACGCACTTCGAAATTAAATTTAAGTAAGCGACTAAGAGATATAAAATACAGAGATAACTAGTTACATTAAGGATTCTATGATAATAATCGTGTGATACCAGTCAAGATATTGACGCACTTCGAAATTAAATTTAAGTAAGCGACTAAGAGATATAAAATACAGAGATAACTAGTTACATTAAGGATTCTATGATAATAATTGTGTGATACCAGTCAAGATATTGACGCACTTCGAAATTAAATTTAAGTAAGCGACTAAGAGATATAAAATACAGAGATAACTAGTTACATTAAGGATTCTAAGATAATAATTGTGTGATACCAGTCAAGATATTGACGCACTTCGAAATTAAATTTAAGTAAGCGACTAAGAGATATAAAATACAGAGATAACTAGTTACATTAAGGATTCTAAGATAATAATTGTGTGATACCAGTCAAGATATTGACGCACTTCGAAATTAAATTTAAGTAAGCGACTAAGAGATATAAAATACAGAGATAACTAGTTACATTAAGGATTCTAAGATAATAATTGTGTGATACCAGTCAAGATATTGACGCACTTCGAAATTAAATTTAAGTAAGCGACTAAGAGATATAAAATACAGAGATAACTAGTTACATTAAGGATTCTAAGATAATAATTGTGTGATACCAGTCAAGATATTGACGCACTTCGAAATTAAATTTAAGTAAGCTACTAAGAGATATAAAATACAGAGATAACTAGTTACATTAAGGATTCTATGATAATAATTGTGTGATACCAGTCAAGATATTGAAGCACTTCGAAATTAAATTTAAGTAAGCTACTAAGTGATATAAAATACAGAGATAACTAGTTACATTAAGGATTCTATGATAATAATTGTGTGATACCAGTCAAGATATTGACGCACTTCGAAATTAAATTTAAGTAAGCTACTAAGAGATATAAAATACAGAGATAACTAGTTACATTAAGGATTCTATGATAATAATTGTGTGATACCAGTCAAGATATTGACGCACTTCGAAATTAAATTTAAGTAAGCGACTAAGAGATATAAAATACAGAGATAACTAGTTACATTAAGGATTCTATGATAATAATTGTGTGATACCAGTCAGGATATTGACGCACTTCGAAATTAAATTTAAGTAAGCGACTAAGAGATATAAAATACAGAGATAACTAGTTACATTAAGGATTCTATGATAATAATTGTGTGATGCCAGTCAAGATATTGACGCACTTCGAAATTAAATTTAAGTAAGCGACTAAGAGATATCAAATACAGAGATAACTAGTTACATTAAGGATTCTATGATAATAATTGTGTGATACCAGTCAAGATATTGACGCACTTCGAAATTAAATTTAAGTAAGCGACTAAGAGATATAAAATACAGAGATAACTAGTTACATTAAGGATTCTAAGATAATAATTGTGTGATGCCAGTCAAGATATTGACGCACTTCGAAATTAAATTTAAATAAGCGACTAAGAGATATCAAATACAGAGATAACTAGTTACATTAAGGATTCTATGATAATAATTGTGTGATACCAGTCAAGATATTGACGCACTTCGAAATTAAATTTAAGTAAGCGACTAAGAGATATCAAATACAGAGATAACTAGTTACATTAAGGATTCTATGATAATAATTGTGTGATACCAGTCAAGATATTGACGCACTTCGAAATTAAATTTAAGTAAGCGACTAAGAGATATAAAATACAGAGATAACTAGTTACATTAAGGATTCTATGATAATAATTGTGTGATACCAGTCAAGATATTGACGCACTTCGAAATTAAATTTAAGTAAGCGACTAAGAGATATCAAATACAGAGATAACTAGTTACATTAAGGATTCTATGATAATAATTGTGTGATGCCAGTCAAGATATTGACGCACTTCGAAATTAAATTTAAATAAGCGACTAAGAGATATCAAATACAGAGATAACTAGTTACATTAAGGATTCTATGATAATAATTGTGTGATACCAGTCAAGATATTGACGCACTTCGAAATTAAATTTAAGTAAGCGACTAAGAGATATAAAATACAGAGATAACTAGTTACATTAAGGATTCTAAGATAATAATTGTGTGATGCCAGTCAAGATATTGACGCACTTCGAAATTAAATTTAAATAAGCGACTAAGAGATATCAAATACAGAGATAACTAGTTACATTAAGGATTCTATGATAATAATTGTGTGATACCAGTCAAGATATTGACGCACTTCGAAATTAAATTTAAGTAAGCGACTAAGAGATATAAAGTACAGAGATAACTAGTTACATTAAGGATTCTATGATAATAATTGTGTGATACCAGTCAAGATATTGACGCACTTCGAAATTAAATTTAAGTAAGCTACTAAGAGATATAAAATACAGAGATAACTAGTTACATTAAGGATTCTATGATAATAATTGTGTGATACCAGTCAAGATATTGAAGCACTTCGAAATTAAATTTAAGTAAGCTACTAAGTGATATAAAATACAGAGATAACTAGTTACATTAAGGATTCTATGATAATAATTGTGTGATACCAGTCAAGATATTGACGCACTTCGAAATTAAATTTAAGTAAGCTACTAAGAGATATAAAATACAGAGATAACTAGTTACATTAAGGATTCTAAGATAATAATTGTGTGATATCAGTCAAGATATTGACGCACTTCGAAATTAAATTTAAGTAAGCGACTAAGAGATATAAAATACAGAGATAACTAGTTACATTAAGGATTCTATGATAATAATTGTGTGATACCAGTCAAGATATTGACGCACTTCGAAATTAAATTTAAGTAAGCGACTGAGAGATATAAAATACAGAAAAATCGTATCTGATAATCAGGTGAGGGTTATTGGAGGGACTATATAAGGTCATGATGTCAAGACATATATAAAACAAAAGCTTTAAAAATAATAATTTATAAAATGGACTAAAGTTCAAAGTAAGTAATTCCATGGTATAAGGTGTATTTAAATTTGGTCGTTTGTTTTCCATTTTACTTTAAAGAGTGTTTACTTTCACAAAACAAACAAACAAATTTAACATGTACATGTGACGTTTTAGATTGACTATATTAATTTCGAGAATTTACGTAAAACCCTGAAGCAGCATAAAATAAAGCTACCAATTTTATTTTAATTAGTAGGTCCTTCCGGAGGCGGGGGAGTCTTTGAAGAGTGTTCCATAGCTTTATATGAGAAGGTATCTGGGGCCCAGTGACACCAAACCAGGGTTCCGCAACGTCTAGAGTTGCCACTAGCTTGTCCACGGATACACTTTCCTCAAAAGTAAATATGTAACCATAGGTGTGCGCAACGTTAAGTATTTAAATACTTTATATATTCAATAGTCTTCTATTGGAAAGAACAATTCGTGTATTAACATTGGTGTATAATATTTCCCAGTATTGGGAATGCATATCCCCCTACTTCTCCATCCCCTTTCAGTGTTGGTACTTTTCACTAAATGTTTTCGTCTATGGTTAGTTTTAGAGAGAGAATGAAGTTCGCAATACATAATAGTGTACCTGATTCTAAAACCTAAATGTATACATACATTAGTAAAAATGTACTTAGATGGCATTTTGCAAATAAATTGTTCACAGTGATAATAACAATGAAAATATTAAGAATGATAGCGTTAAGCTCAAATGATCTTTTTACCGAGACTTTGACATGCGATTGAACACCAAGCGGTAGTATTAGTTTAGGAGAGACTAAAGTAAGTTTTTAATAAAACTTTTTATAAGTTTTAAGAGAGAATTTTTATTGAATAGCAAAAAACATCCTCTTATACAAAACAGTAGCTTTGTATATTTAGGTTGCAAAGCCCTTATGCACATTTAGGTTACAAAGCAATATTAACAAGGGTTTAATACATTTCTGTCAATGATTCGACTACAACTAAAACTTTCGTAGTCCATCTCAAGACTAAATACTAATTATTTTAAAAATATATTATACTAATAAGACTAAAAACCAAAAATGTTTTCCGCAACCGAAATGTACAAGGTTAATAAAATAAAAGGGTTAAAAAGGGTGTTTTGTTATATTTATTACAAGGTAAATAAAACATATTTTGTTCTAAAATGTTTTGTTTAAACTTTATAAATCTTTAATTTTTTTATGTATAAGTTTTAAACTGACTTATAAAATATGTCAATATATATGATACGAACATGTTTTATCTATTGGTTTCTATTTTTAACTTGAGCAAAAAAAATACGTTTAATATTATTAAAATCTGAAGTTATTTGGCTTATTAAAATAAAGACAGAATTTTATAAAAAGGTCATAACATATTGTCGCTTCTTGGCAAGGCATGAAGGTTATTTAATTTTCCCCTTGAGAGTGTTAAAAGACCTGTTGAAAATATAATTTTACTCTCAACATAGACGTTAATATCAATTTCCCTTGCTCCAGGGGACACCTTTCAAATTGTTGCCCTATACATGCTTTTTTATATGAGCGTACCCTGTGACTTATGTTGCTCCCCTGATTGTTGCAATGAATCTATGAAATTCGGGCTTCAAGGCTGACAGAAAATCTCACAAATAAAAAATAGACATATCAAGTTGTTTTCATGTTTTCTGTTTAATTTTTCCCAAAGAACAATTCCAATCATGCTAGAGTATTAGTTCGTATTTCCTTGTTTTGCCGATAGATCGCCGCGTGACATTCCCAAAACATCCTTCCCTCTAGCTAACTATTGCTAACCAGGAACTTCCACCACAGACGGAGGAAACTTTGCACAATTCACAACTAACAAAGATTATTTATTTATTATCCCTTCAACCTTGGCTACGTTGAGATTTTTAAGGCTTAACTTTTGAGGCTAACTAACTAAAACTATTTCCCATACCTGAAGTGTAACACACGAGCTTTGACTTGATTTCTTGTCCGGATATCTGACTATTGCTGGCCTGGATATTCCTGACAACCTTCTCCTTAGCGACCAGTAAACCTAATAGCGTGGCTTCACTCGCTGAACCCTAGGAAATAGTGTCATAAAATATGAAAGACCTCAACGGAAAATATACCTTCTGTTCTGTTGCATTTGCAGGCTAGAACACAATGGATATTACCTGTAGTATTCCCCCTCCGGGACCATCAGAACTGTTGTAAAACTCTTTGGGCAGATCCATAGCCTTCGCCATCCAGTCCATCATCAGCATCTCTAGTTCAGTGCAAGCAGGACTTGCCATCTAAACAGGTAATCACAACATTGTCTTTCAGGTTAAATGAAAATAAGTGAAATTCTTTTTAAAGGTTGAGACTCCATATAATTATAGTATAAATAGGAAGAGTAGAACACTAATATGTCTTAGACACAACAACGTATGAGGCTTTGGTGCGAGGTCACGTCTCCAGATAAGCCCGAATCCGTTGCATAAAAAGACCTGCTTCTTCTATAGCCCGGTGATTGCATATTTCTGTATATCAATTTCTTAATGTGGATAGGGGTATCCAAATAGTTTTAAATGATAAATAAACTTTTCTCTAATTACATACAACTGAGGCAATAGAAAATATTGGTGAATTTGGTAATACTGTATGACTGTACAACATGGTTACTTTCTGTAAAGGAGTTGCATTGTTGTTATACTGTATGACTGCACAACTTGGTTACTTACTGTAAAGGAGTCGCATTGTTGTTATACTGTATGACTGCACAACTTGGTTACTTACTGTAAAGGAGTTGCATTGTTGTTATACTGTATGACTGCACAACTTGGTTACTTACTGTAAAGGAGTCGCATTGTTGTTATACTGTATGACTGCACAACTTGGTTACTTACTGTAAAGGAGTTGCATTGTTGTTATACTGTATGACTGCACAACTTGGTTACTTTCTGTAAAGGAGTTGCATTGTTGTTATACTGTATGACTGCACAACTTGGTTACTTACTGTAAAGGAGTCGCATTGTTGTTATACTGTATGACTGCACAACTTGGTTACTTACTGTAAAGGAGTTGCATTGTTGTTATACTGTATGACTGCACAACTTGGTTACTTACTGTAAAGGAGTCGCATTGTTGTTATACTGTATACCTGCACAACTTGGTTACTTACTGTAAAGGCGTCGCATTGTTGTTATACTGTATGACTGTACGACTTGGTTACTTACTGTAAAGGAGTTGCATTGTTGTTATTCTGTATGACTACACAACTTGGTTACTTACTGTAAAGGAGTCGCATTGCTGTTATACTGTATGACTGCGAAACTTTGCTACTTACTTTAAAGGAGTCGCATTGTTGTTATACTGTATGGCTGCACAACTTGGTTACTTACTGTAAAGGAGTTGCATTGTTGTTTTACTGTATGACTGTACGAATTGGTTACTTACTGTAAAGGAGTCGCATTGTTGTTATACTGTATGACTGCACAACTTGGTTACTTACTGTAAAGGAGTCGCATTGTTGTTATACTGTATGACTGCACAACTTGGTTACTTACTGTAAAGGAGTTGCATTGTTGTTATACTGTATGACTGCACAACTTGGTTACTTACTTTAAAGGAGTTGCATTGTTGTTATACTGTATGACTGCACAACTTGGTTACTTACTGTAAAGGAGTCGCATTGTTGTTATACTGTATGACTGCACAACTTGGTTACTTACTGTAAAGGAGTTGCATTGTTGTTATACTGTATGACTGCACAACTTGGTTACTTACTTTAAAGGAGTCGCATTGTTGTTATACTGTATGACTGCACAACTTGGTTACTTACTGTAAAGGAGTTGCATTGTTGTTATACTGTATGACTGCACAACTTGGTTACTTACTGTAAAGGAGTCGCATTGTTGTTATACTGTATGACTGCACAACTTGGTTACTTACTGTAAAGGAGTCGCATTGTTGTTATACTGTATGACTGCACAACTTGGTTACTTACTGTAAAGGAGTTGCATTGTTGTTATACTGTATGACTGCACAACTTGGTTACTTACTGTAAAGGAGTCGCATTGTTGTTATACTGTATGACTGCACAACTTGGTTACTTACTGTAAAGGAGTTGCATTGTTGTTATACTGTATGACTGCACAACTTGGTTACTTACTGTAAAGGAGTTGCATTGTTGTTATACTGTATGAATGTACGACTTGGTTACTTACTGTAAAGGAGTCGCATTGTTGTTATACTGTATGACTGTACGACTTGGTTACTTACTGTAAAGGAGTTGCATTGTTGTTATACTGTATGACTGTACGATGGTTACTTACTGTAAAGGAGTTGCATTGTTGTTATACTGTCTGACTGTACGACTTGGTTACTTACTGTAAAGGAGTTGCATTGTTGTTATACTGTATGGCTGTACGACTTGGTTACTTACTGTAAATGAGTTGCATTGTTATTATACTGTATGACTGCACAACTTGGTTACTTACTGTAAAGGAGTCACATTGTTGTTATACTGTATGACTGCACAACTTGGTTACTTACTGTAAAGGAGTTGCATTGTTGTTATACTGTATGACTGTACGACTTGGTTACTTACTGTAAAGGAGTTGCATTGTTGTTATTCTGTATGACTACGCAACTTGGTTACTTACTGTAAAGGAGTCGCATTGTTGTTATACTGTATGACTGCACAACTTGGTTACTTACTGTAAAGGAGTTGCATTGTTGTTATACTGTATGACTGCACAACTTGGTTACTTACTGTAAAGGAGTTGCATTGTTGTTATACTGTATGACTGCACAACTTGGTTACTTACTGTAAAGGAGTTGCATTGTTGTTATACTGTATGACTGCACAACTTGGTTACTTACTGTAAAGGAGTCGCATTGTTGTTATACTGTATGACTGCACAACTTGGTTACTTACTGTAAAGGAGTTGCATTATTGTTATACTGTATGACTGCACAACTTGGCTACTTACTGTAAAGGAGTCGCATTGTTGTTATACTGTATGACTGCACATCTTGGTTACTTACTGTAAAGGAGTTGCACTGTTGTTATACTGTATGACTGCACAACTTGGTTACTTACTGTAAAGGAATCGCATTGTTGTTATACTGTACGACTGCACAACTTGGTTACTTACTGTAAAGGAGTCGCATTGTTGTTATACTGTACGACTGCACAACTTGGTTACTTACTGTAAAGGAGTCGCATTGTTGTTATACTGTACGACTGCACAACTTGGTTACTTACTGTAAAGGAATCGCATTGTTGTTATACTGTATGACTGCACAACTTGGTTACTTACTGTAAAGGAATCGCATTGTTGTTATACTGTACGACTGCACAACTTGGTTACTTACTGTAAAGGAGTCGCATTGTTGTTATACTGTACGACTGCACAACTTGGTTACTTACTGTAAAGGAATCGCATTGTTGTTATACTGTACGACTGCACAACTTGGTTACTTACTGTAAAGGAATCGCATTGTTGTTATACTGTATGACTGCACAACTTGGTTACTTACTGTAAAGGAATCGCATTGTTGTTATACTGTATGACTGCACAACTTGGTTACTTACTGTAAAGGAGTCGCATTGTTGTTATACTGTATGACTGCACAACTTGGTTACTTACTGTAAAGGAGTCGCATTGTTGTTATACTGTACGACTGCACAACTTGGTTACTTACTGTAAAGGAGTCGCATTGTTGTTATACTGTACGACTGCACAACTTGGTTACTTACTGTAAAGGAATCGCATTGTTGTTATACTGTATGACTGCACAACTTGGTTACTTACTGTAAAGGAATCGCATTGTTGTTATACTGTAAGACTGCACAACTTGGTTACTTACTGTAAAGGAGTCGCATTGTTGTTATACTGTATACTGCACAACTTGGTTACTTACTATAAAGGAGTTGCATTGTTGTTATACTGTATAACTGCACAACTTGGTTACTTACTGTAAAGGAGTCGCATTGTTGTTATACTGTATGACTGCACAACTTGGTTACTTACTGTAAAGGAGTCGCATTGTTGTTATACTGTATGACTGCACAACTTGGTTACTTACTGTAAAGGAGTTGCATTGTTGTTATACTGTATGACTGCACAACTCGGTTACTTACAGTAAAGGAGTTTCATTGTTGTTATACTGTATGACTGCACAACTTGGTTACTTACTGTAAAGGAATCGCATTGTTGTTATACTGTATGACTGCACAACTTGGTTACTTACTACAATAAAAATATTGAAAAGAACCCCAATACCACAAAAATAATCAAAAATAACAAATAAAACAAGTTACTTAAGATTAAACCCTTATGTACATTTCGATGACCATGTCATCATCATCAGAGGGTCTTGTTACAAAATACAATCTAGCACACAAGAAGTTACAAACTAGAATGATACCAATCGTTCTCCGCGGTCGCTATATATAGGCGTGAGGTAAGCTCCGCCCCCTCTCCGCCCTCGACCGACAAATAACGTCGGCCATCAGGAACCCAATAGGTTATGTCAAAAATTACATTATAATAATACATATGTAATAAAAACTACAGCAATAACAATTAATAAACTAAAAGTAATTAGATTAAAACATCGTAATTTGAAGAAAGCTATTTAAGTAAACTATATAATGGTGAGTAAGGAATAGGTCCTTTATCTGCATTCATTAATTTACAATTTGATTTGACTATAAAAACACTTTCATAACTATTAAGTAACTCTTTTGAGTTTATACATTTAGCTAAAATAACATTTTTATCTAAATCATGCTGATTACTAAGGACATGTTCTGCTACACTTGATATTTCAGGTCTTTCATATTTAATATGGGCAAGATGTTCTTTATATCTGGTTACAATTTTTCTTTTTGTTTGACCTATATACATCTCGTTACAAGTACTACAAATTATCTTATAAATACCTGATTTTTCCAACATTGGAATTTTATCTTTCGGGTTACATAATAAATGCTTGAGTTTATTTTGAGTTTTATAGGCTATCTTAACATTTACCTTTTTAAAAATAGAGTCTAACCCTTTTGTTAAAATATTATCGAAAGGTAAACTAATAAAATTACATTGTTTAACTTCTTTTTGAAGAGTGGTAGTTGTGTTCAAAACATATTTTAATCTTTGTTTTCTAACAATATTATCTATAATTTTGGTATCAAAATCGTTATATCTAGCCACTCCTTTGATATAATTAATTTCCTTATAAAATCGTCTAGGACTAAGTGGTACATTGATAGCTCTGTTACCCAAACTGTTAAATGTTGCTATTTTATGTGTATAACAATGGTTGGAACTATTTAAAAAATATCTGTTATTGTTAGTAGGTTTCCTGTAAATATCAAATTCAATTTTTTCATGATTTTTAATACACAGAATATCTAAAAATGGTAAACGATTATTAGTTTCTAATTCATAAGTAAACTTAATGGAATTATGTATACTATTAAGTTGGTTTACAAAAACATCAACATTTAAATAGTTCCAACCATTGTTATACACATAAAATAGCAACATTTAACAGTTTGGGTAACAGAGCTATCAATGTACCACTTAGTCCTAGACGATTTTATAAGGAAATTAATTATATCAAAGGAGTGGCTAGATATAACGATTTTGATACCAAAATTATAGATAATATTGTTAGAAAACAAAGATTAAAATATGTTTTGAACACAACTACCACTCTTCAAAAAGAAGTTAAACAATGTAATTTTATTAGTTTACCTTTCGATAATATTTTAACAAAAGGGTTAGACTCTATTTTTAAAAAGGTAAATGTTAAGATAGCCTATAAAACTCAAAATAAACTCAAGCATTTATTATGTAACCCGAAAGATAAAATTCCAATGTTGGAAAAATCAGGTATTTATAAGATAATTTGTAGTACTTGTAACGAGATGTATATAGGTCAAACAAAAAGAAAAATTGTAACCAGATATAAAGAACATCTTGCCCATATTAAATATGAAAGACCTGAAATATCAAGTGTAGCAGAACATGTCCTTAGTAATCAGCATGATTTAGATAAAAATGTTATTTTAGCTAAATGTATAAACTCAAAAAAGTTACTTAATAGTTATGAAAGTGTTTTTATAGTCAAATCAAATTGTAAATTAATGAATGCAGATAAAGGACCTATTCCTTACTCACCATTATATAGTTTACTTAAATAGCTTTCTTCAAATTACGATGTTTTAATCTAATTACTTTTAGTTTAATAATTGTTATTGCTGTAGTTTTTATTACATATGTATTATTATAATGTAATTTTTGACATAACCTATTGGGTTCCTGATGGCCGACGTTATTTGTCGGTCGAGGGCGGAGAGGGGGCGGAGCTTACCTCACGCCTATATATAGCGACCGCGGAGAACGATTGGTATCATTCTAGTTTGTAACTTCTTGTATGCTAGATTGTGTTTTGTAACAAGACCCTCTGATGATGATGACATGGTCATCGAAATGTACATAAGGGTTTAATCTTAAGTAACTTGTTTTATTTGTTATTTTTGATTATTTTTGTGGTATTGGGGTTCTTTTCAATATTTTTATTGTAATATATTATACCACTGTGCTCTTGATATTGTGTATTGGTTACTTACTGTAGAGGAGTCGCATTGTTGTTATACTGTATGACTGCACAACTTGGTTACTTACTGTAAAGGAGTTGCATTGTTGTTATACTGTATGACTGCACAACTTGGTTACTTACTGTAAAGGCGTCGCATTGTTGTTATACTGTATGACTGCACAACTTGGTTACTTACTGTAAAGGAGTCGCATTGTTGTTATACTGTATGACTGCACAACTTGGTTACTTACTGTAAAGGAGTTGCATTGTTGTTATACTGTATGACTGCACAACTTTGTTACTTACTGTAAAGGAATCGCATTGTTGTTATACTGTATGACTGCACAACTTGGTTACTTACTGTAAAGGAGTCGCATTGTTGTTATACTGTATGACTGCACAACTTTGTTACTTACTGTAAAGGAGTTGCATTGTTGTTATACTGTATGACTGCACAACTTGGTTACTTACTGTAAAGAAATCGCATTGTTGTTATACTGTATGACTGCACAACTTGGTTACTTACTGTAAAGGAGTCGCATTGTTGTTATACTGTATGACTGCACAACTTGGTTACTTACTGTAAAGGAGTTGCATTGTTGTTATACTGTATGACTGCACAACTTTGTTACTTACTGTAAAGGAATCGCATTGTTGTTATACTGTATGACTGCACAACTTGGTTACTTACTGTAAAGGAGTCGCATTGTTGTTATACTGTATGACTGCACAACTTGGTTACTTACTGTAAAGGAGTTGCATTGTTGTTATACTGTATGACTGCACAACTTGGTTACTTACTGTAAAGGAGTCGCATTGTTGTTATACTGTATGACTGCACAACTTGGTTACTTACTGTAAAGGAGTCGCATTGTTGTTATACTGTATGACTGCACAACTTGGTTACTTACTGTAAAGGAGTCGCATTGTTGTTATACTGTATGACTGCACAACTTGGTTACTTACTGTAAAGGAGTTGCATTGTTGTTATACTGTATGACTGCACAACTTTGTTACTTACTGTAAAGGAATCGCATTGTTGTTATACTGTATGACTGCGCAACTTTGTTACTTACTTTAAAGGAGTCGCATTGTTGTTATACTCGTACTGTATGACTGCGCAACTTTGTTACTTACTGTAAAGGAGTCGCATTGTTGTTATACTGTATGACTGCGCAACTTTGTTACTTACTTTAAAGGAGTCGCATTGTTGTTATACTGTATGGCTGCACAACTTTGTTGCTTACTGTAAAGGAGTCGCATTGTTGTTATACTTTATGACTGCGCAACTTTGCTATTTATTTTTAAGGAGGAGAATTGTGTTTGGACTGTATGACGGCGGAACTTTGGTACTTATTGTAAAGTTGAAATATTTTGGATGCAATTTATGACTGAGCTACCTGGTTACGTAAAGTAAAGTTGGAACATTGTGGTTATACTGTATGACTGAGCTACCTGGTTACGTACTGAAAGAAAGGAGCAATGTGGTTATTGTGTTTGACTGCATAATAATTCGCACGAAAAATTGATCACACAATAAATGCTAAAATTCGTCTTGTAAACAATTTTTGCATTTCCCACATAGCACGATACATAAACAGATTGAAAATGTCATACATCTCTAACAATATCACAAATAAAGACAGAATAATAACGTTTTTTTTTTAAGTAAATGAAGTCCTTCGCTATATTTCCACCACAATCATACGCATCAGGTAGCCAATAAATAACGGAGTTGGACCGCTTTTTTCTTATTACGACGTTTGCCCACCGCCATACTCTCACCACACCCTATGAATATTTACCCTTTGCTTTGTACCAGCAAATATTTCATTGTTATTTACTGCCAACCCGTTCCATTCCCATCACAGTCGAGTCTGTAGTTTTAACTCACATTCAATGCCAGCTTTTATTGAGTACACTCAATAACACTTTAGAAAGTGTCTGTAGGATTAGGAGCTTAAAGCATTTTGCTTTCCCGGCAAAAATGCCACCAATAATTCACTATTGGGGTGATAGTCTTTCTCTGTGGGTTTTTTGTTTAAGAATGTATCACTTTATTCGGAGGAGATAACGAAAACAGTACAGTGATCACAAAAACAACTATCATCTATTGATAGCTAACCCGATGCCCGGATGACAAAATCACTCAGCTCTTCCCACAACACATCTCATCAGCCTTTCAACAAACAAGACAGGAGCAATCCCCAAAGAGCTCGAAGAGAACGGTTTGGAAACCATCAGCCTTACAATCCGGAGAATGAATGGCTTCATATATACACTAACGGTCCATACTTGGCTGAAACAATAGGATCAGGAGCGGGATGGCACTGCCATCAATTTAAAAACCCATTGGCAAAGGGAAGTAATGCTAGAAACTACGGTTGAAATGTGTGCGCGGTCTACCAAGCTTCTGGACAACTGCTAACCAACAACCTGGAACCAAGGAGAGTGGTGTTCTTGATCGACTCACAGACAGTAATGTCCGTAACTGACTGCTTGAGAATAATCCAGTGCCGCACTAGACTGGCAGATCTCATCAAACCGGATGGATGGTGACCCAGTCAGGTAAAAATTCCAGGAGTAAGAGCTGACATTAAAGCCAAACAAAGAGATGAGTCAGCCCAGCCAAATATTCTGCTCACTCTAAATAGGACCAATAATCTGTTGAATACTACAGTCACCAATGCCACACAAAGAACTCTGAAGTTCCTGATCAAAGACAAGTGGGAGAACCTTACTACCATGATGCCAAACCAAGATATCTGGAAAGAAGTGAAGTGGTCCGCTTACACTTATAGACATGGCTACACACGAGTCGACCTCCCCCGCATTGGCTTCGCTGCTGGTGAGACCTGCCTATTGTACAGTCTTGTAAGAACGGACAGTGAACATCTACGGGACTGCCAGGCTCTAATGATATCATACATCGCTACTGAGAGGGTCGAAGTCGAATGGTTTAAGAGCTCCATTCGTTGGATAAAATAAAGTAAAAACCAATACTAAGATCCCAAGTGAGGAAATCTGTGAAGTTTGTACATCGTTGACGACAACACAATACAACTATGGTAACTGTCAAAAAATTACCAAGAAATTCAAAATAATTGCATTTGCTTTGCCCGTTTGGATATTTTTTAATGTCTGTTAAGTACATAAAACAATATACGAGACTGAATACTGATTTTCGTAGATTTATTACCAGAACAGATGTTAAAAAGATGTAGAATTTTAACACATTATTGATTATTGCAAAATTGTTGATCGAGTGTTATAAAGACATAAGTTTCTTACCCAGCTGAAGCCAATAACTCCCAAGCCAGCGCTCATCATCTCGCCGACAATGCTCGGGAAGGATGTGCCAGTCGGATAGTAGCTGTGGAAGCTGGGTGAGTGCCAGTGCGTCACCTGAAATACACAGAATTTGTTAATCAGTCCTCTTACTCGAAAGATATGGATGTTTGCGGAAGAATGCGTGTCTTAGCCTTTGCTTCCGTCGCCACAGCGTGACTGATGGGGGAGAATGGTCAAAGAGATTTTATTCACAAAGTGGCAAAACCCTTACAAAGTACTCTCTTTGATCCGGTAAAGCTTTTCCAGGACTTAGTCAACCCTGATTTATTTTCGTTTTTACATGCTACTTAAAAACACGTACAGTAGAACTCCAATCATCCGAATCATCTATTAGCCTTTTCTATTAGCCAGCAAAAAAATAAAAAATTGGAAGATGCCGTTTTCAAGTGTTTTTTTACAACGTTCTTACTATGGAAACCCCGATTTCGGGTCCGGCTCTTGTGAAAAAGCTAAGCTGTTAGCCATTAACCATTAACTTTTCTTGCATTATCTTAACCTAAATACTGATATAACTAAAGTGCCCATTGACTCATTAGTTCCTGTCTGAACATTGTCAACACATATTATATTAGAACTAGCACAGCGCAACACAACACTACACTAATGCAAATGGTTTAGTTCTCTTCAATCTTCTAACCATGGACTGGTTATCGAGAAGTTGTAGAGCCACTGTACTTGGATGAAGTGAGGTCTAATTTCATGTTTTTTCGCCATCTTCTTTATTTCTTCTGTTATCGTCGGAATATTTAGATCTCGGTGAATATCTTTGTTTTTTTACATATCAAGGGACATTAACCATATTTCTCACTACTTTATTTTGGAAAATCTGGAGAATTTCTACATTAGATTCCTTTTCACATCCCCACAGTTGACTGCCATACATCCAAACTGATTTCAAAATGTGGTTGTAGTTTATTTTATTTCTTAGAGGTTTGAATCTCTTCCCAAGAGCCAATAGTGCTTACGGTATTTGATATTTAATTCCTCCTTCTTTTTCTTGATGTAGTGTTTCCATCTTAGTGTATCATCTAGGTTCATACTTAGATATTTAGCTTTATTTTCATAAGGGATGACGATTCCGTTAACACCCATTAATGGAGGATATTTAAGTACCTTATTTGTGAAATTGATGTGGACTGACTTCACTTCATTCAATTTGATAGAAACAAAATATAAAACTATAAATAAATATGGTATTTTCTCTTATTTGCAACATCATACATACAGTAATTAATTAAAATTGACACCTTTTTAAAAAAATCCAACTAACCGTGCTTTTGTTTATCCGAATGGAGTCCGATCCTGATTTATTCGAATAATTAGATATACAATATCAAGAGCACAGTGGTACAATATATTACAATGAAAATATTGGAAAGAACCCCAATACCACAAAAATAATCAAAAATAACAAATAAAACAAGTTACTTAAGATTAAACCCTTATGTACATTTCGATGACCATGTCATCATCATCAGAGGGTCTTGTTACAAAACACAATCTAGCACACAAGAAGTTACAAACTAGAATGATGTGTTTCATTCTAGTTTGTAACTTCTTGTGTGCTAGATTGTGTTTTGTAACAAGACCCTCTGATGATGATGACATGGTCATCGAAATGTACATAAGGGTTTAATCTTAAGTAACTTGTTTTATTTGTTATTTTTTATTATTTTTGTGGTATTGGGGTTCTTTTCAATATTTTTATTGTCGAATAATTAGAGTTCAACTCTGTACGTATTCTAAACCAGAAAACGATTTACTTCAAATTACGCAAATCATGCGTGGTGATTAAAACTATAGACATTTGCCGCTATATAAACACAGCCTTTACAAATATTTCCCTATATTACAAATATTAGAGGTATTATATTACATAGAAAAATATAGATAAAAGGTCAGGTTAGGACAGATTTTGACAAAAAAAGTTTCAATTTTGGTAACGTAAACTAAGCGATTGATGAAATGTATCACTTTACGTATACGTTGCTGTGGATGTAAACATTGAGGTTTTACTCTTACTTAGGAGATGCCTCTGACGATCACTAAAGTAACAAGAGTTCCGATATTTATATCAGTTTAGTTGCAACTAGTATCTCATGTCTGTGTGTTCCCTCTCTCTGTAAAACTAAGCGGGTCTGATAAATAGATCACTTCTGGAAATTCGTGTTAACTTCTATCGTGTTTTAGCAATAACTTATAAAAGTATGCAACTTTTTTGTGTAAACTTGTAAACTTTTTTGTGTTATTACGTGAACGTATAACAAAAAAGTCCTATCTATATTAACTGTGTTCTTGGAAAAATATTCTTTGTACGGCTAACTTACCTTTACAAGACGTTTTTTCGTCACTTTTTCATATAACATAAGTTAAGAATTTCGTTTATATATTCATTGATTTTGCAAGTAAAAGTATATAAAGAAACAAGTATTAGCTATTGTCAGTGTAATTGGCAAAGGTTTGGACAAAAGAACTAATACAAGGTCTGTTATTGTTACCTTGGCTACTTTATTGCTTCTTCTAAACACAAAGGTTTAACAATGGAAGCGTTTGGATTTCGTGTTTATATTGTGGGAACATGATATGTCTGGATCAAACTGGATTGGCCTAAGTCAGCGGAATTTGTGAAGGCCTGAGTAAGAAAGAGCCTGCGCGCGCGCGCGCACACACACACACACACACACACTCGTAAAGTCAGTGGAAAGTAAACTACACAACTTTCAAAAGCTATAATCACCGGATATTAAAGTAAAACTGGAGATTCAATTTTCTTTTACGTCATTTCGTTCGTCATCTAGAAACCTAGAAAATGTTTCTTATTTACTTCCGTCAAATTAGTAAATAATCATGTACGTTATTACGTTTGCCACATGTGTAATGTTTTATGTTATTATTTGCCATCCGTATAATATTACTTGCCATATCAAATGCTTACGTTATTTACCTTCCGTATAACATCGTACGTTATTACTTGCCATATAAAATGTTTACGTTATTTGACTTATGTATAATGTGTTGAATTATTATTTGTCATAGAGCCTAAGCATAATATTTATGATATTATTTGTCATATGTTTAATCTTTATGATATTATTTGTCATATGTTTAATCTTTGTGATACTATTTGCCATATGTTTATTCTTTATGATATTATTTGCCATATGTTTAATCTTTGTGATACTATTTGCCATATGTTTAATCTTTATGATATTATTTGCCATATGTTTAATCTTTGTGATACTATTTGCCATATGTTTAATCTGTATGATATTATTTGCCATATGTTTAATCTTTATGATATTATTTGCCATACGTTTAATCTGTATGATATTATTTGCCATATGTTTAATCTTTATGATATTATTTGCCATACGTTTAATCTTTATGATATTATTTGCCATATGTTTAATCTTTATGATATTATTTGCCATACGTTTAATCTTTATGATATTATTTGCCATACGTTTAATCTTTGTGATACTATTTGCCTTATGTATAATATGTTAAATTATCGGCTGCATATTCATAATGTTTTACATTATTGTGTTTGTCATGTACATTATGTTCTACTTTAAATAAACGAAACCTCTATACCACAAGTAACTTTTTCCTTTATTTGTGGTATAGAGGTTTCTTTCATTTAAATTAAACATTACGTTACAGTTGGTTTATGCAGTTATTATGCTCTACGTTTATCTTTCCCAAATACATGTTTCACCTTAATATTTGATATTATATACATAATGTTATAAGTTTTGCTTGTCATATCCCTACATTATGCTTTACTTCAATATTTGCTATTTCAAAGTGCTTCAAATTATTATTTCAACGTTTCGAATTTCTTTCCGAAACTTAGTGTTAAAAAAGCATTAATTAATTGTCTGTGATATGTTATTAGCCTATATAAAAAATTAATAGTTTATAACAGACGTTAAATAAAATTATTATTTCCCATAAACCTAATGTTATACGTTATTATTTGTCATATTTACGTTGTTCCGAGTTATTATTTGCCATATGCCTAATGTTACAAACTGCCATAAAGAACACGTTATTATTGCTATTATTATTAAATTTACATAAGTAACATGTTATATTTCAGTATTTGCCATAACCATGATTAATAACCATATATAATGGTTTACGTTATTATTGGCCATGAACCTAATGGCGTAGGTTTTTATTTGCCATGCACATAATGCTTGAGGTTATTATTTGCCATATGCCTAATGATACACATTATTATTTCCCTCAAGTTTTATGTTTTATGTCAGTATTTACCATAACCATAACGTTTTACATTATTATTTGCCATGAACCTAATGGCGTAGGTTTTTATTTGCCATGCACATAATGCTTGAGGTTATTATTTGCCATGCACGTTCGGCTTTACGCAACAAATACCTGCTTTATTCTAGTTTTTATTTCGTATTATATAAATTACTAAGAGGTGTCTAATATGTCTTTAAACTAACACATCTCAGTTATTTCGTAAATGATTATTGAATACAACTAAAGATTCTATACTAATGGAAAGGCCATTAACTTACCCCTGGCATGATAACCGTGTCCATATCCTTCATGACGTCCTGCCATTGGTCTGGGTCCTGGGGCATTGCCTCCGGCATTAACGACTTTAGGTAGCCAGGCTTCACTGAAGGCAGCACTGGCCTGAAACAGTTCACACAAACTTCTGTTACTATAACTGCTATTAAATTGAACTAGATCAAAACTAGTTTTCAACTTGATTTGAATTAATTTGAATTTACTGCTGTATTAAAATTATTTAGAACATATTAGATTTCACTTGAATTGTATGGAAATTAATTAATAATTAATTTAAATACTAGCAGAACTCATTTTAAATTCATCGGTAATAATTTCAAAGTATGGAAATTAACTCGAACTTCGTTGGAATTCGTTTCAACTTCATCGATATTAATTTGAACAATATCGGAATTAATTAAAACTTTATCAGAGTTAATTTCTACCTTTGAAAATTAATTTAATCTCTTTGGAATGAAATTATGTTTCATCGGTATAAATTCAATTTCATTAAAACTATGGATATCAGTTCGAATTTTATAGGAATCAATTTTAAACTATAACTGAACTAATTTAAATTGTAATGAAATTATTTATAAAAAATTCAGAATTATTGTTCTAAAAATTAACGGAATTAAGTTAATATATTTTAATATTATTTGACTTGAATTATACTTCGGCGGTATTACTTCATTGTTTATTGGAATTAATTTAAAATTTGGGAGTAGCTTGACTTTTATTGAAATGAAATTAAACAGTGATAGCAAATACGATATCAAAAAGAAGATATTGCAACAAAATTTTACATCAGATTTTTATTTAGAGTGTCCTTAATCTCAATTTCAAATTGTAAATATTCCTCAATATACAAATGTAAACTGATAAAAAAACTTATCTTCCTAAAGTTTATTTTTCCTCAGATTCTTCCCGGTCTAAAACGTATCACTGAATTGTCACAATCTTCAAACACGAGGTTTATGCAGTTCAGATCATATGATCGTTATGTCTTACATCTTGGAAATGGTACGGATGTTTTTGAACTGGTATGTGTGATTGTTGATTTGAATGAATCTGGAATGAAAGCTGTAGTCACTTTCAGGTGGCACAGATTTAGTTATTCGTATTAAATAAACATTGATGGTTTTATGTTATATTAATCTAAAATGAATTCATTAGCCTTACGAAAGTAATTTTAATAAAATAATGTTGTATTCTTACTTTATTACAGAGAGAAAAAGAAAGAGTGTCCCATATCTCATGTATGTTTCGATTACCATTTGCTGTCGACTTTAGTGCCAGCATGCTAGACACGATGCTTTATCAAGCATTTCTCAAAGATTATGAGATTACATTTGTAAGATTACTACTCGGTGTTGGTCAAGCTCCAGCATCAGAATTTCTAACATCGGTAAGCCAACTTTGAATAAAGTCAATAAAATTAGTATGTATCACTATACCAAATAGGATTTTTTATAATTTT
This sequence comes from Prosapia bicincta, assembly GCA_036971475.1. NCBI lineage: Eukaryota > Metazoa > Arthropoda > Insecta > Hemiptera > Cercopidae > Prosapia > Prosapia bicincta. The sequence goes on from JBAIZL010000002.1 coordinate 3,246,670, forward strand.
CTGTTGTAAAGGTATTTTTGTTGCCATGTACAGAAATAAAAAAGCTATTAGCAATCTGGTCCTATACCTTCTAATATGTTCTTGAAAATTAAACAGTGAAATTAAACCGCGCGCAGGTGTGTGTGTGTGTGTGTGTGTGTGTGTGTGTGTGTGTGTGTGTGTGTGTGTGTGTGTGTGTGTGTGTGTGTGTGTGTGTGTGTGTGTGTGTGTGTGTGTGTGTGTGTGTGTGTGTTCGCCCTGCCTTAGCCATTGCCCCTACGTGTAGTCTATACTGTCTCCTCTATTTTGCACAAAGAGACTTTATGCTTGGTCTAACGCGTTGAGCCACTGGTAAATATTAAAACTAAATTTAAGAACACTACGCTAGCCTAATTTATTCCAATATAATACTCATTGCTTACATTTAAAAAATAATAATATTTTTTATTGTATGAGTAGAGGGAAAAGTTATGTTTCAAAAACTGCTTCAAATAATCACCTGTTACAATTTCTGAACTTTTATAAGAAGGATCTGCGTTTAGTTTAGCTTCATAGCAAGGATAGCTCTGATTTCTGAAAAGCGTAGCTTAATTTTAATCAATGGCGTGCTAGGAGTTTTATACACGGACAGACAAAATACCAACACCCTATTTGAAAAGCCTTTTGTGGGAAAAGTAAACTTCTGAAAATTCAAGAAAATTTTAAACTTTAAGCAAACAAAGAATTCGAATGCAAAATTTTGTTAAAGATAGATGAGGATACAAACAATTCCGTTTATAAACAAACGAAGAATAAGCGTGTGAAATAAGTTGTCTACTTTTGCTCAGACATTACTAGAGGCCTTTCTGAAACACCTAATAGGCGACTTGGAATAGTCATGCGTTGCCAAGTGCTTTGCTCTTTGGGGTAACCAGTGTAAACAAAGCAAGCATTCCTACAATGGCAGGAGCACCTGAGCAACAGATGAATCCTGTCTTAGCTGGGACCTACCTCTCTCTGATGTGTTCGTAGTACTCTGCAATGTAGTCGACAGCCGCTTTCCCAAATTCTCTAAACTCGTCTGGATTCATTTTTGCCACAATGCATCAAAGAAACTGATCTGAAACAAGCAAAATAATAATGTACTGACATGTTTCACAAACCCAACAGTGTAAAATGAGGCGTTCTTGCTCTCTATAAAACCAGATACTTTGCTATTGTACAAGTCATAGTGCTTTATCCATCGCTACTGGATTGCCTGTAATGGCGTCGGTGCTTTTGTTTTCGTAGAGTTACCAGTAAAGCCGTACATTACAGAGAGAGTCTCCCCCCCCCCAAATGTATACTAGACTTTATTAAATATTCGATTTTCGTAATTTTCGCTTATTCGTTAAATAATTTTACTTGCCCTACGAATTCTGAAGAAACCAATTGGTTCTACTATGGGAAAAATACTGTGAGAGGCTTCTTTATTTCGTAAGTTGGCAGCACTAATAGGAAGTAACAACACAAGAGCATACAAAAGAAATGTATATTGTCAATTGTGCGACACAGAAAGGTTTGTGTTCTCAGCATGTTGTTGCAGCTTTTCATTGAGGAATATGCTGACATACGAGTTACTCAAGGAAACTCATTGTGTTAAAGGGGCTGTCACGGTTCAAGTTTTCAGAGTTTACGCAATACTGTTATCTTTCTGCCATGTTCTTTCTTATAAGAGACAAACAGAACATTGTAACACGGACGCGGGAAATATAACACATCTTGCTCAACAACGTATCGCAGGCCTTAGCATTGAGTTGATATAGTAAAAAAGGCCGCAGAGTAAAAATATAGCGAATAATTCCCCTTTACTCTCGTGTGGATCAACATTTACTACCTGGGGACTTGCACTGCGCCTACATTTATGTCATTTTCATTTTTCAGTCACGTTTCTGAGTTTTTGATATTAATACAATTCGTTTTCGTAGCTTATTTCCTTACACATAACTTTATGGATTTTAATATAATCAGGACTAAATTTTCTACAAATTTTATTTTTAAAATTATGTATTTAATACCAAATTAAAAACATTAATGGACTTTTAGAAGAATAATTTCTATTATATCCCTCCCTCTTCTTCAAAAATTACTGTAGCTGCAGTTCTGTGGTATATTTCTTCCGCTTTTCAAATAAGGGACCAAATAATTTGGCTCCTAATAAACACCCCAGTAATTTCAGTAGGACTTTTTAGTAAAGGGGGAACTGAATAATGTCGGGAATAAACCCCTTCACTAGCGTAACTAGCTAGTACCCTCGTCTCATAACTATATTTGTGTGAGCTTTTTTTTTAAGTTTTAGCCGTAGAGTTAACTCCTAATGTTTTTGTATACAATAGAAGCTCGTTATAAAACTACCTACTAAACTCGTGATCGCTTGTATCGGACTGTGTTTTAGAGACAGATGGCATCAACCACCAGGCATGCAAACAGGTGTGACGCCTTCGCGGCTGCTGTTACGTAGGTTTTAGAGGCATTCCTCCTAAATATGATGCAAAATAATTGTAAATAGTGTAGACCCATCAGTAATATTTATACACGCCCTGTCTTGCCCAAAAGGTCACTGCCTCGAAACGTGACTTCTGTTCCTTGAAACAAATTCAAAACGCTTTCAGTGTCAATCTGAACACTTTGCAAAAGTAAAAAACTGGTTTTAGCATTATCGTTGAATTTTACGTTACAGTAGCCACAGTGAATGTGTTAAATGTTTTTTAATCACTGTAAATAAAACCTGCACGTATTTTTAATCTGTTCATTTCTTTTTGTTAACCTTATAGAGAAGTGTATCTGTTTGTATTTTAACAACTTAAAGAAAATTTTAATACCATCTTTTATTAGAACAGATAAACCCCAGCCTCAATCAGCCCGTTATAATGACGTACTGTATCTATGCATCAATCTATGTAAAATTTAGTTATTTTTTTGGTGCAGTAATACAAGAAATTTTATAACACTGTGTTATACAAGTAACAATGAAGATATTTTACACAAATCAAAATTTCATTATTTAGATTACTAAACCACAATGTATATAAGAATAGTTTTCTCCTGCGAATATTCTTTCGGCCTCGCCCTGAAACGTTCGTATTTACACCACTGGTTGGGAGACCACTTATTATTATTTGCAGTTCCAAAAATCCTCTCAGCCAGGGGCGTAGCCAGGGAAGGGCACAGGGGTCACGTGACCCCCTAAAACAATTAAATTTAGGAGAAAAATATTAACCTATAAAACAGCGCTGAGTTTTTAGCAAAATAGCTTCCCGATGTCCCAACAATTATATAATTTTAACAACCCCCAGACCTCTCGGGTCGTGCCCCCCCCCCACAGATCGTCCTGGTTACGCCACTATTCTCAGCAATGATAAAAGATAAATATTTTGCAGGAACAATCTATTAATGCAATGATTAGTGAAATATTGCAAACTCCAGTGTCCCATTGTGGTCGCGGCGAGACCTTCAGGACTTGTTCCTGCTGAACGCCATAACGTGTGGTCACAATGGACTTCCTGCATTGCTGACTGGCAAATGGATTGAATGAGATCGTTGCTTACCCGAACTACCTGAGATCGCAGCGGTTCTAAACATTACATTTAAAACACGCTAAGTAATGCAGTATAATATACGCTACTGTTAGATACTAACACCCTCTAGAGCAGATATAACATCTACACGTGTTCGCACTCTTATTGCATTACAGTGCTCTACTACAAATTACGTTAGAATAGTTGCATCGTCGATTAGCTCTGACGCATACTCCTCTACTTAGCGACAAAGAGTAAGCCCTTCATTTAGCGACGACAAATAAAGCCACCATTTGGTGACGGAAAAAACCGAAAAAAACTAATAACGTCAAAATTTATTAATCACTTAAACTATAGTTTATGACTTTTGCAAACTGAACTGTGACAAGTGAACTGTGAAACTGTATACAAACTGAACTGCGACGAATGTAACAAATTCTATATTGGGCAGCTTTAAACAAAGAGTCGAAGAACACAAACAGAACACCAACTTAACATTTTACAACCATATAAAAGATACAGGACACAAATACACAGACATTTACAATGAGTGAAAACAATATTTAATGACGCATCCTCTTATCCATGTAGAAGAAAATAAGAGATGGTTAAACAGAAGAGTGCAGCAAGAGACCACCTTGTCGCTCGGCTCTTATCTCCCTTGCCAAAGAACACATTTTTAGCCATAAAGTTGAGAAATCTACCGCCCAGTTAATAAGACCTCTGCCCCTCGAATCCACCTTCAAACTCGTGACGCCCGTCCGAGGGGGGAGGCTTGGTACCAGTATGTAATAGACTTTCGACCTTTCTATAAGACCTTCACTGGTCACCGGCCCGCCACTGTGACTAGACCAACTCCTCCAGTGACAGCAGTCCTGTCGCTCTTCCAGAACTACTTTGGACCATTAGAACTTTCCAAACGGCCAGGTTTCTGTACCTCAATATCCTACCTGATTAGTTTGATCCAGGTAGTGCAAAAGACCTTTATCCAATTTCGGTTGGCCTTACCTAAGGGACGGATCCCCAGACTAGGGACTTGGTCCTAGGGAGGCATAACCTACCCCAATTTATAGGGAGGCAATAAATTTATGTCCTTTATCGACGAAACCTAACGCCACCATTTAGCGACAATGAGTAAAGCCACCACGTAACGGCCAAAATAACGCTGACAATTTTTGACGAAGAATTACGCTGACATTTAGCAACAATGGGTAACGCTGCCATTTATCACAACGAAGATAGCCAACATTTAGCAAAAGACGAATAACGCCAATATTTACCAACAATGAATAACCCTGCCATTTATCTTTAAAGAATAAAACCGCCATTTGTCTGCAAAAATAACATTGGTATTTACTGATGATTAAAACGCCGACATTTAACGACAATGAAGAACGCCGCCATTTAGCAACGACGATAAATGCATCCATTTGTCGATGACGAAAAACTCCGTTATTATGTGACGTTTCAGCGGAATCGAACTTTAGTATAATGTCGGTGTAGTGGAGTTGCTTTCGCATTGGATTGTGTATACAGGGATTTTGTAACAAATATTTTGTCTTTTCGACGTTGGTTTTCATACAAGGTTTGATGACTGAAAACTGGAACCATGGGTACTTTAGGCATTTCAGTGGAAACGTAACTCGCTTTAGGATGTAAAAGAAAGCTTCTTGAACAAACATAATATCTGTGTTTATTAAAAAGGTATTTGTCATGGTAAATAACAAAAGTTTAAGTTTAACGTCGTGTACCTTTAAGATCACCCATAATACATACAATTAACCGATTTTAATAATAGAAAACGGTGTATTGGGTTTGTAACACAAGGAACTGGCTTCCCCTCACCACACGGCATTACTTAACTTTACTTAGTTACTTGGACAGTGTTAACGACGCTTAGTTTATTTAGTTACCAGTAAAGTTAAAACACAGTAAAATTGCTTTTAAGTTATAAAGTAAAGGAATCAACCCTGGTCTGTGAGTTATGAGTTTCCTCCACCCCACAAGGCCTTAATATGATATTTAGCTTCTGGAAAGCATAATGGTTCATTGTGGTGAGAGTAGGTTTGTCTCTGAATAGATCTATGATAGTGATCGTGCACAATAACTCGTCCCAAGGATCGCAATGTCAGTCTTCATTCACTCGACCGACAGCTTTAGATTGCCTAGATTCTATTGGAACTTTCCCTTATGTCAAATGAAATTGCAAATCCTTTTAAACAGTTCAAATTGTCCTAGATATGCGAAGTGAAATTAGCGATTGGTTCCATCGGCCGTAACAAGTTGTTTGCCGGTCGGTAAGCCTTCAGGTCATACGGCTGGGTGGCTGGACAATAACAGGAAAGTTTGGCTGCTCTATAGTCATCATGGAAAATCTATTTCGGCCACAAGTATTTTTACTCAAAATATTTTTTATTTATCGAAGCAACGCTGAACTCTTTTTAAGAAATTAAGGCCAATAATGCATACTATCTGGCAAAATTAATATTAGTGGTTTATTAAAAAAAAAATATATAGGCAACTATGTTTATAATTAATTTTGTAAGTTATTTCTTTATTTATGTCATATTCTTATAAGACATAAAAATGCGAATTTATTTAAAGGTTTAAGAAATAGGAGGCCTATACATTTGAAAAAAAATTTTACTACAAAAACGCCGTTTAGATGTAATTTCAAATAACGGTTTTTTTATATAATGATTGGTTCTTCGAAAATGTATCGATAATTCGTTTCCATATGGCACGTGACAGGCAATAATTGTGAAAAGATAGTAATTTACACAGTTAATAACAGGCATCAGTAACTGGGAGGAGATACCAACTATCTAAACATGAGGATGAACTGGTTGCAAAGTGGACGCAAGAAAGAGAAGTTAGTTACACAGTTAATAAAAGCTTCAGTAACTGGGAGGAGATACCAACTATCTAAACATGAGGATGAACTGGTTGCAAAGTGGACGCAAGAAAGAGAAGTTAGTTACACAGTTAATAACAGCCTTCAATAACTAGGAGCAGATACTAATTATCTAATCCTGAGAAAGAACTTGTTGCAAAGTGGAAGCAAGAAAGAGAAAGTTATTTACACAGTTAATAAAAGCTTCAGTAACTGGGAGGAGATACCAACTATCTAAACATGAGGAAGAACTTCTTGCAGAGTGGACGCAAGAAAGAGAAGTTATTTACACAGTTAATATCATCCTTCAATAACTAGGAGCAGATACTAATTATCTAATCCTGAGGAAGACCTTGTTGCAAAGTGGACGCAAGAAAGAGAAGTTATTTTCACAGTTAATATCATCCTTCAATAACTAGGAGCAGATACTAATTATCTAATCCTGAGGAAGAACTTGTTGCAAAGTGGACGCAAGAAAGAGAAGTTATTTACACAGTTAATATCATCCTTCAATAACTAGGAGCAGATACTAATTATCTAATCCTGAGGAAGAACTTGTAGAAGAGTGGACGCAAGAAAGAGAAGTTATTTACACAGTTAATATCATCCTTCAATAACTAGGAGCAGATACTAATTATCTAATCCTGAGGAAGACCTTGTTGCAAAGTGGACGCAAGAAAGAGAAGTTATTTTCACAGTTAATATCAGCCTTCAATAACTAGGAGCAGATACTAATTATCTAATCCTGAGGAAGAACTTGTAGAAGAGTGGACGCAAGACAGAGAAGTTATTTACACAGTTAATATCATCCTTCAATAACTAGGAGCAGATACTAATTATCTAATCCTGAGGAAGAACTTGTTGCAAAGTGGACGCAAGAAAGAGAAGTTATTTACACAGTTAATAAAAGCTTCAGTAACTGGGAGGAGATACCAACTATCTAAACATGAGGAAGAACTTCTTGCAGAGTGGACGCAAGAAAGAGAAGTTATTTACACAGTTAATAAAAGCTTAAGTAACTGGGAGGAGATACCAACTATCTAAACATGAGGAAGAACTTCTTGCAGAGTGGACGCAAGAAAGAGAAGTTATTTTCACAGTTAATATCATCCTTCAATAACTAGGAGCAGATACTAATTATCTAATCCTGAGGAAGAACTTGTAGAAGAGTGGACGCAAGAAAGAGAAGTTATTTACACAGTTAATATCATCCTTCAATAACTAGGAGCAGATACTAATTATCTAATCCTGAGGAAGAACTTGTAGAAGAGTGGACGCAAGAAAGAGAAGTTATTTACACAGTTAATATCATCCTTCAATAACTAGGAGCAGATACTAATTATCTAATCCTGAGGAAGACCTTGTTGCAAAGTGGACGCAAGAAAGAGAAGTTATTTTCACAGTTAATATCATCCTTCAATAACTAGGAGCAGATACTAATTATCTAATCCTGAGGAAGAACTTGTAGAAGAGTGGACGCAAGAAAGAGAAGTTATTTACACAGTTAATATCATCCTTCAATAACTAGGAGCAGATACTAATTATCTAATCCTGAGGAAGAACTTGTTGCAAAGTGGACGCAAGAAAGAGAAGTTATTTACACAGTTAATAAAAGCTTCAGTAACTGGGAGGAGATACCAACTATCTAAACATGAGGAAGAACTTCTTGCAGAGTGGACGCAAGAAAGAGAAGTTATTTTCACAGTTAATATCATCCTTCAATAACTAGGAGCAGATACTAATTATCTAATCCTGAGGAAGAACTTGTAGAAGAGTGGACGCAAGAAAGAGAAGTTATTTACACAGTTAATATCATCCTTCAATAACTAGGAGCAGATACTAATTATCTAATCCTGAGGAAGAACTTGTAGAAGAGTGGACGCAAGAAAGAGAAGTTATTTACACAGTTAATATCATCCTTCAATAACTAGGAGCAGATACTAATTATCTAATCCTGAGGAAGACCTTGTTGCAAAGTGGACGCAAGAAAGAGAAGTTATTTTCACAGTTAATATCATCCTTCAATAACTAGGAGCAGATACTAATTATCTAATCCTGAGGAAGAACTTGTTGCAAAGTGGACTTAAGAAAGAGAAGTTATTTACACAGTTAATAAAAGCTTCAGTAACTGGGAGGAGATACCAACTATCTAAACATGAGGAAGAACTTCTTGCAGAGTGGACGCAAGAAAGAGAAGTTATTTACACAGTTAATAAAAGCTTCAGTAACTGGGAGGAAATACCAACTATCTAAACATGAGGAAGAACTTCTTGCAGAGTGGACGCAAGAAAGAGAAGTTATTTTCACAGTTAATATCAGCCTTCAATAACTAGGAGCAGATACTAATTATCTAATCCTGAGAAAGAATTGTTGCAAAGTGGACGCCAGAAAGAGAAAGTTATTTACACAGTTAATAAAAGCTTCAGTAACTGGGAGGAGATACCAACTATCTAAACATGAGGAAGAACTTCTTGCAGAGTGGACGCAAGAAAGAGAAGTTATTTACACAGTTAATATCATCCTTCAATAACTAGGAGCAGATACTAATTATCTAATCCTGAGGTAGAACTTGTTGCAGAGTGGACGCAAGAAAGAGAAGTTATTTACACAGTTAATATCATCCTTCAATAACTAGGAGCAGATACTAATTATCTAATCCTGAGGTAGAACTTCTTGCAGAGTGGACGCAAGAAAGAGAAGTTATTTACACAGTTAATATCATCCTTCAATAACTAGGAGCAGATACTAATTATCTAATCCTGAGGTAGAACTTGTTGCAGAGTGGACGCAATAAAAGAAGTTATTTACACAGTTAATATCAGCCTTCAATAACTGGGAGCAGATACTAATTATCTAATCCTGAGGAAGAACTTGTAGAAGAGTGGACGCAAGAAAGAGAAGTTATTTACACAGTTAATATCAGCCTTCAATAACTGGGAGTAGATACCAATTATCTAATCCTGAGGAAGAACTTGTTGCAAAGGGGACGCAAGAAAGAGAGGTTATTTACACAGTTAATATCATCCTTCAATAACTAGGAGCAGATACTAATTATCTAATCCTGAGGAAGAACTTGTTGCAAAGTGGACGCAAGAAAGAGAAGTTATTTACACAGTTAATAAAAGCTTCAGTAACTGGGAGGAGATACCAACTATCTAAACAAGAGGAAGAACTTCTTGCAGAGTGGACGCAAGAAAGAGAAGTTATTTACACAGTTAATAAAAGCTTCAGTAACTGGGAGGAAATACCAACTATCTAAACATGAGGAAGAACTTCTTGCAGAGTGGACGCAAGAAAGAGAAGTTATTTTCACAGTTAATATCAGCCTTCAATAACTAGGAGCAGATACTAATTATCTAATCCTGAGAAAGAATTGTTTCAAAGTGGACGCCAGAAAGAGAAAGTTATTTACACAGTTAATAAAAGCTTCAGTAACTGGGAGGAGATACCAACTATCTAAACATGAGGAAGAACTTCTTGCAGAGTGGACGCAAGAAAGAGAAGTTATTTACACAGTTAATATCATCCTTCAATAACTAGGAGCAGATACTAATTATCTAATCCTGAGGTAGAACTTGTTGCAGAGTGGACGCAAGAAAGAGAAGTTATTTACACAGTTAATATCATCCTTCAATAACTAGGAGCAGATACTAATTATCTAATTGAGAGGTAGAACTTCTTGCAGAGTGGACGCAAGAAAGAGAAGTTATTTACACAGTTAATATCATCCTTCAATAACTAGGAGCAGATACTAATTATCTAATCCTGAGGTAGAACTTGTTGCAGAGTGGACGCAATAAAGAGAAGTTATTTACACAGTTAATATCATCCTTCAATAACTAGGAGCAGATACTAATTATCTAATCCTGAGGTAGAACTTCTTGCAGAGTGGACGCAAAAAAGAGAAGTTATTTACACAGTTAATATCATCCTTCAATAACTAGGAGCAGATACTAATTATCTAATCCTGAGGTAGAACTTGTTGCAGAGTGGACGCAAGAAAGAGAAGTTATTTACACAGTTAATATCAGCCTTCAATAACTAGGAGCAGATACTAATTATCTAAACCTGAGGAAGAACTTGTTGCAAAGTGGGCGCAAGAAAGAGAAGTTATTTACACAGTTAATATCATCCTTCAATAACTAGGAGCAGATACTAATTATCTAATCCTGAGGAAGAACTTGTTGCAAAGGGGACGCAAGAAAGAGAAGTTATTTACACAGTTATTATCAGCCTTCAATAACTGGGAGCAGATACTAATTATCTAATCCTGAGGAAGAACTTGTAGAAGAGTGGACGCAAGAAAGAGAAGTTATTTACACAGTTAATATCAGCCTTCAATAACTGGGAGTAGATACCAATTATCTAATCCTGAGGAAGAACTTGTTGCAAAGGGGACGCAAGAAAGAGAGGTTATTTACACAGTTAATATCATCCTTCAATAACTAGGAGCAGATACTAATTATCTAATCCTGAGGAAGAACTTGTTGCAAAGTGGACGCAAGAAAGAGAAGTTATTTACACAGTTAATACCACCCTTCAATAACTAGGAGCAGATACTAATTATCTAATCCTGAGAAAGAACTTGTTGCAAAGTGGAAGCAAGAAAGAGAAAGTTATTTACACAGTTAATAAAAGCTTCAGTGACTGGGAGGAGATACCAACTATCTAAACATGAGGAAGAACTTCTTGCAGAGTGGACGCAAGAAAGAGAAGTTATTTACACAGTTAATATCATCCTTCAATAACTAGGAGCAGATACTAATTATCTAATCCTGAGGAAGAACTTGTTGCAAAGTAGACGCAAGAAAGAGAAGTTATTTTCACAGTTAATATCACCCTTCAATAACTAGGAGCAGATACTAATTATCTAATCCTGAGGAAGAACTTGTTGTAAAGTGGACGCAAGAAAGAGAAGTTATTTTCACAGTTAATATCATCCTTCAATAACTAGGAGCAGATACTAATTATCTAATCCTGAGGAAGAACTTGTTGCAAAGTGGACGCAAGAAAGAGAAGTTATTTACACAGTTAATAAAAGCTTCAGTAACTGGGAGGAGATACCAACTATCTAAACAAGAGGAAGAACTTCTTGCAGAGTGGACGCAAGAAAGAGAAGTTATTTACACAGTTAATAAAAGCTTCAGTAACTGGGAGGAAATACCAACTATCTAAACATGAGGAAGAACTTCTTGCAGAGTGGACGCAAGAAAGAGAAATTATTTTCACAGTTAATATCAGCCTTCAATAACTAGGAGCAGATACTAATTATCTAATCCTGAGAAAGAATTGTTGCAAAGTGGACGCCAGAAAGAGAAAGTTATTTACACAGTTAATAAAAGCTTCAGTAACTGGGAGGAGATACCAACTATCTAAACATGAGGAAGAACTTCTTGCAGAGTGGACGCAAGAAAGAGAAGTTATTTACACAGTTAATATCATCCTTCAATAACTAGGAGCAGATACTAATTATCTAATCCTGAGGTAGAACTTGTTGCAGAGTGGACGCAAGAAAGAGAAGTTATTTACACAGTTAATATCATCCTTCAATAACTAGGAGCAGATACTAATTATCTAATTGAGAGGTAGAACTTCTTGCAGAGTGGACGCAAGAAAGAGAATTTATTTACACAGTTAATATCATCCTTCAATAACTAGGAGCAGATACTAATTATCTAATCCTGAGGTAGAACTTGTTGCAGAGTGGACGCAATAAAGAGAAGTTATTTACACAGTTAATATCATCCTTCAATAACTAGGAGCAGATACTAATTATCTAATCCTGAGGTAGAACTTCTTGCAGAGTGGACGCAAAAAAGAGAAGTTATTTACACAGTTAATATCATCCTTCAATAACTAGGAGCAGATACTAATTATCTAATCCTGAGGTAGAACTTGTTGCAGAGTGGACGCAAGAAAGAGAAGTTATTTACACAGTTAATATCAGCCTTCAATAACTAGGAGCAGATACTAATTATCTAAACCTGAGGAAGAACTTGTTGCAAAGTGGGCGCAAGAAAGAGAAGTTATTTACACAGTTAATATCATCCTTCAATAACTAGGAGCAGATACTAATTATCTAATCCTGAGGAAGAACTTGTTGCAAAGGGGACGCAAGAAAGAGAAGTTATTTACACAGTTATTATCAGCCTTCAATAACTGGGAGCAGATACTAATTATCTAATCCTGAGGAAGAACTTGTAGAAGAGTGGACGCAAGAAAGAGAAGTTATTTACACAGTTAATATCAGCCTTCAATAACTGGGAGTAGATACCAATTATCTAATCCTGAGGAAGAACTTGTTGCAAAGGGGACGCAAGAAAGAGAGGTTATTTACACAGTTAATATCATCCTTCAATAACTAGGAGCAGATACTAATTATCTAATCCTGAGGAAGAACTTGTTGCAAAGTGGACGCAAGAAAGAGAAGTTATTTACACAGTTAATATCACCCTTCAATAACTAGGAGCAGATACTAATTATCTAATCCTGAGAAAGAACTTGTTGCAAAGTGGAAGCAAGAAAGAGAAAGTTATTTACACAGTTAATAAAAGCTTCAGTAACTGGGAGGAGATACCAACTATCTAAACATGAGGAAGAACTTCTTGCAGAGTGGACGCAAGAAAGAGAAGTTATTTACACAGTTAATATCATCCTTCAATAACTAGGAGCAGATACTAATTATCTAATCCTGAGGAAGAACTTGTTGCAAAGTAGACGCAAGAAAGAGAAGTTATTTTCACAGTTAATATCACCCTTCAATAACTAGGAGCAGATACTAATTATCTAATCCTGAGGAAGAACTTGTTGTAAAGTGGACGCAAGAAAGAGAAGTTATTTTCACAGTTAATATCATCCTTCAATAACTAGGAGCAGATACTAATTATCTAATCCTGAGGAAGAACTTGTTGCAAAGTGGACGCAAGAAAGAGAAGTTATTTACACAGTTAATAAAAGCTTCAGTAACTGGGAGGAGATACCAACTATCTAAACATGAGGAAGAACTTCTTGCAGAGTGGACGCAAGAAAGAGAAGTTATTTACACAGTTAATAAAAGCTTCAGTAACTGGGAGGAAATACCAACTATCTAAACATGAGGAAGAACTTCTTGCAGAGTGGACGCAAGAAAGAGAAGTTATTTTCACAGTTAATATCAGCCTTCAATAACTAGGAGCAGATACTAATTATCTAATCCTGAGAAAGAACTTGTTGCAAAGTGGACGCAAGAAAGAGAAAGTTATTTACACAGTTAATAAAAGCTTCAGTAACTGGGAGGAAATACCAACTATCTAAACATGAGGAAGAACTTCTTGCAGAGTGGACGCAAGAAAGAGAAGTTATTTTCACAGTTAATATCATCCTTCAATAACTAGGAGCAGATACTAATTATCTAATCCTGAGGTAGAACTTGTTGCAAAGTGGACGCAAGAAAGAGAAGTTATTTACACAGTTAATATCATCCTTCAATAACTAGGAGCAGATACTAATTATCTAATCCTGAGGTAGAACTTCTTGCAGAGTGGACGCAAGAAAGAGAAGTTATTTACACAGTTAATATCATCCTTCAATAACTAGGAGCAGACACTAATTATCTAATCCTGAGGTAGAACTTGTTGCAGAGTGGACGCAAGAAAGAGAAGTTATTTACACAGTTAATATCATCCTTCAATAACTAGGAGCAGATACTAATTATCTAATCCTGAGGTAGAACTTCTTGCAGAGTGGACGCAAAAAAGAGAAGTTATTTACACAGTTAATATCATCCTTCAATAACTAGGAGCAGATACTAATTATCTAATCCTGAGGTAGAACTTGTTGCAGAGTGGACGCAAGAAAGAGAAGTTATTTACACAGTTAATATCAGCCTTCAATAACTAGGAGCAGATACTAATTATCTAAACCTGAGGAAGAACTTGTTGCAAAGTGGGCGCAAGAAAGAGAAGTTATTTACACAGTTAATATCATCCTTCAATAACTAGGAGCAGATACTAATTATCTAATCCTGAGGAAGAACTTGTTGCAAAGGGGACGCAAGAAAGAGAAGTTATTTACACAGTTAATATCAGCCTTCAATAACTGGGAGCAGATACTAATTATCTAATCCTGAGGAAGAACTTGTAGAAGAGTGGACGCAAGAAAGAGAAGTTATTTACACAGTTAATATCAGCCTTCAATAACTGGGAGCAGATACCAATTATCTAATCCTGAGGAAGAACTTGTTGCAAAGGGGACGCAAGAAAGAGAGGTTATTTACACAGTTAATATCAGCCTTCAATAACTAGGAGTAGATACCAATTATCTAATCCTGAGGAAGAACTTGTTGCAAAGGGGACGCAAGAAAGAGAGGTTATTTACACAGTTAATAACAGCCTTCAATAACTAGGAGCAGATACCAATTATCTAATCCTGAGGAAGAACTTGTAGAAGAGTGGACGCAAGAAAGAGAAGTTATTTACACAGTTAATATCAGCCTTCAATAACTGGGAGTAGATACCAATTATCTAATCCTGAGGAAGAACTTGTTGCAAAGGGGACGCAAGAAAGAGAGGTTATTTACACAGTTAATAACAGCCTTCAATAACTAGGAGCAGATACCAATTATCTAATCCTGAGGAAGAACTTGTTGCAAAGGGGACGCAAGAAAGAGAAGTTATTTACACAGTTAATATCAGCCTTCAATAACTAGGAGCAGATACTAATTATCTAATCCTGAGGAAGAACTTGTAGAAGAGTGGACGCAAGAAAGAGAAGTTATTTACACAGTTAATATCAGCCTTCAATAACTGGGAGTAGATACCAATTATCTAATCCTGAGGAAGAACTTGTTGCAAAGGGGACGCAAGAAAGAGAGGTTATTTACACAGTTAATAACAGCCTTCAATAACTACGAGCAGATACCAATTATCTAATCCTGAGGAAGAACTTGTTGCAAAGGGGACGCAAGAAAGAGAAGTTATTTACACAGTTAATATCAGCCTTCAATAACTGGGAGTAGATACCAATTATCTAAACCTGAGGAAGAACTTGTTGCAAAGGGGACGCAAGAAAGAGAGGTTATTTACACAGTTAATAACAGCCTTCAATAACTAGGAGCAGATACCAATTATCTAATCCTGAGGAAGAACTTGTTGCAAAGGGGACGCAAGAAAGAGAAGTTATTTACACAGTTAATATCAGCCTTCAATAACTAGGAGCAGATACTAATTATCTAATCCTGAGGAAGAACTTGTAGAAGAGTGGACGCAAGAAAGAGAAGTTATTTACACAGTTAATATCAGCCTTCAATAACTGGGAGTAGATACCAATTATCTAATCCTGAGGAAGAACTTGTTGCAAAGTGGACGCAAGAAAGAGAGGTTATTTACACAGTTAATAACAGCCTTCAATAACTACGAGCAGATATCAATTATCTAATCCTGAGGAAGAACTTGTTGCAAAGGGGACGCAAGAAAGAGAAGTTATTTACACAGTTAATATCAGCCTTCAATAACTGGGAGTAGATACCAATTATCTAAACCTGAGGAAGAACTTGTTGCAAAGGGGACGCAAGAAAGAGAGGTTATTTACACAGTTAATAACAGCCTTCAATAACTAGGAGCAGATACTAATTATCTAATCCTAAGGAAGAACTTGTTGCAAAGGGGACGCAAGAAAGAGAAGTTATTTACACAGTTAATATCAGCCTTCAATAACTAGGAGCAGATACTAATTATCTAATCCTGAGGAAGAACTTGTTACAAAGTGGACGCAAGAAAGAGAGGTTATTTACACAGTTAATATCAGCCTTCAATAACTGGGAGTAGATACCAATTATCTAATCCTGAGGAAGAACTTGTTGCAAAGTGGACGCAAGAAAGAGAGGTTATTTACACAGTTAATAACAGCCTTCAATAACTACGAGCAGATATCAATTATCTAATCCTGAGGAAGAACTTGTTGCAAAGGGGACGCAAGAAAGAGAAGTTATTTACACAGTTAATATCAGCCTTCAATAACTGGGAGTAGATACCAATTATCTAAACCTGAGGAAGAACTTGTTGCAAAGGGGACGCAAGAAAGAGAGGTTATTTACACAGTTAATAACAGCCTTCAATAACTAGGAGCAGATACTAATTATCTAATCCTGAGGAAGAACTTGTAGAAGAGTGGACGCAAGAAAAAGAAGTTATTTACACAGTTAATATCAGCCTTCAATAACTGGGAGTAGATACCAATTATCTAATCCTGAGGAAGAACTTGTTGCAAAGGGGACGCAAGAAAGAGAGGTTATTTACACAGTTAATATCATCCTTCAATAACTAGGAGCAGATACTAATTATCTAATCCTGAGAAAGAACTTGTTGCAAAGTGGAAGCAAGAAAGAGAAAGTTATTTACACAGTTAATAAAAGCTTCAGTAACTGGGAGGAGATACCAACTATCTAAACATGAGGAAGAACTTCTTGCAGAGTGGACGCAAGAAAGAGAAGTTATTTACACAGTTAATATCATCCTTCAATAACTAGGAGCAGATACTAATTATCTAATCCTGAGGAAGAACTTGTTGCAAAGTGGACGCAAGAAAGAGAAGTTATTTTCACAGTTAATATCACCCTTCAATAACTAGGAGCAGATACTAATTATCTAATCCTGAGGAAGAACTTGTTGTAAAGTGGACGCAAGAAAGAGAAGTTATTTTCACAGTTACTATCATCCTTCAATAACTAGGAGCAGATACTAATTATCTAATCCTGAGGAAGAACTTGTTGCAAAGTGGACGCAAGAAAGAGAAGTTATTTACACAGTTAATAAAAGCTTCAGTAACTGGGAGGAAATACCAACTAACTAAACATGAGGAAGAACTTCTTGCAGAGTGGACGCAAGAAAGAGAAGTTATTTTCACAGTTAATATCAGCCTTCAATAACTAGGAGCAGATATTAATTATCTAATCCTGAGAAAGAACTTGTTGCAAAGTGGACGCAAGAAAGAGAAAGTTATTTACACAGTTAATAAAAGCTTCAGTAACTGGGAGGAAATACCAACTATCTAAACATGAGGAAGAACTTCTTGCAGAGTGGACGCAAGAAAGAGAAGTTATTTTCACAGTTAATATCATCCTTCAATAACTAGGAGCAGATACTAATTATCTAATCCTGAGGTAGAACTTGTTGCAGAGTGGACGCAAGAAAGAGAAGTTATTTACACAGTTAATATCATCCTTCAATAACTAGGAGCAGATACTAATTATCTAATCCTGAGGTAGAACTTCTTGCAGAGTGGACGCAAGAAAGAGAAGTTATTTACACAGTTAATATCATCCTTCAATAACTAGGAGCAGACACTAATTATCTAATCCTGAGGTAGAACTTGTTGCAGAGTGGACGCAAGAAAGAGAAGTTATTTACACAGTTAATATCATCCTTCAATAACTAGGAGCAGATACTAATTATCTAATCCTGAGGTAGAACTTCTTGCAGAGTGGACGCAAAAAAGAGAAGTTATTTACACAGTTAATATCATCCTTCAATAACTAGGAGCAGATACTAATTATCTAATCCTGAGGTAGAACTTGTTGCAGAGTGGACGCAAGAAAGAGAAGTTATTTACACAGTTAATATCAGCCATCAATAACTAGGAGCAGATACTAATTATCTAAACCTGAGGAAGAACTTGTTGCAAAGTGGGCGCAAGAAAGAGAGGTTATTTACACAGTTAATATCATCCTTCAATAACTAGGAGCAGATACTAATTATCTAATCCTGAGGAAGAACTTGTTGCAAAGGGGACGCAAGAAAGAGAAGTTATTTACACAGTTAATATCAGCCTTCAATAACTGGGAGCAGATACTAATTATCTAATCCTGAGGAAGAACTTGTAGAAGAGTGGACGCAAGAAAGAGAAGTTATTTACACAGTTAATATCAGCCTTCAATAACTGGGAGTAGATACCAATTATCTAATCCTGAGGAAGAACTTGTTGCAAAGGGGACGCAAGAAAGAGAGGTTATTTACACAGTTAATAACAGCCTTCAATAACTAGGAGCAGATACCAATTATCTAATCCTGAGGAAGAACTTGTAGAAGAGTGGACGCAAGAAAGAGAAGTTATTTACACAGTTAATATCAGCCTTCAATAACTGGGAGTAGATACCAATTATCTAATCCTGAGGAAGAACTTGTTGCAAAGGGGACGCAAGAAAGAGAGGTTATTTACACAGTTAATAACAGCCTTCAATAACTAGGAGTAGATACTAATTATCTAATCCTGAGGAAGAACTTGTTGCAAAGGGGACGCAAGAAAGAGAGGTTATTTACACAGTTAATATCATCCTTCAATAACTAGGAGCAGATACTAATTATCTAATCCTGAGGAAGAACTTGTTGCATAGGGGACGCAAGAAAGAGAGGTTATTTACACAGTTAATATCATCCTTCAATAACTAGGAGCAGATACTAATTATCTAATCCTGAGGAAGAACTTGTAGAAGAGTGGACGCAAGAAAGAGAAGTTATTTACACAGTTAATATCAGCCTTCAATAACTGGGAGTAGATACCAATTATCTAATCCTGAGGAAGAACTTGTTGCAAAGGGGACGCAAGAAAGAGAGGTTATTTACACAGTTAATATCATCCTTCAATAACTAGGAGCAGATACTAATTATCTAATCCTGAGGAAGAACTTGTTGCAAAGGGGACGCAAGAAAGAGAGGTTATTTACACAGTTAATATCATCCTTCAATAACTAGGAGCAGATACTAATTATCTAATCCTGAGGAAGAACTTGTAGAAGAGTGGACGCAAGAAAGAGAAGTTATTTACACAGTTAATATCAGCCTTCAATAACTGGGAGCAGATACCAATTATCTAATCCTGAGGAAGAACTTGTTGCAAAGGGGACGCAAGAAAGAGAAGTTATTTACACAGTTAATATCAGCCTTCAATAACTGGGAGCAGATACCAATTATCTAATCCTGAGGAAGAACTTGTTGCAAAGGGGACGCAAGAAAGATAGGTTATTTACACAGTTAATATCATCCTTCAATAACTAGGAGCAGATACCAATTATCTAATCCTGAGGAAGAACTTGTTGCAAAGGGGACGCAAGAAAGAGAAGTTATTTACACAGTTAATATCAGCCTTCAATAACTGGGAGCAGATACCAATTATCTAATCCTGAGGAAGAACTTGTTGCAAAGGGGACGCAAGAAAGAGAAGTTATTTACACAGTTAATATCAGCCTTCAATAACTGGGAGCAGATACCAATTATCTAATCCTGAGGAAGAACTTGTTGCAAAGGGGACGCAAGAAAGAGAGGTTATTTACACAGTTAATATCATCCTTCAATAACTAGGAGCAGATACTAATTATCTAATCCTGAGGAAGAACTTGTAGAAGAGTGGACGCAAGAAAGAGAAGTTATTTACACAGTTAATATCAGCCTTCAATAACTGGGAGTAGATACCAATTATCTAATCCTGAGGAAGAACTTGTTGCAAAGGGGACGCAAGAAAGAGAGGTTATTTACACAGTTAATAACAGCCTTCAATAACTAGGAGCAGATACCAATTATCTAATCCTGAGGAAGAACTTGTAGAAGAGTGGACGCAAGAAAGAGAAGTTATTTACACAGTTAATATCAGCCTTCAATAACTGGGAGTAGATACCAATTATCTAATCCTGAGGAAGAACTTGTTGCAAAGGGGACGCAAGAAAGAGAGGTTATTTACACAGTTAATAACAGCCTTCAATAACTAGGAGCAGATACCAATTATCTAATCCTGAGGAAGAACTTGTTGCAAAGGGGACGCAAGAAAGAGAAGTTATTTACACAGTTAATATCAGCCTTCAATAACTAGGAGCAGATACTAATTATCTAATCCTGAGGAAGAACTTGTAGAAGAGTGGACGCAAGAAAGAGAAGTTATTTACACAGTTAATATCAGCCTTCAATAACTGGGAGTAGATACCAATTATCTAATCCTGAGGAAGAACTTGTTGCAAAGGGGACGCAAGAAAGAGAGGTTATTTACACAGTTAATAACAGCCTTCAATAACTACGAGCAGATACCAATTATCTAATCCTGAGGAAGAACTTGTTGCAAAGGGGACGCAAGAAAGAGAAGTTATTTACACAGTTAATATCAGCCTTCAATAACTGGGAGTAGATACCAATTATCTAAACCTGAGGAAGAACTTGTTGCAAAGGGGACGCAAGAAAGAGAGGTTATTTACACAGTTAATAACAGCCTTCAATAACTAGGAGCAGATACCAATTACCTAATCCTGAGGAAGAACTTGTTGCAAAGGGGACGCAAGAAAGAGAAGTTATTTACACAGTTAATATCAGCCTTCAATAACTAGGAGCAGATACTAATTATCTAATCCTGAGGAAGAACTTGTAGAAGAGTGGACGCAAGAAAGAGAAGTTATTTACACAGTTAATATCAGCCTTCAATAACTGGGAGTAGATACCAATTATCTAATCCTGAGGAAGAACTTGTTGCAAAGGGGACGCAAGAAAGAGAGGTTATTTACACAGTTAATAACAGCCTTCAATAACTACGAGCAGATATCAATTATCTAATCCTGAGGAAGAACTTGTTGCAAAGGGGACGCAAGAAAGAGAAGTTATTTACACAGTTAATATCAGCCTTCAATAACTGGGAGTAGATACCAATTATCTAAACCTGAGGAAGAACTTGTTGCAAAGGGGACGCAAGAAAGAGAGGTTATTTACACAGTTAATAACAGCCTTCAATAACTAGGAGCAGATGCTAATTATCTAATCCTGAGGAAGAACTTGTAGAAGAGTGGACGCAAGAAAGAGAAGTTATTTACACAGTTAATATCAGCCTTCAATAACTGGGAGTAGATACCAATTATCTAATCCTGAGGAAGAACTTGTTGCAAAGGGGACGCAAGAAAGAGAGGTTATTTACACAGTTAATAACAGCCTTCAATAACTAGGAGCAGATACCAATTATCTAATCCTGAGGAAGAACTTGTTGCAAAGGGGACGGAAGAAAGAGAAGTTATTTACACAGTTAATATCAGCCTTCAATAACTGGGAGTAGATACCAATTATCTAAACCTGAGGAAGAACTTGTTGCAAAGGGGACGCAAGAAAGAGAGGGTATTTACACAGTTATTATCAGCCTTCAATAACTGGGAGCAGATACCAATTATCTAATCCTGAGGAAGAACTTGTTGCAAAGGGGACGCAAGAAAGAGAGGTTATTTACACAGTTAATAACAGCCTTCAATAACTAGGAGCAGATACCAATTATCTAATCCTGAGGAAGAACTTGTAGAAGAGTGGACGCAAGAAAGAGAAGTTATTTACACAGTTAATATCAGCCTTCAATAACTGGGAGCAGATACCAATTATCTAATCCTGAGGAAGAACTTGTTGCAAAGGGGACGCAAGAAAGAGAGGTTATTTACACAGTTAATAACAGCCTTCAATAACTAGGAGCAGATACCAATTATCTAATCCTGAGGAAGAACTTGTAGAAGAGTGGACGCAAGAAAGAGAAGTTATTTACACAGTTAATATCAGCCTTCAATAACTGGGAGTAGATACCAATTATCTAATCCTGAGGAAGAACTTGTTGCAAAGGGGACGCAAGAAAGAGAGGTTATTTACACAGTTAATAACAGCCTTCAATAACTAGGAGCAGATACCAATTATCTAATCCTGAGGAAGAACTTGTAGAAGAGTGGACGCAAGAAAGAGAAGTTATTTACACAGTTAATATCAGCCTTCAATAACTGGGAGTAGATACCAATTATCTAATCCTGAGGAAGAACTTGTTGCAAAGGGGACGCAAGAAAGAGAGGTTATTTACACAGTTAATAACAGCCTTCAATAACTAGGAGTAGATACCAATTATCTAATCCTGAGGAAGAACTTGTAGAAGAGTGGACGCAAGAAAGAGAAGTTATTTACACAGTTAATATCAGCCTTCAATAACTAGGAGTAGATACCAATTATCTAATCCTGAGGAAGAACTTGTAGAAGAGTGGACGCAAGAAAGAGAGGGTATTTACACAGTTAATATCAGCCTTCAATAACTAGGAGCAGATACTAATTATCTAATCCTGAGGAAGAACTTGTTGCAAAGGGGACGCAAGAAAGAGAAGTTATTTACACAGTTAATATCAGCCTTCAGTAACTAGGAGCAGATACTAATTATCTAATCCTGAGGAAGAACTTGTAGAAGAGTGGACGCAAGAAAGAGAAGTTATTTACACAGTTAATATCAGCCTTCAATAACTGGCAGTAGATACTAATTATCTAATAATGAGGAAGAACTTGTTGCAAAGGGGACGCAAGAAAGAGAGGGTATTTACACAGTTAATATCAGCCTTCAATAACTAGGAGTAGATACCAATTATCTAATCCTGAGGAAGAACTTGTAGAAGAGTGGACGCAAGAAAGAGAAGTTATTTACACAGTTAATATCAGCCTTCAATAACTGGCAGTAGATACTAATTATCTAATCCTGAGGAAGAACTTGTTGCAAAGGGGACGCAAGAAAGAGAGGGTATTTACACAGTTAATATCAGCCTTCAATAACTAGGAGTAGATACCTATTATCTAATCCTGAGGAAGAACTTGTTGCAAAGGGGACGCAAGAAAGAGAAGTTATTTACACAGTTAATATCAGCCTTCAATAACTAGGAGTAGATACCAATTATCTAATCCTGAGGAAGAACTTGTAGAAGAGTGGACGCAAGAAAGAGAAGTTATTTACACAGTTAATATCAGCCTTCAATAACTGGGAGTAGATACCAATTATCTAATCCTGAGGAAGAACTTGTTGCAAAGGGGACGCAAGAAAGAGAGGTTATTTACACAGTTAATAACAGCCTTCAATAACTAGGAGCAGATACCAATTATCTAATCCTGAGGAAGAACTTGTTGCAAAGGGGACGCAAGAAAGAGAAGTTATTTACACAGTTAATATCAGCCTTCAATAACTGGGAGTAGATACCAATTATCTAATCCTGAGGAAGAACTTGTAGAAGAGTGGACGCAAGAAAGAGAAGTTATTTACACAGTTAATATCAGCCTTCAATAACTGGGAGTAGATACCAATTATCTAATCCTGAGGAAGAACTTGTAGAAGAGTGGACGCAAGAAAGAGAAGTTATTTACACAGTTAATATCAGCCTTCAATAACTGGGAGTAGATACCAATTATCTAATCCTGAGGAAGAACTTGTTGCAAAGGGGACGCAAGAAAGAGAGGTTATTTACACAGTTAATAACAGCCTTCAATAACTAGGAGCAGATACTAATTATCTAATCCTGAGGAAGAACTTGTAGAAGAGTGGACGCAAGAAAGAGAAGTTATTTACACAGTTAATATCAGCCTTCAATAACTGGGAGTAGATACCAATTAAATAATCCTGAGGAAGAACTTGTTGCAAAGGGGACGCAAGAAAGAGAGGTTATTTACACAGTTAATAACAGCCTTCAATAACTAGGAGTAGATACCAATTATCTAATCCTGAGGAAGAACTTGTAGAAGAGTGGACGCAAGAAAGAGAAGTTATTTACACAGTTAATATCAGCCTTCAATAACTAGGAGTAGATACCAATTATCTAATCCTGAGGAAGAACTTGTAGAAGAGTGGACGCAAGAAAGAGAGGGTATTTACACAGTTAATATCAGCCTTCAATAACTAGGAGCAGATACTAATTATCTAATCCTGAGGAAGAACTTGTTGCAAAGGGGACGCAAGAAAGAGAAGTTATTTACACAGTTAATATCAGCCTTCAGTAACTAGGAGCAGATACCAATTATCTAATCCTGAGGAAGAACTTGTAGAAGAGTGGACGCAAGAAAGAGAAGTTATTTACACAGTTAATATCAGCCTTCAATAACTGGGAGCAGATACCAATTATCTAATCCTGAGGAAGAACTTGTTGCAAAGGGGACGCAAGAAAGAGAGGTTATTTACACAGTTAATAACAGCCTTCAATAACTAGGAGCAGATACCAATTATCTAATCCTGAGGAAGAACTTGTAGAAGAGTGGACGCAAGAAAGAGAAGTTATTTACACAGTTAATATCAGCCTTCAATAACTGGGAGTAGATACCAATTATCTAATCCTGAGGAAGAACTTGTTGCAAAGGGGACGCAAGAAAGAGAGGTTATTTACACAGTTAATAACAGCCTTCAATAACTAGGAGCAGATACCAATTATCTAATCCTGAGGAAGAACTTGTAGAAGAGTGGACGCAAGAAAGAGAAGTTATTTACACAGTTAATATCAGCCTTCAATAACTGGGAGTAGATACCAATTATCTAATCCTGAGGAAGAACTTGTTGCAAAGGGGACGCAAGAAAGAGAGGTTATTTACACAGTTAATAACAGCCTTCAATAACTAGGAGTAGATACCAATTATCTAATCCTGAGGAAGAACTTGTAGAAGAGTGGACGCAAGAAAGAGAAGTTATTTACACAGTTAATATCAGCCTTCAATAACTAGGAGTAGATACCAATTATCTAATCCTGAGGAAGAACTTGTAGAAGAGTGGACGCAAGAAAGAGAGGGTATTTACACAGTTAATATCAGCCTTCAATAACTAGGAGCAGATACTAATTATCTAATCCTGAGGAAGAACATGTTGCAAAGGGGACGCAAGAAAGAGAGGTTATTTACACAGTTAATATCAGCCTTCAATAACTAGGAGCAGATACTAATTATCTAATCCTGAGGAAGAACTTGTTGCAAAGGGGACGCAAGAAAGAGAAGTTATTTACACAGTTAATATCAGCCTTCAATAACTAGGAGCAGATACTAATTATCTAATCCTGAGGAAGAACTTGTAGAAGAGTGGACGCAAGAAAGAGAAGTTATTTACACAGTTAATATCAGCCTTCAATAACTAGGAGTAGATACCAATTATCTAATCCTGAGGAAGAACTTGTAGAAGAGTGGACGCAAGAAAGAGAAGTTATTTACACAGTTAATATCAGCCTTCAATAACTGGGAGTAGATACTAATTATCTAATCCTGAGGAAGAACTTGTTGCAAAGGGGACGCAAGAAAGAGAGGGTATTTACACAGTTAATATCAGCCTTCAATAACTAGGAGTAGATACCAATTATCTAATCCTGAGGAAGAACTTGTAGAAGAGTGGACGCAAGAAAGAGAAGTTATTTACACAGTTAATATCAGCCTTCAATAACTAGGAGTAGATACCAATTATCTAATCCTGAGGAAGAACTTGTAGAAGAGTGGACGCAAGAAAGAGAAGTTATTTACACAGTTAATATCAGCCTTCAATAACTGGGAGTAGATACCAATTATCTAATCCTGAGGAAGAACTTGTTGCAAAGGGGACGCAAGAAAGAGAGGTTATTTACACAGTTAATAACAGCCTTCAATAACTAGGAGCAGATACCAATTATCTAATCCTGAGGAAGAACTTGTTGCAAAGGGGACGCAAGAAAGAGAAGTTATTTACACAGTTAATATCAGCCTTCAATAACTGGGAGTAGATACCAATTATCTAATCCTGAGGAAGAACTTGTAGAAGAGTGGACGCAAGAAAGAGAAGTTATTTACACAGTTAATATCAGCCTTCAATAACTGGGAGTAGATACCAATTATCTAATCCTGAGGAAGAACTTGTAGAAGAGTGGACGCAAGAAAGAGAAGTTATTTACACAGTTAATATCAGCCTTCAATAACTGGGAGTAGATACCAATTATCTAATCCTGAGGAAGAACTTGTTGCAAAGGGGACGCAAGAAAGAGAGGTTATTTACACAGTTAATAACAGCCTTCAATAACTAGGAGCAGATACCAATTATCTAATCCTGAGGAAGAACTTGTTGCAAAGGGGACGCAAGAAAGAGAAGTTATTTACACAGTTAATATCAGCCTTCAATAACTGGGAGTAGATAAAAATTATCTAATCCTGAGGAAGAACTTGTAGAAGAGTGGACGCAAGAAAGAGAAGTTATTTACACAGTTAATATCAGCCTTCAATAACTGGGAGTAGATACCAATTATGTAATCCTGAGGAAGAACTTGTTGCAAAGGGGACGCAAGAAAAAGAGGTTATTTACACAGTTAATAACAGCCTTCAATAACTAGGAGCAGATACCAATTATCTAATCCTGAGGAAGAACTTGTTGCAAAGGGAACGCAAGAAAGAGAAGTTATTTACACAGTTAATATCAGCCTTCAATAACTGGGAGTAGATACCAATTATCTAAACCTGAGGAAGAACTTGTTGCAAAGGGGACGCAAGAAAGATAGGTTATTTACACAGTTAATAACAGCCTTCAATAACTAGGAGCAGATACCAATTATCTAATCCTGAGGAAGAACTTGTTGCAAAGGGGACGCAAGAAAGAGAAGTTATTTACACAGTTAATATCAGCCTTCAATAACTGGGAGTAGATACCAATTATCTAAACCTGAGGAAGAACTTGTTGCAAAGGGGACGCAAGAAAGAGAGGGTATTTACACAGTTAATATCAGCCTTCAATAACTGGGAGTAGATACCAATTATCTAATCCTGAGGAAGAACTTGTTGCAAAGGGGACGCAAGAAAGAGAAGTTATTTACACAGTTAATATCAGCCTTTAATAACTAGGAGCAGATACTAATTATCTAATCCTGAGGAAGAACTTGTAGAAGAGTGGACGCAAGAAAGAGAAGTTATTTACACAGTTAATATCAGCCTTCAATAACTGGGAGTAGATACCAATTATCTAATCCTGAGGAAGAACTTGTTGCAAAGGGGACGCAAGAAAGAAAAGTTATTTACACAGTTAATATCGCCCTTCAATAACTAGGAGTAGATACCAATTATCTAATCCTGAGGAAGAACTTGTTGCAAAGGGGACGCAAGAAAGAGAGGGTATTTACACAGTTAATATCAGCCTTCAATAACTGGGAGTAGATACCAATTATCTAATCCTGAGGAAGAACTTGTTGCAAAGGGGACGCAAGAAAGAGAGGGTATTTACACAGTTAATATCAGCCTTCAATAACTGGGAGTAGATACCAATTATCTAATCCTGAGGAAGAACTTGTTGCAAAGGGGACGCAAGAAAGAGAGGGTATTTACACAGTTAATATCAGCCTTCAATAACTGGGAGTAGATACCAATTATCTAATCCTGAGGAAGAACTTGTTGCAAAGGGGACGCAAGAAAGAGAGGGTATTTACACAGTTAATATCAGCCTTCAATAACTGGGAGTAGATACCAATTATCTAATCCTGAGGAAGAACTTGTTGCAAAGGGGACGCAAGAAAGAGAGGGTATTTACACAGTTAATAACAGCCTTCAATAACTAGGAGTAGATACCAATTATCTAATCCTGAGGTAGAACTTGTTGCAAAGGGGACGCAAGAAAGAGAGGGTATTTACACAGTTAATATCAGCCTTCAATAACTGGGAGTAGATACCAATTATCTAATCCTGAGGAAGAACTTGTTGCAAAGGGGACGCAAGAAAGAGAAGTTATTTACACAGTTAATATCAGCCTTTAATAACTAGGAGCAAATACTAATTATCTAATCCTGAGGAAGAACTTGTAGAAGAGTGGACGCAAGAAAGAGAAGTTATTTACACAGTTAATATCAGCCTTCAATAACTGGGAGTAGATACCAATTATCTAATCCTGAGGAAGAACTTGTTGCAAAGGGGACGCAAGAAAGAGAGGGTATTTACACAGTTAATATCAGCCTTCAATAACTGGGAGTAGATACCAATTATCTAATCCTGAGGAAGAACTTGATGCAAAGGGGACGCAAGAAAGAGAGGGTATTTACACAGTTAATATCAGCCTTCAATAACTGGGAGTAGATACCAATTATCTAATCCTGAGGAAGAACTTGTTGCAAAGGGGACGCAAGAAAGAGAGGGTATTTACACAGTTAATATCACCCTTCAATAACTAGGCGTAGATACCAATTATCTAATCCTGAGGAAGAACTTGTTGCAAAGGGGACGCAAGAAAGAGAGGGTATTTACACAGTTAATATCAGCCTTCAATAACTGGGAGTAGATACCAATTATCTAATCCTGAGGAAAGACTTGTTGCAAAGGGGACGCAAGAAAGAGAGGGTATTTACACAGTTAATATCAGCCTTCAATAACTGGGAGTAGATACCAATTATCTAATCCTGAGGAAGAACTTGTTGCAAAGGGGACGCAAGAAAGAGAGGGTATTTACACAGTTAATATCATCCTTCAATAACTAGGAGCAGATACCAATTATCTAATCCTGAGGAAGAACTTGTTGCAAAGGGGACGCAAGAAAGAGAGAGTATTTACACAGTTAATATCAGCCTTCAATAACTAGGAGCAGATACCAATTATCTAATCCTGAGGAAGAACTTGTAGCAGAGTGGACGCAAGAAAGAGAGGGTATTTACACAGTTAATATCAGCCTTCAATAACTAGGAGCAGATACCAATTATCTAAACCTGAGGAAGAACTTGTAGCAGAGTGGACGCAAGAAAGAGAAGTTATTTACACAGTTAATATCAGCCTTTAATAACTGGGAGTAGATACCAATTATCTAATCCTGAGGAAGAACTTGTTGCAAAGGGGACGCAAGAAAGAGAGGGTATTTACACAGTTAATATCAGCCTTCAATAACTGGGAGTAGATACCAATTATCTAATCCTGAGGAAGAACTTGTTGCAAAGGGGACGCAAGAAAGAGAGGTTATTTACACAGTTAATATCAGCCGGCAATAACTAGGAGTAGATACCAATTATCTAATCCTGAGGAAGAACTTGTAGAAGAGTGGACGCAAGAAAGAGAGGGTATTTACACAGTTAATATCAGCCTTCAATAACTGGGAGTAGATACCAATTATCTAATCCTGAGGAAGAACTTGTTGCAAAGGGGACGCAAGAAAGAGAGGGTATTTACACAGTTAATATCAGCCTTCAATAACTGGGAGTAGATACCAATTATCTAATCCTGAGGAAGAACTTGTTGCAAAGGGGACGCAAGAAAGAGAAGTTATTTACACAGTTAATATCACCCTTCAATAACTAGAAGCAGATACTAATTATCTAATCCTGAGGAAGAACTTGTTGCAAAGGGGACGCAAGAAAGAGAAGTTATTTACACAGTTAATATCACCCTTCAATAACTAGAAGCAGATACTAATTATCTAAACCTGAGGAAGAACTTGTTGCAAAGGGGACGCAAGAAAGAGAGGGTATTTACACAGTTAATATCAGCCTTCAATAACTGGGAGTAGATACCAATTATCTAATCCTGAGGAAGAACTTGTTGCAAAGGGGACGCAAGTAAGAGAGGGTATTTACACAGTTAATAACAGCCTTCAATAACTAGGAGTAGATACTAATTATCTAATCCTGAGGAAGAACTTGTTGCAAAGGGGACGCAAGAAAGAGAGGGTATTTACACAGTTAATAACAGCCTTCAATAACTAGGAGTAGATACTAATTATCTAATCCTGAGGAAGAACTTGTTGCAAAGGGGACGCAAGAAAGAGAGGGTATTTACACAGTTAATAACAGCCTTCAATAACTAGGAGTAGATACTAATTATCTAATCCTGAGGAAGAACTTGTTGCAAAGGGGACGCAAGAAAGAGAGGTTATTTACACAGTTATTATCAGCCTTCAATAACTGGGAGTAGATACCAATTATCTAAACCTGAGGAAGAACTTGTTGCAAAGGGGACGCAAGAAAGAGAAGTAATTTACACAGTTAATATCAGCCTTCAATAACTAGGAGCAGATACCAATTATCTAAACCTGAGGAAGAACTTGTTGCAAAGTGGACGCAAGAAAGAGAAGTTATTTACACAGTTAATATCATCCTTCAATAACTAGGAGCAGATACCAATTATCTAATCCTGAGGAAGAACTTGTTGCAAAGGGGACGCAAGAAAGAGAGGGTATTTACACAGTTAATATCAGCCTTCAATAACTGGGAGTAGATACAAATTATCTAATCCTGAGGAAGAACTTGTTGCAAAGGAGACGCAAGAAAGAGAGGTTATTTACACAGTTAATATCAGCCTTCAATAACGAGGAGTAGATACCAATTATCTAATCCTGAGGAAGAACTTGTAGAAGATTGGACGCAAGAAAGAGAGGGTATTTACACAGTTAATATCAGCCTTCAATAACTGGGAGTAGATACCAATTATCTAATCCTGAGGAAGAACTTGTTGCAAAGGGGACGCAAGAAAGAGAGGGTATTTACACAGTTAATATCAGCCTTCAATAACTGGGAGTAGATACCAATTATCTAATCCTGAGGAAGAACTTGTTGCAAAGGGGACGCAAGAAAGAGAAGTTATTTACACAGTTAATATCACCCTTCAATAACTAGAAGCAGATACTAATTATCTAATCCTGAGGAAGAACTTGTTGCAAAGGGGACGCAAGAAAGAGAGGGTATTTACACAGTTAATATCAGCCTTCAATAACTGGGAGCAGATACCAATTATCTAATCCTGACGAAGAACTAGTTGCAAAGGGGACGCAAGAAAGAGAAGGTATTTACACAGTTAATATCAGCCTTCAATAACTAGAAGCAGATACTAATTATCTAATCCTGAGGAAGAACTTGTTGCAAAGGGGACGCAAGAAAGAGAGGGTATTTACACAGTTAATATCAGCCTTCAATAACTAGAAGCAGATACTAATTATCTAAACCTGAGGAAGAACTTGTTGCAAACGGGACGCAAGAAAGAGAGGGTATTTACACAGTTAATATCAGTCTTCAAACACTGGGAGTAGATACCAATTATCTAATCCTGAGGAAGAACTTGTTGCAAAGGGGACGCAAGAAAG
Organism: Prosapia bicincta; assembly: GCA_036971475.1. Classification (NCBI taxonomy): domain Eukaryota; kingdom Metazoa; phylum Arthropoda; class Insecta; order Hemiptera; family Cercopidae; genus Prosapia; species Prosapia bicincta. The sequence continues at coordinate 3,277,882 of JBAIZL010000002.1, forward strand.
AGAAGTTATTTACACAGTTAATATCACCCTTCAATAACTAGAAGCAGATACTAATTATCTAAACCTGAGGAAGAACTTGTTGCAAAGGGGACGCAAGAAAGAGAGGGTATTTACACAGTTAATATCAGCCTTCAATAACTGGGAGTAGATAAGAATTATCTAATCCTGAGGAAGAACTTGTTGCAAAGGGGACGCAAGAAAGAGAGGGTATTTACACAGTTAATAACAGCCTTCAATAACTAGGAGTAGATACTAATTATCTAATCCTGAGGAAGAACTTGTAAAAGAGTGGACGCAAGAAAGAGAGGGTATTTACACAGTTAATATCAGCGTTCAACAACTTGGAGCAGATACTAGTTATCTAATCCTGAGGAAGAACTTGTAGAAGAGTGGACGCAAGAAAGAGAAGTTATTTACACAGTTAATATCAGCCTTCAATAACTGGGAGTAGATACCAATTATCTAAACCTGAGGAAGAACTTGTTGCAAAGGGGACGCAAGAAAGAGAAGTTATTTACACAGTTAATATCAGCCTTCAATAACTAGGAGCAGATACCAATTATCTAAACCTGAGGAAGAACTTGTTGCAAAGTGGACGCAAGAAAGAGAAGTTATTTACACAGTTAATATCATCCTTCAATAACTAGGAGAAGATACTAATTATCTAATCTTGAGGAAGAACTTGTTGCAAAGTGGACGCAAGAAAGAGAAGATATTTACACAGTTAATATCACCCTTCAATAACTAGGAGCAGATACTAATTATCTAATCTTGAGGAAGAACTTGTTGCAAAGTGGACGCAAGAAAGAGAAGTTATTTACACAGTTAATATCATCCTTCAATAACTAGGAGCAGATACCAATTATCTAAACCTGAGGAAGAACTTGTTGCAAAGTGGACGCAAGAAAGAGAAGTTATTTACACAGTTAATATCAGCCTTCAATAACTGGGAGTAGATACCAATTATCTAATCCTGAGGAAGAACTTGTTGCAAAGTGGACGCAAGAAAGAGAAGTTATTTACACAGTTAATATCAGCCTTCAATAACTGGGAGTAGATACCAATTATCTAATCCTGAGGAAGAACTTGTTGCAAAGTGGACGCAAGAAAGAGAAGTTATTTACACAGTTAATATCAGCCTTCAATAACTGGGAGTAGATACCAATTATCTAATCCTGAGGAAGAACTTGTTGCAAAGTGGACGCAAGAAAGAGAAGTTATTTACACAGTTAATATCAGCCTTCAATAACTGGGAGTAGATACCAATTATCTAATCCTGAGGAAGAACTTCTTGCAGAGTGGACGCAAGAAAGAGAAGTTATTTACACAGTTAATATCAGCCTTCAATAACTGGGAGTAGATACCAATTATCTAATCCTGAGGAAGAACTTCTTGCAAAGTGGACGCAAGAAAGAGAGGTTATTTACACAGTTAATATCAGCCTTCAATAACTAGGAGCAGATACTAATTATCTAATCCTGAGGAAGAACTTGTTGCAAAGTGGACGCAAGAACGAGAAGTTATTTACACAGTTAATATCAGCCTTCAATAACTAGGAGCAGATACTAATTATCTAATCCTGAGGAAGAACTTGTAGAAGAGTGGACGCAAGAAAGAGAAGTTATTTACACAGTTAATATCAGCCTTCAATAACTGGGAGTAGATACCAATTATCTAAACCTGAGGAAGAACTTGTTGCAAAGGGGACGCAAGAAAGAGAAGTTATTTACACAGTTAATATCAGCCTTCAATAACTAGGAGCAGATACCAATTATCTAAACCTGAGGAAGAACTTGTTGCAAAGTGGACGCAAGAAAGAGAGGGTATTTACACAGTTAATATCATCCTTCAATAACTAGAAGCAGATACTAATTATCTAATCTTGAGGAAGAACTGGTTGCAGAGTGGACGCAAGGGAGAGAGGGTATTTACACAGTTAATATCAGCCTTCAATAACTAGGAGCAGATACTAATTATCTAATCCTGAGGAAGAACTTGTAGAAGAGTGGACGCAAGACAGAGAAGTTATTTACACAGTTAATATCAGCCTTCAATAACTGGGAGTAGATACCAATTATCTAAACCTGAGGAAGAACTTGTTGCAAAGTGGACGCAAGAAAGAGAGGGTATTTACACAGTTAATATCAGCCTTCAATAACTAGGAGCAGATACCAATTATCTAATCCTGAGGAAGAACTTGTAGAAGAGTGGACGCAAGAAAGAGAAGTTATTTACACAGTTAATATCAGCCTTCAATAACTAGGAGCAGATACCAATTATCTAAACCTGAGGAAGAACTTGTTGCAAAGTGGACGCAAGAAAGAGAAGTTATTTACACAGTTAATATCATCCTTCAATAACTAGGAGCAGATACTAATTATCTAATCTTGAGGAAGAACTTGTTGCAAAGTGGACGCAAGAAAGAGAAGTTATTTACACAGTTAATAACAGCCTTCAATAACTAGGAGCAGATACCAATTATCTAATCCTGAGGAAGAACTTGTTGCAAAGGGGACGCAAGAAAGAGAGGGTATTTACACAGTTAATATCAGCCTTCAATAACTGGGAGTAGATACCAATTATCTAATCCTGAGGAAGAACTTGTAGAAGAGTGGACGCAAGAAAGAGAAGTTATTTACACAGTTAATATCAGCCTTCAATAACTGGGAGTAGATACCAATTATCTAATCCTGAGGAAGAACTTGTTGCAAAGTGGACGCAAGAAAGAGAAGTTATTTACACAGTTAATATCAGCCTTCAATAACTAGGAGCAGATACTAATTATCTAATCCTGAGGAAGAACTTGTAGAAGAGTGGACGCAAGAAAGAGAGGTTATTTACACAGTTAACATCATCCTTCAATAACTAGGAGCAGATACCAATTATCTAAACCTGTGGAAGAACTTGTTGCAAAGTGGACGCAAGAAAGAGAAGTTATTTACACAGTTAATATCATCCTTCAATAACTAGGAGCAGATACTAATTATCTAAACCTGAGGAAGAACTTGTTGCAAAGTGGACGCAAGAAAGAGAAGTTATTTACACAGTTAATATCATCTTTCAATAACTAGGAGCAGATACCAATTATCTAAACCTGAGGAAAAACTTGTAGAAGAGTGGACGCAAGAAAGAGAAGTTATTTACACAGTTAATATCATCCTTCAATAACTAGGACCAGATACCAATTATCTAAACCTGAGGAAGAACTTGTAGAAGAGTGGACGCAAGAAAGAGAAGTTATTTACACAGTTAATATCATCCTTCAATAACTAGGAGCAGATACCAATTATCTAAACCTGAGGAAGAACTTGTTGCAAAGTGGACGCAAGAAAGAGAAGTTATTTACACAGTTAATATCATCCTTCAATAACTAGGAGCAGATACTAATTATCTAATCCTGAGGAAGAACTTGTTGCAAAGGGGACGCAAGAAAGAGAAGTTATTTACACAGTTAATATCAGCCTTCAATAACTAGGAGCAGATACTAATTATCTAATCCTGAGGAAGAACTTGTAGAAGAGTGGACGCAAGAAAGAGAAGTTATTTACACAGTTAATATCATCCTTCAATAACTAGGAGCAGATACCAATTATCTAATCCTGAGGAAGAACTTGTAGAAGAGTGGACGCAAGAAAGAGAAGTTATTTACACAGTTAATATCATCCTTCAATAACTAGGAGCAGATACTAATTATCTAATCCTGAGGAAGAACTTGTTGCAAAGGGGACGCAAGAAAGAGAAGTTATTTACACAGTTAATATCAGCCTTCAATAACTAGGAGCAGATACTAATTATCTAATCCTGAGGAAGAACTTGTAGAAGAGTGGACGCAAGAAAGAGAAGTTATTTACACAGTTAATATCATCCTTCAATAACTAGGAGCAGATACCAATTATCTAAACCTGAGGAAGAACTTGTAGAAAAGTGGACGCAAGAAAGAGAAGTTATGTACACAGTTAATATCATCCTTCAATAACTAGGAGCAGATACCAATTATCTAAACCTGAGGAAGAACTTGTAGAAGAGTGGACTCAAGTAAGAGAAGTTATTTACACAGTTAATATCATCCTTCAATAACTAGGAGCAGATACTAATTATCTAATCCTGAGGAAGAACTTGTAGAAGAGTGGACGCAAGGAAGAGAAGTTATTTACACAGTTAATATCATCCTTCAATAACTAGGAGCAGATACTAATTATCTAAACCTGAGGAAGAACTTGTAGAAGAGTGGACGCAAGAAAGAGAAGTTATTTACACAGTTAATATCATCCTTCAATAACTAGGAGCAGATACTAATTATCTAATCCTGAGGAAGAACTTGTAGAAGAGTGGACGCAAGAAAGAGAAGTTATTTACACAGTTAATATCATCCTTCAATAACTAGGAGCAGATACCAATTATCTAAACCTGAGGAAGAACTTGTTGCAAAGGGGACGCAAGAAAGAGAAGTTATTTACACAGTTAATATCATCCTTCGATAACTAGGAGCAGATACTAATTATCTAATCCTGAGGAAGAACTTGTAGAAGAGTGGACGCAAGAAAGAGAGGTTATTTACACAGTTAATATCATCCTTCAATAACTAGGAGCAGATACTAATTATTTAAACCTGAGGAAGAACTTGTAGAAGAGTGGACGCATGAAAGAGAGGTTATTTACACAGTTAATATCATCCTTCAATAACTAGGAGCAGATACCAATTATCTAAACCTGAGGAAGAACTTGTTGCAAAGTGGACGCAAGAAAGAGAAGTTATTTACACAGTTAATATCATCCTTCAATAACTAGGAGCAGATACTAATTATCTAATCCTGAGGAAGAACTTGTAGAAGAGTGGACGCAAGAAAGAGAGGTTATTTACACAGTTAATATCATCCTTCAATAACTAGGAGCAGATACCAATTATCTAAACCTGAGGAAGAACTTGTTGCAAAGTGGACGCAAGAAAGAGAAGTTATTTACACAGTTAATATCATCCTTCAATAACTAGGAGCAGATACTAATTATCTAAACCTGAGGAAGAACTTGTTGCAAAGTGGACGCAAGAAAGAGAAGTTATTTACACAGTTAATATCATCCTTCAATAACTAGGAGCAGATACCAATTATCTAAACCTGAGGAAGAACTTGTAGAAGAGTGGACGCAAGAAAGAGAAGTTATTTACACAGTTAATATCATCCTTCAATAACTAGGAGCAGATACCAATTATCTAAAACTGAGGAAGAACTTGTAGAAGAGTGGACGCAAGAAAGAGAAGTTATTTACACAGTTAATATCATCCTTCAATAACTAGGAGCAGATACCAATTATCTAAACCTGAGGAAGAACTTGTTGCAAAGTGGACGCAAGAAAGAGAAGTTATTTACACAGTTAATATCATCCTTCAATAACTAGGAGCAGATACTAATTATCTAATCCTGAGGAAGAACTTGTAGAAGAGTGGACGCAAGAAAGAGAAGTTATTTACACAGTTAATATCATCCTTCAATAACTAGGAGCAGATACCAATTATCTAAACCTGAGGAAGAACTTGTAGAAAAGTGGACGCAAGAAAGAGAAGTTATTTACACAGTTAATATCATCCTTCAATAACTAGGAGCAGATACCAATTATCAAATCCTGAGGAAGAACTTGTAGAAGAGTGGACGCAAGAAAGGGAGGGTATTTACACAGTTAATATCATCCTTCAATAACTAGGAGCAGATACTAATAATCTAATCCTGAGGAAGAACTTGTAGAAGAGTGGACGCAAGAAAGAGAAGTTATTTACACAGTTAATATCATCCTTCAATAACTAGGAGCAGATACCAATTATCTAAACCTGAGGAAGAACTTGTAGAAGAGTGGACGCAAGAAAGAGAAGTTATTTACACAGTTAATATCATCCTTCAATAACTAGGAGCAGATACTAATTATCTAATCCTGAGGAAGAACTTGTAGAAGAGTGGACGCAAGAAAGAGAAGTTATTTACACAGTTAATATCATCCTTCAATAACTAGGAGCAGATACTAATTATCTAATCCTGAGGATGAACTTGTAGAAGAGTGGACGCAAGAAAGAGAGGTTATTTACACAGTTAATATCATCCTTCAATAACTAGGAGCAGATACTAATTATCTAAACCTGAGGAAGAACTTGTAGAAGAGTGGACGCAAGAAAGAGAGGTTATTTACACAGTTAATATCATCCTTCAATAACTAGGAGCAGATAAAAATTATCTAAACCTGAGGAAGAACTTGTTGCAAAGTGGACGCAAGAAAGAGAAGTTATTTACACAGTTAATATCATCCTTCAATAACTAGGAGCAGATACTAATTATCTAATCCTGAGGAAGAACTTGTAGAAGAGTGGACGCAAGAAAGAGAGGTTATTTACACAGTTAATATCATCCTTCAATAACTAGGAGCAGATACCAATTATCTAAACCTGAGGAAGAACTTGTTGCAAAGTGGACGCAAGAAAGAGAAGTTATTTACACAGTTAATATCATCCTTCAATAACTAGGAGCAGATACTAATTATCTAATCCTGAGGAAGAACTTGTAGAAGAGTGGACGCAAGAAAGAGAGGTTATTTACACAGTTAATATCATCCTTCAATAACTAGGAGCAGATACCAATTATCTAAACCTGAGGAAGAACTTGTTGCAAAGTGGACGCAAGAAAGAGAAGTTATTTACACAGTTAATATCATCCTTCAATAACTAGGAGCAGATACTAATTATCTAAACCTGAGGAAGAACTTGTTGCAAAGTGGACGCAAGAAAGAGAAGTTATTTACACAGTTAATATCATCCTTCAATAACTAGGAGCAGATACCAATTATCTAAACCTGAGGAAGAACTTGTAGAAGAGTGGACGCAAGAAAGAGAAGTTATTTACACAGTTAATATCATCCTTCAATAACTAGGAGCAGATACCAATTATCTAAAACTGAGGAAGAACTTGTAGAAGAGTGGACGCAAGAAAGAGAAGTTATTTACACAGTTAATATCATCCTTCAATAACTAGGAGCAGATACCAATTATCTAAACCTGAGGAAGAACTTGTTGCAAAGTGGACGCAAGAAAGAGAAGTTATTTACACAGTTAATATCATCCTTCAATAACTAGGAGCAGATACTAATTATCTAATCCTGAGGAAGAACTTGTAGAAGAGTGGACGCAAGAAAGAGAAGTTATTTACACAGTTAATATCATCCTTCAATAACTAGGAGCAGATACCAATTATCTAAACCTGAGGAAGAACTTGTAGAAAAGTGGACGCAAGAAAGAGAAGTTATTTACACAGTTAATATCATCCTTCAATAACTAGGAGCAGATACCAATTATCTAATCCTGAGGAAGAACTTGTAGAAGAGTGGACGCAAGAAAGGGAGGGTATTTACACAGTTAATATCATCCTTCAATAACTAGGAGCAGATACTAATAATCTAATCCTGAGGAAGAACTTGTAGAAGAGTGGACGCAAGAAAGAGAAGTTATTTACACAGTTAATATCATCCTTCAATAACTAGGAGCAGATACCAATTATCTAAACCTGAGGAAGAACTTGTAGAAGAGTGGACGCAAGAAAGAGAAGTTATTTACACAGTTAATATCATCCTTCAATAACTAGGAGCAGATACTAATTATCTAATCCTGAGGAAGAACTTGTAGAAGAGTGGACGCAAGAAAGAGAAGTTATTTACACAGTTAATATCATCCTTCAATAACTAGGAGCAGATACTAATTATCTAATCCTGAGGATGAACTTGTAGAAGAGTGGACGCAAGAAAGAGAGGTTATTTACACAGTTAATATCATCCTTCAATAACTAGGAGCAGATACTAATTATCTAAACCTGAGGAAGAACTTGTAGAAGAGTGGACGCAAGAAAGAGAGGTTATTTACACAGTTAATATCATCCTTCAATAACTAGGAGCAGATAAAAATTATCTAAACCTGAGGAAGAACTTGTTGCAAAGTGGACGCAAGAAAGAGAAGTTATTTACACAGTTAATATCATCCTTCAATAACTAGGAGCAGATACTAATTATCTAATCCTGAGGAAGAACTTGTAGAAGAGTGGACGCAAGAAAGAGAGGTTATTTACACAGTTAATATCATCCTTCAATAACTAGGAGCAGATACCAATTATCTAAACCTGAGGAAGAACTTGTTGCAAAGTGGACGCAAGAAAGAGAAGTTATTTACACAGTTAATATCATCCTTCAATAACTAGGAGCAGATACTAATTATCTAATCCTGAGGAAGAACTTGTAGAAGAGTGGACGCAAGAAAGAGAGGGTATTTACACAGTTAATATCAGCCTTTAATAACTTGGAGCAGATACTAATTATCTAATCCTGAGGAAGAACTTGTAGAAGAGTGGACGCAAGAAAGAGAGGGTATTTACACAGTTAATATCAGCCTTCAATAACTAGGAGCAGATACTAATTATCTAATCCTGAGGAAGAACTTGTAGAAGAGTGGACGCAAGAAAGAGAAGTTATTTACACAGTTAATATCAGCCTTCAATAACTGGGAGTAGATACCAATTATCTAAACCTGAGGAAGAACTTGTTGCAAAGTGGACGCAAGAAAGAGAAGTTATTTACACAGTTAATATCAGCCTTCAATAACTAGGAGCAGATACCAATTATCTAAACCTGAGGAAGAACTTGTTGCAAAGTGGACGCAAGAAAGAGAAGTTATTTACACAGTTAATATCATCCTTCAATAACTAGGAGCAGATACTAATTATCTAATCTTGAGGAAGAACTTGTTGCAAAGTGGACGCAAGAAAGAGAAGTTATTTACACAGTTAATATCAGCCTACAATAACTAGGAGCAGATACCAATTATCTAATCCTGAGGAAGAACTTGTTGCAAAGTGGACGCAAGAAAGAGAAGTTATTTACACAGTTAATATCAGCCTTCAATAACTGGGAGTAGATACCAATTATCTAATCCTGAGGAAGAACTTGTTGCAAAGTGGACGCAAGAAAGAGAAGTTATTTACACAGTTAATATCAGCCTTCAATAACTGGGAGTAGATACCAATTATCTAATCCTGAGGAAGAAATTCTTGCAGACTGGACGCAAGAAAGAGAAGTTATTTACACAGTTAATATCAGCCTTCAATAACTGGGAGTAGATACCAATTATCTAATCCTGAGGAAGAACTTCTTGCAAAGTGGACGCAAGAAAGAGAGGTTATTTACACAGTTAATATCAGCCTTCAATAACTAGGAGCAGATACTAATTATCTAATCCTGAGGAAGAACTTGTTGCAAAGTGGACGCAAGAAAGAGAAGTTATTTACACAGTTAATATCAGCCTTCAATAACTAGGAGCAGATACTAATTATCTAATCCTGAGGAAGAACTTGTAGAAGAGTGGACGTAAGAAAGAGAAGTTATTTACACAGTTAATATCAGCCTTCAATAACTGGGAGTAGATACCAATTATCTAAACCTGAGGAAGAACTTGTAGAAGAGTGGACGTAAGAAAGAGAAGTTATTTACACAGTTAATATCAGCCTTCAATAACTGGGAGTAGATACCAATTATCTAAACCTGAGGAAGAACTTGTTGCAAAGGGGACGCAAGAAAGAGAAGTTATTTACACAGTTAATATCAGCCTTCAATAACTGGGAGTAGATACCAATTATCTAAACCTGAGGAAGAACTTGTTGCAAAGGGGACGTAAGAAAGAGAAGTTATTTACACAGTTAATATCAGCCTTCAATAACTGGGAGTAGATACCAATTATCTAAACCTGAGCAAGAACTTGTTGCAAAGGGGACGTAAGAAAGAGAAGTTATTTACACAGTTAATATCAGCCTTCAATAACTGGGAGTAGATACCAATTATCTAAACCTGAGGAAGAACTTGTTGCAAAGTGGACGCAAGAAAGAGAAGTTATTTACACAGTTAATATCAGCCTTCAATAACTAGGAGCAGATACTAATTATCTAATCCTGAGGAAGAACTTGTAGAAGAGTGGACGTAAGAAAGAGAAGTTATTTACACAGTTAATATCAGCCTTCAATAACTGGGAGTAGATACCAATTATCTAAACCTGAGGAAGAACTTGTTGCAAAGGGGACGCAAGAAAGAGAAGTTATTTACACAGTTAATATCAGCCTTCAATAACTAGGAGCAGATACCAATTATCTAAACCTGAGGAAGAACTTGTTGCAAAGTGGACGCAAGAAAGAGAGGGTATTTACACAGTTAATATCATCCTTCAATAACTAGAAGCAGATACTAATTATCTAATCTTGAGGAAGAACTGGTTGCAGAGTGGACGCAAGAAAGAGAGGGTATTTACACAGTTAATATCAGCCTTCAATAACTAGGAGCAGATACTAATTATCTAATCCTGAGGAAGAACTTGTAGTAGAGTGGACGCAAGAAAGAGAAGTTATTTACACAGTTAATATCAGCCTTCAATAACTGGGAGTAGATACCAATTATCTAAACCTGAGGAAGAACTTGTTGCAAAGTGGACGCAAGAAAGAGAAGTTATTTACACAGTTAATATCAGCCTTCAATAACTAGGAGCAGATACCAATTATCTAATCCTGAGGAAGAACTTGTTGCAAAGTAGACGCAAGAAAGAGAAGTTATTTACACAGTTAATATCATCCTTCAATAACTAGGAGCAGATACCAATTATCTAATCCTGAGGAAGAACTTGTTGCAAAGTAGACGCAAGAAAGAGAAGTTATTTACACAGTTAATATCAGCCTTCAATAACTAGGAGCAGATACCAATTATCTAATCCTGAGGAAGAACTTGTTGCAAAGTAGACGCAAGAAAGAGAAGTTATTTACACAGTTAATATCAGCCTTCAATAACTAGGAGCAGATACCAATTATCTAATCCTGACTAAGAACTTGTTGCAAAGTAGACGCAAGAAAGAGAAGTTATTTACACAGTTAATATCATCCTTCAATAACTAGGAGCAGATACCAATTATCTAATCCTGAGGAAGAACTTGTTGCAAAGTAGACGCAAGAAAGAGAAGTTATTTACACAGTTAATATCAGCCTTCAATAACTAGGAGCAGATACCAATTATCTAATCCTGAGGAAGAACTTGTTGCAAAGTAGACGCAAGAAAGAGAAGTTATTTACACAGTTAATATCAGCCTTCAATAACTAGGAGCAGATACTAATTATCTAATCCTGAGGAAGAACTTGTTGCAAAGTAGACGCAAGAAAGAGAAGTTATTTACACAGTTAATATCAGCCTTCAATAACTAGGAGCAGATACCAATTATCTAATCCTGAGGAAGAACTTGTTGCAAAGTAGAAGCAAGAAAGAGAAGTTATTTACACAGTTAATATCAGCCTTCAATAACTAGGAGCAGATACTAATTATCTAATCCTGAGGAAGAACTTGTAGAAGAGTGGACGCAAGAAAGAGAAGTTATTTACACAGTTAATATCAGCCTTCAATAACTAGGAGCAGATACCAATTATCTAATCCTGAGGAAGAACTTGTTGCAAAGTAGACGCAAGAAAGAGAAGTTATTTACACAGTTAATATCATCCTTCAATAACTAGGAGCAGATACCAATTATCTAATCCTGAGGAAGAACTTGTTGCAAAGTAGACGCAAGAAAGAGAAGTTATTTACACAGTTAATATCAGCCTTCAATAACTAGGAGCAGATACCAATTATCTAATCCTGAGGAAGAACTTGTTGCAAAGTAGACGCAAGAAAGAGAAGTTATTTACACAGTTAATATCAGCCTTCAATAACTAGGAGCAGATACTAATTATCTAATCCTGAGGAAGAACTTGTTGCAAAGTAGACGCAAGAAAGAGAAGTTATTTACACAGTTAATATCAGCCTTCAATAACTAGGAGCAGATACCAATTATCTAATCCTGAGGAAGAACTTGTTGCAAAGTAGACGCAAGAAAGAGAAGTTATTTACACAGTTAATATCAGCCTTCAATAACTAGGAGCAGATACTAATTATCTAATCCTGAGGAAGAACTTGTAGAAGAGTGGACGCAAGAAAGAGAAGTTATTTACACAGTTAATATCAGCCTTCAATAACTAGGAGCAGATACCAATTATCTAATCCTGAGGAAGAACTTGTTGCAAAGTAGACGCAAGAAAGAGAAGTTATTTACACAGTTAATATCAGCCTTCAATAACTAGGAGCAGATACTAATTATCTAATCCTGAGGAAGAACTTGTAGAAGAGTGGACGCAAGAAAGAGAAGTTATTTACACAGTTAATATCAGCCTTCAATAACTAGGAGCAGATACCAATTATCTAATCCTGAGGAAGAACTTGTTGCAAAGTAGACGCAAGAAAGAGAAGTTATTTACACAGTTAATATCAGCCTTCAATAACTAGGAGCAGATACCAATTATCTAATCCTGAGGAAGAACTTGTTGCAAAGTAGACGCAAGAAAGAGAAGTTATTTACACAGTTAATATCAGCCTTCAATAACTAGGAGCAGATACCAATTATCTAATCCTGAGGAAGAACTTGTTGCAAAGTGGACGCAAGAAAGAGAAGTTATTTACACAGTTAATATCATCCTTCAATAACTAGGAGCAGATACCAATTATCTAATCCTGAGGAAGAACTTGTTGCAAAGTAGACGCAAGAAAGAGAAGTTATTTACACAGTTAATATCAGCCTTCAATAACTAGGAGCAGATACTAATTATCTAATCCTGAGGAAGAACTTGTAGAAGAGTGGACGCAAGAAAGAGAAGTTATTTACACAGTTAATATCAGCCTTCAATAACTAGGAGCAGATACCAATTATCTAATCCTGAGGAAGAACTTGTAGAAGAGTGGACGCAAGAAAGAGAAGTTATTTACACAGTTAATATCAGCCTTCAATAACTAGGAGCAGATACCAATTATCTAAACCTGAGGAAGAACTTGTTGCAAAGTGGACGCAAGAAAGAGAAGTTATTTACACAGTTAATATCATCCTTCAATAACTAGGAGCAGATACTAATTATCTAATCTTGAGGAAGAACTTGTTGCAAAGTGGACGCAAGAAAGAGAAGTTATTTACACAGTTAATATCATCCTTCAATAACTAGGAGCAGATACTAATTATCTAATCTTGAGGAAGAACTTGTTGCAAAGTGGACGCAAGAAAGAGAAGTTATTTACACAGTTAATATCAGCCTTCAATAACTGGGAGTAGATACCAATTATCTAAACCTGAGGAAGAACTTGTTGCAAAGTGGACGCAAGAAAGAGAAGTTATTTACACAGTTAATATCAGCCTTCAATAACTAGGAGCAGATACCAATTATCTAATCCTGAGGAAGAACTTGTTGCAAAGTAGACGCAAGAAAGAGAAGTTATTTACACAGTTAATATCAGCCTTCAATAACTAGGAGCAGATACTAATTATCTAATCCTGAGGAAGAACTTGTTGCAAAGTAGACGCAAGAAAGAGAAGTTATTTACACAGTTAATATCAGCCTTCAATAACTAGGAGCAGATACCAATTATCTAATCCTGAGGAAGAACTTGTTGCAAAGTAGACGCAAGAAAGAGAAGTTATTTACACAGTTAATATCAGCCTTCAATAACTAGGAGCAGATACTAATTATCTAATCCTGAGGAAGAACTTGTAGAAGAGTGGACGCAAGAAAGAGAAGTTATTTACACAGTTAATATCAGCCTTCAATAACTAGGAGCAGATACCAATTATCTAATCCTGAGGAAGAACTTGTTGCAAAGTAGACGCAAGAAAGAGAAGTTATTTACACAGTTAATATCAGCCTTCAATAACTAGGAGCAGATACTAATTATCTAATCCTGAGGAAGAACTTGTAGAAGAGTGGACGCAAGAAAGAGAAGTTATTTACACAGTTAATATCAGCCTTCAATAACTAGGAGCAGATACCAATTATCTAATCCTGAGGAAGAACTTGTTGCAAAGTAGACGCAAGAAAGAGAAGTTATTTACACAGTTAATATCAGCCTTCAATAACTAGGAGCAGATACCAATTATCTAATCCTGAGGAAGAACTTGTTGCAAAGTAGACGCAAGAAAGAGAAGTTATTTACACAGTTAATATCAGCCTTCAATAACTAGGAGCAGATACCAATTATCTAATCCTGAGGAAGAACTTGTTGCAAAGTGGACGCAAGAAAGAGAAGTTATTTACACAGTTAATATCATCCTTCAATAACTAGGAGCAGATACCAATTATCTAATCCTGAGGAAGAACTTGTTGCAAAGTAGACGCAAGAAAGAGAAGTTATTTACACAGTTAATATCAGCCTTCAATAACTAGGAGCAGATACTAATTATCTAATCCTGAGGAAGAACTTGTAGAAGAGTGGACGCAAGAAAGAGAAGTTATTTACACAGTTAATATCAGCCTTCAATAACTAGGAGCAGATACCAATTATCTAATCCTGAGGAAGAACTTGTAGAAGAGTGGACGCAAGAAAGAGAAGTTATTTACACAGTTAATATCAGCCTTCAATAACTAGGAGCAGATACCAATTATCTAAACCTGAGGAAGAACTTGTTGCAAAGTGGACGCAAGAAAGAGAAGTTATTTACACAGTTAATATCATCCTTCAATAACTAGGAGCAGATACTAATTATCTAATCTTGAGGAAGAACTTGTTGCAAAGTGGACGCAAGAAAGAGAAGTTATTTACACAGTTAATATCATCCTTCAATAACTAGGAGCAGATACTAATTATCTAATCTTGAGGAAGAACTTGTTGCAAAGTGGACGCAAGAAAGAGAAGTTATTTACACAGTTAATAACAGCCTTCAATAACTAGGAGCAGATACCAATTATCTAATCCTGAGGAAGAACTTGTTGCAAAGGGGACGCAAGAAAGAGAGGGTATTTACACAGTTAATATCAGCCTTCAATAACTGGGAGTAGATACCAATTATCTAATCCTGAGGAAGAACTTGTAGAAGAGTGGACGCAAGAAAGAGAAGTTATTTACACAGTTAATATCAGCCTTCAATAACTGGGAGTAGATACCAATTATCTAATCCTGAGGAAGAACTTGTTGCAAAGTAGACGCAAGAAAGAGAAGTTATTTACACAGTTAATATCAGCCTTCAATAACTAGGAGCAGATACTAATTATCTAATCCTGAGGAAGAACTTGTAGAAGAGTGGACGCAAGAAAGAGAAGTTATTTACACAGTTAATATCATCCTTCAATAACTAGGAGCAGATACTAATTATCTAATCCTGAGGATGAACTTGTAGAAGAGTGGACGCAAGAAAGAGAGGTTATTTACACAGTTAATATCATCCTTCAATAACTAGGAGCAGATACTAATTATCTAAACCTGAGGAAGAACTTGTAGAAGAGTGGACGCAAGAAAGAGAGGTTATTTACACAGTTAATATCATCCTTCAATAACTAGGAGCAGATAAAAATTATCTAAACCTGAGGAAGAACTTGTTGCAAAGTGGACGCAAGAAAGAGAAGTTATTTACACAGTTAATATCATCCTTCAATAACTAGGAGCAGATACTAATTATCTAATCCTGAGGAAGAACTTGTAGAAGAGTGGACGCAAGAAAGAGAGGTTATTTACACAGTTAATATCATCCTTCAATAACTAGGAGCAGATACCAATTATCTAAACCTGAGGAAGAACTTGTTGCAAAGTGGACGCAAGAAAGAGAAGTTATTTACACAGTTAATATCATCCTTCAATAACTAGGAGCAGATACTAATTATCTAATCCTGAGGAAGAACTTGTAGAAGAGTGGACGCAAGAAAGAGAGGGTATTTACACAGTTAATATCAGCCTTTAATAACTTGGAGCAGATACTAATTATCTAATCCTGAGGAAGAACTTGTAGAAGAGTGGACGCAAGCAAGAGAGGGTATTTACACAGTTAATATCAGCCTTCAATAACTAGGAGCAGATACTAATTATCTAATCCTGAGGAAGAACTTGTAGAAGAGTGGACGCAAGAAAGAGAAGTTATTTACACAGTTAATATCAGCCTTCAATAACTGGGAGTAGATACCAATTATCTAAACCTGAGGAAGAACTTGTTGCAAAGTGGACGCAAGAAAGAGAAGTTATTTACACAGTTAATATCAGCCTTCAATAACTAGGAGCAGATACCAATTATCTAAACCTGAGGAAGAACTTGTTGCAAAGTGGACGCAAGAAAGAGAAGTTATTTACACAGTTAATATCAGCCTTCAATAACTGGGAGTAGATACCAATTATCTAATCCTGAGGAAGAACTTGTTGCAAAGTGGACGCAAGAAAGAGAAGTTATTTACACAGTTAATATCAGCCTTCAATAACTGGGAGTAGATACCAATTATCTAATCCTGAGGAAGAACTTCTTGCAGACTGGACGCAAGAAAGAGAAGTTATTTACACAGTTAATATCAGCCTTCAATAACTGGGAGTAGATACCAATTATCTAATCCTGAGGAAGAACTTCTTGCAAAGTGGACGCAAGAAAGAGAAGTTATTTACACAGTTAATATCATCCTTCAATAACTAGGAGCAGATACTAATTATCTAATCCTGAGGAAGAACTTGTAGAAGAGTGGACGCAAGAAAGAGAAGTTATTTACACAGTTAATATCATCCTTCAATAACTAGGAGCAGATACCAATTATCTAAACCTGAGGAAGAACTTGTTGCAAAGTGGACGCAAGAAAGAGAAGTTATTTACACAGTTAATATCATCCTTCAATAACTAGGAGCAGATACTAATTATCTAATCCTGAGGAAGAACTTGTAGAAGAGTGGACGCAAGAAAGAGAGGGTATTTACACAGTTAATATCAGCCTTCAATAACTAGGAGCAGATACTAATTATCTAATCCTGAGGAAGAACTTGTAGAAGAGTGGACGCAAGAAAGAGAAGTTAT
This sequence comes from Prosapia bicincta, assembly GCA_036971475.1. Lineage (NCBI taxonomy): Eukaryota > Metazoa > Arthropoda > Insecta > Hemiptera > Cercopidae > Prosapia > Prosapia bicincta. Next base: position 3,294,758 of record JBAIZL010000002.1, read on the forward strand.
TTACACAGTTAATATCAGCCTTCAATAACTGGGAGTAGATACCAATTATCTAAACCTGAGGAAGAACTTGTTGCAAAGTGGACGCAAGAAAGAGAAGTTATTTACACAGTTAATATCAGCCTTCAATAACTAGGAGCAGATACCAATTATCTAAACCTGAGGAAGAACTTGTTGCAAAGTGGACGCAAGAAAGAGAAGTTATTTACACAGTTAATATCATCCTTCAATAACTAGGAGCAGATACTAATTATCTAATCTTGAGGAAGAACTTGTTGCAAAGTGGACGCAAGAAAGAGAAGTTATTTACACAGTTAATATCATCCTTCAATAACTAGGAGCAGATACTAATTATCTAATCTTGAGGAAGAACTTGTTGCAAAGTGGACGCAAGAAAGAGAAGTTATTTACACAGTTAATATCATCCTTCAATAACTAGGAGCAGATACTAATTATCTAATCTTGAGGAAGAACTTGTTGCAAAGTGGACGCAAGAAAGAGAAGTTATTTACACAGTTAATATCATCCTTCAATAACTTGGAGCAGATACTAATTATCTAATCCTGAGGAAGAACTTGTAGAAGAGTGGACGCAAGAAAGAGAGGGTATTTACACAGTTAATATCAGCCTTCAATAACTAGGAGCAGATACTAATTATCTAATCCTGAGGAAGAACTTGTAGAAGAGTGGACGCAAGAAAGAGAAGTTATTTACACAGTTAATATCAGCCTTCAATAACTGGGAGTAGATACCAATTATCTAAACCTGAGGAAGAACTTGTTGCAAAGTGGACGCAAGAAAGAGAAGTTATTTACACAGTTAATATCAGCCTTCAATAACTAGGAGCAGATACCAATTATCTAAACCTGAGGAAGAACTTGTTGCAAAGTGGACGCAAGAAAGAGAAGTTATTTACACAGTTAATATCATCCTTCAATAACTAGGAGCAGATACTAATTATCTAATCTTGAGGAAGAACTTGTTGCAAAGTGGACGCAAGAAAGAGAAGTTATTTACACAGTTAATATCATCCTTCAATAACTAGGAGCAGATACTAATTATCTAATCTTGAGGAAGAACTTGTTGCAAAGTGGACGCAAGAAAGAGAAGTTATTTACACAGTTAATAACAGCCTTCAATAACTAGGAGCAGATACCAATTATCTAATCCTGAGGAAGAACTTGTTGCAAAGGGGACGCAAGAAAGAGAGGGTATTTACACAGTTAATATCAGCCTTCAATAACTGGGAGTAGATACCAATTATCTAATCCTGAGGAAGAACTTGTAGAAGAGTGGACGCAAGAAAGAGAAGTTATTTACACAGTTAATATCAGCCTTCAATAACTGGGAGTAGATACCAATTATCTAATCCTGAGGAAGAACTTGTTGCAAAGTAGACGCAAGAAAGAGAAGTTATTTACACAGTTAATATCAGCCTTCAATAACTAGGAGCAGATACTAATTATCTAATCCTGAGGAAGAACTTGTAGAAGAGTGGACGCAAGAAAGAGAAGTTATTTACACAGTTAATATCATCCTTCAATAACTAGGAGCAGATACCAATTATCTAAACCTGAGGAAGAACTTGTAGAAGAGTGGACGCAAGAAAGAGAAGTTATTTACACAGTTAATATCATCCTTCAATAACTAGGAGCAGATACTAATTATCTAATCCTGAGGAAGAACTTGTAGAAGAGTGGACGCAAGAAAGAGAAGTTATTTACACAGTTAATATCATCCTTCAATAACTAGGAGCAGATACTAATTATCTAATCCTGAGGATGAACTTGTAGAAGAGTGGACGCAAGAAAGAGAGGTTATTTACACAGTTAATATCATCCTTCAATAACTAGGAGCAGATACTAATTATCTAAACCTGAGGAAGAACTTGTAGAAGAGTGGACGCAAGAAAGAGAGGTTATTTACACAGTTAATATCATCCTTCAATAACTAGGAGCAGATAAAAATTATCTAAACCTGAGGAAGAACTTGTTGCAAAGTGGACGCAAGAAAGACAAGTTATTTACACAGTTAATATCATCCTTCAATAACTAGGAGCAGATACTAATTATCTAATCCTGAGGAAGAACTTGTAGAAGAGTGGACGCAAGAAAGAGTGGTTATTTACACAGTTAATATCATCCTTCAATAACTAGGAGCAGATACCAATTATCTAAACCTGAGGAAGAACTTGTTGCAAAGTGGACGCAAGAAAGAGAAGTTATTTACACAGTTAATATCATCCTTCAATAACTAGGAGCAGATACTAATTATCTAATCCTGAGGAAGAACTTGTAGAAGAGTGGACGCAAGAAAGAGAGGGTATTTACACAGTTAATATCAGCCTTTAATAACTTGGAGCAGATACTAATTATCTAATCCTGAGGAAGAACTTGTAGAAGAGTGGACGCAAGAAAGAGAGGGTATTTACACAGTTAATATCAGCCTTCAATAACTAGGAGCAGATACTAATTATCTAATCCTGAGGAAGAACTTGTAGAAGAGTGGACGCAAGAAAGAGAAGTTATTTACACAGTTAATATCAGCCTTCAATAACTGGGAGTAGATACCAATTATCTAAACCTGAGGAAGAACTTGTTGCAAAGTGGACGCAAGAAAGAGAAGTTATTTACACAGTTAATATCAGCCTTCAATAACTAGGAGCAGATACCAATTATCTAAACCTGAGGAAGAACTTGTTGCAAAGTGGACGCAAGAAAGAGATGTTATTTACACAGTTAATATCAGCCTTCAATAACTGGGAGTAGATACCAATTATCTAATCCTGAGGAAGAACTTGTTGCAAAGTGGACGCAAGAAAGAGAAGTTATTTACACAGTTAATATCAGCCTTCAATAACTGGGAGTAGATACCAATTACCTAATCCTGAGGAAGAACTTCTTGCAGACTGGACGCAAGAAAGAGAAGTTATTTACACAGTTAATATCAGCCTTCAATAACTGGGAGTAGATACCAATTATCTAATCCTGAGGAAGAACTTCTTGCAAAGTGGACGCAAGAAAGAGAAGTTATTTACACAGTTAATATCATCCTTCAATAACTAGGAGCAGATACTAATTATCTAATCCTGAGGAAGAACTTGTAGAAGAGTGGACGCAAGAAAGAGAAGTTATTTACACAGTTAATATCATCCTTCAATAACTAGGAGCAGATACCAATTATCTAAACCTGAGGAAGAACTTGTTGCAAAGTGGACGCAAGAAAGAGAAGTTATTTACACAGTTAATATCATCCTTCAATAACTAGGAGCAGATACTAATTATCTAATCCTGAGGAAGAACTTGTAGAAGAGTGGACGCAAGAAAGAGAGGGTATTTACACAGTTAATATCAGCCTTCAATAACTAGGAGCAGATACTAATTATCTAATCCTGAGGAAGAACTTGTAGAAGAGTGGACGCAAGAAAGAGAAGTTATTTACACAGTTAATATCAGCCTTCAATAACTGGGAGTAGATACCAATTATCTAAACCTGAGGAAGAACTTGTTGCAAAGTGGACGCAAGAAAGAGAAGTTATTTACACAGTTAATATCAGCCTTCAATAACTAGGAGCAGATACCAATTATCTAAACCTGAGGAAGAACTTGTTGCAAAGTGGACGCAAGAAAGAGAAGTTATTTACACAGTTAATATCATCCTTCAATAACTAGGAGCAGATACTAATTATCTAATCTTGAGGAAGAACTTGTTGCAAAGTGGACGCAAGAAAGAGAAGTTATTTACACAGTTAATATCATCCTTCAATAACTAGGAGCAGATACTAATTATCTAATCTTGAGGAAGAACTTGTTGCAAAGTGGACGCAAGAAAGAGAAGTTATTTACACAGTTAATATCATCCTTCAATAACTAGGAGCAGATACTAATTATCTAATCTTGAGGAAGAACTTGTTGCAAAGTGGACGCAAGAAAGAGAAGTTATTTACACAGTTAATATCATCCTTCAATAACTTGGAGCAGATACTAATTATCTAATCCTGAGGAAGAACTTATAGAAGAGTGGACGCAAGAAAGAGAGGGTATTTACACAGTTAATATCAGCCTTCAATAACTAGGAGCAGATACTAATTATCTAATCCTGAGGAAGAACTTGTAGAAGAGTGGACGCAAGAAAGAGAAGTTATTTACACAGTTAATATCAGCCTTCAATAACTGGGAGTAGATACCAATTATCTAAACCTGAGGAAGAACTTGTTGCAAAGTGGACGCAAGAAAGAGAAGTTATTTACACAGTTAATATCAGCCTTCAATAACTAGGAGCAAATACCAATTATCTAAGCCTGAGGAAGAACTTGTTGCAAAGTGGACGCAAGAAAGAGAAGTTATTTACACAGTTAATATCATCCTTCAATAACTAGGAGCAGATACTAATTATCTAATCTTGAGGAAGAACTTGTTGCAAAGTGGACGCAAGAAAGAGAAGTTATTTACACAGTTAATATCAGCCTACAATAACTAGGAGTAGATACCAATTATCTAATCCTGAGGAAGAACTTGTTGCAAAGTGGACGCAAGAAAGAGAAGTTATTTACACAGTTAATATCAGCCTTCAATAACTGGGAGTAGATACCAATTATCTAATCCTGAGGAAGAACTTGTTGCAAAGTGGACGCAAGAAAGAGAAGTTATTTACACAGTTAATATCAGCCTTCAATAACTGGGAGTAGATACCAATTATCTAATCCTGAGGAAGAACTTCTTGCAGACTGGACGCAAGAAAGAGAAGTTATTTACACAGTTAATATCAGCCTTCAATAACTGGGAGTAGATACCAATTATCTAATCCTGAGGAAGAACTTGTTGCAAAGTGGACGCAAGAAAGAGAGGTTATTTACACAGTTAATATCAGCCTTCAATAACTAGGAGCAGATACTAATTATCTAATCCTGAGGAAGAACTTGTTGCAAAGTGGACGCAAGAAAGAGAAGTTATTTACACAGTTAATATCAGCCTTCAATAACTAGGAGCAGATACTAATTATCTAATCCTGAGGAAGAACTTGTAGAAGAGTGGACGTAAGAAAGAGAAGTTATTTACACAGTTAATATCAGCCTTCAATAACTGGGAGTAGATACCAATTATCTAAACCTGAGGAAGAACTTGTAGAAGAGTGGACGTAAGAAAGAGAAGTTATTTACACAGTTAATATCAGCCTTCAATAACTGGGAGTAGATACCAATTATCTAAACCTGAGGAAGAACTTGTTGCAAAGGGGACGCAAGAAAGAGAAGTTATTTACACAGTTAATATCAGCCTTCAATAACTGGGAGTAGATACCAATTATCTAAACCTGAGGAAGAACTTGTTGCAAAGGGGACGTAAGAAAGAGAAGTTATTTACACAGTTAATATCAGCCTTCAATAACTGGGAGTAGATACCAATTATCTAAACCTGAGGAAGAACTTGTTGCAAAGGGGACGTAAGAAAGAGAAGTTATTTACACAGTTAATATCAGCCTTCAATAACTGGGAGTAGATACCAATTATCTAAACCTGAGGAAGAACTTGTTGCAAAGTGGACGCAAGAAAGAGAAGTTATTTACACAGTTAATATCAGCCTTCAATAACTAGGAGCAGATACTAATTATCTAATCCTGAGGAAGAACTTGTAGAAGAGTGGACGTAAGAAAGAGAAGTTATTTACACAGTTAATATCAGCCTTCAATAACTGGGAGTAGATACCAATTATCTAAACCTGAGGAAGAACTTGTTGCAAAGGGGACGCAAGAAAGAGAAGTTATTTACACAGTTAATATCAGCCTTCAATAACTAGGAGCAGATACCAATTATCTAAACCTGAGGAAGAACTTGTTGCAAAGTGGACGCAAGAAAGAGAGGGTATTTACACAGTTAATATCATCCTTCAATAACTAGAAGCAGATACTAATTATCTAATCTTGAGGAAGAACTGGTTGCAGAGTGGACGCAAGAAAGAGAGGGTATTTACACAGTTAATATCAGCCTTCAATAACTAGGAGCAGATACTAATTATCTAATCCTGAGGAAGAACTTGTAGTAGAGTGGACGCAAGAAAGAGAAGTTATTTACACAGTTAATATCAGCCTTCAATAACTGGGAGTAGATACCAATTATCTAAACCTGAGGAAGAACTTGTTGCAAAGTGGACGCAAGAAAGAGAAGTTATTTACACAGTTAATATCAGCCTTCAATAACTAGGAGCAGATAATAATTATCTAATCCTGAGGAAGAACTTGTTGCAAAGTAGACGCAAGAAAGAGAAGTTATTTACACAGTTAATATCATCCTTCAATAACTAGGAGCAGATACCAATTATCTAATCCTGAGGAAGAACTTGTTGCAAAGTAGACGCAAGAAAGAGAAGTTATTTACACAGTTAATATCAGCCTTCAATAACTAGGAGCAGATACCAATTATCTAATCCTGAGGAAGAACTTGTTGCAAAGTAGACGCAAGAAAGAGAAGTTATTTACACAGTTAATATCAGCCTTCAATAACTAGGAGCAGATACTAATTATCTAATCCTGAGGAAGAACTTGTTGCAAAGTAGACGCAAGAAAGAGAAGTTATTTACACAGTTAATATCAGCCTTCAATAACTAGGAGCAGATACCAATTATCTAATCCTGAGGAAGAACTTGTTGCAAAGTAGACGCAAGAAAGAGAAGTTATTTACACAGTTAATATCAGCCTTCAATAACTAGGAGCAGATACTAATTATCTAATCCTGAGGAAGAACTTGTAGAAGAGTGGACGCAAGAAAGAGAAGTTATTTACACAGTTAATATCAGCCTTCAATAACTAGGAGCAGATACCAATTATCTAATCCTGAGGAAGAACTTGTCGCAAAGTAGACGCAAGAAAGAGAAGTTATTTACACAGTTAATATCATCCTTCAATAACTAGGAGCAGATACCAATTATCTAATCCTGAGGAAGAACTTGTTGCAAAGTAGACGCAAGAAAGAGAAGTTATTTACACAGTTAATATCAGCCTTCAATAACTAGGAGCAGATACCAATTATCTAATCCTGAGGAAGAACTTGTTGCAAAGTAGACGCAAGAAAGAGAAGTTATTTACACAGTTAATATCAGCCTTCAATAACTAGGAGCAGATACTAATTATCTAATCCTGAGGAAGAACTTGTTGCAAAGTAGACGCAAGAAAGAGAAGTTATTTACACAGTTAATATCAGCCTTCAATAACTAGGAGCAGATACCAATTATCTAATCCTGAGGAAGAACTTGTTGCAAAGTAGACGCAAGAAAGAGAAGTTATTTACACAGTTAATATCAGCCTTCAATAACTAGGAGCAGATACTAATTATCTAATCCTGAGGAAGAACTTGTAGAAGAGTGGACGCAAGAAAGAGAAGTTATTTACACAGTTAATATCAGCCTTCAATAACTAGGAGCAGATACCAATTATCTAATCCTGAGGAAGAACTTGTTGCAAAGTAGACGCAAGAAAGAGAAGTTATTTACACAGTTAATATCAGCCTTCAATAACTAGGAGCAGATACTAATTATCTAATCCTGAGGAAGAACTTGTAGAAGAGTGGACGCAAGAAAGAGAAGTTATTTACACAGTTAATATCAGCCTTCAATAACTAGGAGCAGATACCAATTATCTAATCCTGAGGAAGAACTTGTTGCAAAGTAGACGCAAGAAAGAGAAGTTATTTACACAGTTAATATCAGCCTTCAATAACTAGGAGCAGATACCAATTATCTAATCCTGAGGAAGAACTTGTTGCAAAGTAGACGCAAGAAAGAGAAGTTATTTACACAGTTAATATCAGCCTTCAATAACTAGGAGCAGATACCAATTATCTAATCCTGAGGAAGAACTTGTTGCAAAGTGGACGCAAGAAAGAGAAGTTATTTACACAGTTAATATCATCCTTCAATAACTAGGAGCAGATACCAATTATCTAATCCTGAGGAAGAACTTGTTGCAAAGTAGACGCAAGAAAGAGAAGTTATTTACACAGTTAATATCAGCCTTCAATAACTAGGAGCAGATACTAATTATCTAATCCTGAGGAAGAACTTGTAGAAGAGTGGACGCAAGAAAGAGAAGTTATTTACACAGTTAATATCAGCCTTCAATAACTAGGAGCAGATACCAATTATCTAATCCTGAGGAAGAACTTGTAGAAGAGTGGACGCAAGAAAGAGAAGTTATTTACACAGTTAATATCAGCCTTCAATAACTAGGAGCAGATACCAATTATCTAAACCTGAGGAAGAACTTGTTGCAAAGTGGACGCAAGAAAGAGAAGTTATTTACACAGTTAATATCATCCTTCAATAACTAGGAGCAGATACTAATTATCTAATCTTGAGGAAGAACTTGTTGCAAAGTGGACGCAAGAAAGAGAAGTTATTTACACAGTTAACATCATCCTTCAATAACTAGGAGCAGATACTAATTATCTAATCTTGAGGAAGAACTTGTTGCAAAGTGGACGCAAGAAAGAGAAGTTATTTACACAGTTAATAACAGCCTTCAATAACTAGGAGCAGATACCAATTATCTAATCCTGAGGAAGAACTTGTTGCAAAGGGGACGCAAGAAAGAGAGGGTATTTACACAGTTAATATCAGCCTTCAATAACTGGGAGTAGATACCAATTATCTAATCCTGAGGAAGAACTTGTAGAAGAGTGGACGCAAGAAAGAGAAGTTATTTACACAGTTAATATCAGCCTTCAATAACTGGGAGTAGATACCAATTATCTAATCCTGAGGAAGAACTTGTTGCAAAGTAGACGCAAGAAAGAGAAGTTATTTACACAGTTAATATCAGCCTTCAATAACTAGGAGCAGATACTAATTATCTAATCCTGAGGAAGAACTTGTAGAAGAGTGGACGCAAGAAAGAGAAGTTATTTACACAGTTAATATCAGCCTTCAATAACTAGGAGCAGATACTAATTATCTAATCCTGAGGAAGAACTTGTTGCAAAGTAGACGCAAGAAAGAGAAGTTATTTACACAGTTAATATCAGCCTTCAATAACTAGGAGCAGATACTAATTATCTAATCCTGAGGAAGAACTTGTTGCAAAGTAGACGCAAGAAAGAGAAGTTATTTACACAGTTAATATCAGCCTTCAATAACTAGGAGCAGATACTAATTATCTAATCCTGAGGAAGAACTTGTAGAAGAGTGGACGCAAGAAAGAGAAGTTATTTACACAGTTAATATCAGCCTTCAATAACTAGGAGCAGATACTAATTATCTAATCCTGAGGAAGAACTTGTTGCAAAGTAGACGCAAGAAAGAGAAGTTATTTACACAGTTAATATCAGCCTTCAATAACTAGGAGCAGATACTAATTATCTAATCCTGAGGAAGAACTTGTTGCAAAGTAGACGCAAGAAAGAGAAGTTATTTACACAGTTAATATCAGCCTTCAATAACTAGGAGCAGATACTAATTATCTAATCCTGAGGAAGAACTTGTAGAAGAGTGGACGCAAGAAAGAGAAGTTATTTACACAGTTAATATCAGCCTTCAATAACTAGGAGCAGATACTAATTATCTAATCCTGAGGAAGAACTTGTTGCAAAGTAGACGCAAGAAAGAGAAGTTATTTACACAGTTAATATCAGCCTTCAATAACTAGGAGCAGATACTAATTATCTAATCCTGAGGAAGGACTTGTAGAAGAGTGGACGCAAGAAAGAGAAGTTATTTACACAGTTAATATCAGCCTTCAATAACTAGGAGCAGATACCAATTATCTAATCCTGAGGAAGAACTTGTTGCAAAGTAGACGCAAGAAAGAGAAGTTATTTACACAGTTAATATCAGCCTTCAATAACTAGGAGCAGATACCAATTATCTAATCCTGAGGAAGAACTTGTTGCAAAGTAGACGCAAGAAAGAGAAGTTATTTACACAGTTAATATCAGCCTTCAATAACTAGGAGCAGATACCAATTATCTAATCCTGAGGAAGAACTTGTTGCAAAGTGGACGCAAGAAAGAGAAGTTATTTACACAGTTAATATCATCCTTCAATAACTAGGAGCAGATACCAATTATCTAATCCTGAGGAAGAACTTGTTGCAAAGTAAACGCAAGAAAGAGAAGTTATTTACACAGTTAATATCAGCCTTCAATAACTAGGAGCAGATACCAATTATCTAATCCTGAGGAAGAACTTGTTGCAAAGTAGACGCAAGAAAGAGAAGTTATTTACACAGTTAATATCAGCCTTCAATAACTAGGAGCAGATACCAATTATCTAATCCTGAGGAAGAACTTGTTGCAAAGTAGACGCAAGAAAGAGAAGTTATTTACACAGTTAATATCAGCCTTCAATAACTAGGAGCAGATACTAATTATCTAATCCTGAGGAAGAACTTGTAGAAGAGTGGACGCAAGAAAGAGAAGTTATTTACACAGTTAATATCAGCCTTCAATAACTAGGAGCAGATACCAATTATCTAAACCTGAGGAAGACCTTGTTGCAAAGTAGACGCAAGAAAGAGAGGGTATTTACACAGTTAATATCAGCCTTCAATAACTGGGAGTAGATACCAATTATCTAATCCTGAGGAAGAACTTGTAGAAGAGTGGACGCAAGAAAGAGAAGTTATTTACACAGTTAATATCAGCCTTCAATAACTGGGAGTAGATACCAATTATCTAATCCTGAGGAAGAACTTGTTGCAAAGTGGACGCAAGAAAGAGAAGTTATTTACACAGTTAATATCATCCTTCAATAACTAGGAGCAGATACTAATTATCTAATCCTGAGGAAGAACTTGTAGAAGAGTGGACGCAAGAAAGAGAGGTTATTTACACAGTTAATATCATCCTTCAATAACTAGGAGCAGATACCAAATATCTAAACCTGAGGAAGAACTTGTTGCAAAGTGGACGCAAGAAAGAGAAGTTATTTACACAGTTAATATCATCCTTCAATAACTAGGAGCAGATACTAATTATCTAAACCTGAGGAAGAACTTGTTGCAAAGTGGACGCAAGAAAGAGAAGTTATTTACACAGTTAATATCATCCTTCAATAACTAGGAGCAGATACCAATTATCTAAACCTGAGGAAGAACTTGTAGAAGAGTGGACGCAAGAAAGAGAAGTTATTTACACAGTTAATATCATCCTTCAATAACTAGGAACAGATACCAATTATCTAAACCTGAGGAAGAACTTGTAGAAGAGTGGACGCAAGAAAGAGAAGTTATTTACACAGTTAATATCATCCTTCAATAACTAGGAGCAGATACCAATTATCTAAACCTGAGGAAGAACTTGTTGCAAAGTGGACGCAAGAAAGAGAAGTTATTTACACAGTTAATATCATCCTTCAATAACTAGGAGCAGATACTAATTATCTAATCCTGAGGAAGAACTTGTAGAAGAGTGGACGCAAGAAAGAGAAGTTATTTACACAGTTAATATCATCCTTCAATAACTAGGAGCAGATACCAATTATCTAAACCTGAGGAAGAACTTGTAGAAAAGTGGACGCAAGAAAGAGAAGTTATTTACACAGTTAATATCATCCTTCAATAACTAGGAGCAGATACCAAATATCTAAACCTGAGGAAGAACTTGTAGAAGAGTGGACGCAAGAAAGAGAAGTTATTTACACAGTTAATATCAGCCTTCAATAACTAGGAGCAGATACCAATTATCTAAACCTGAGAAAGAACTTGTAGAAGAGTGGACGCAAGAAAGAGAAGTTATTTACACAGTTAATATCATCCTTCAATAACTAGGAGCAGATACTAATTATCTAATCCTGAGGAAGAACTTGTAGAAGAGTGGACGCAAGAAAGAGAAGATATTTACACAGTTAATATCATCCTTCAATAACTAGGAGCAGATACCAATTATCTAAACCTGAGGAAGAACTTGTTGCAAAGGGGACGCAAGAAAGAGAAGTTATTTACACAGTTAATATCATCCTTCAATAACTAGGAGCAGATACCAATTATCTAAACCTGAGGAAGAACTTGTTGCAAAGTGGACGCAAGAAAGAGAAGTTATTTACACAGTTAATATCATCCTTCAATAACTAGGAGCAGATACTAATTATCTAATCCTGAGGAAGAACTTGTAGAAGAGTGGACGCAAGAAAGAGAAGTTATTTACACAGTTAATATCATCCTTCAATAACTAGGAGCAGATACTAATTATCTAATCCTGAAGGAAGAACTTGTAGAAGAGTGGACGCAAGAAAGAGAAGTTATTTACACAGTTAATATCATCCTTCAATAACTAGGAGCAGATACCAATTATCTAAACCTGAGAAAGAACTTGTAGAAGAGTGGACGCAAGAAAGAGAAGTTATTTACACAGTTAATATCATCCTTCAATAACTAGGAGCAGATACTAATTATCTAATCCTGAGGAAGAACTTGTAGAAGAGTGGACGCAAGAAAGAGAGGTTATTTACACAGTTAATATCATCCTTCAATAACTAGGAGCAGATACCAATTATCTAAACCTGAGGAAGAACTTGTTGCAAAGGGGACGCAAGAAAGAGAAGTTATTTACACAGTTAATATCATCCTTCAATAACTAGGAGCAGATACCAATTATCTAAACCTGAGGAAGAACTTGTTGCAAAGGGGACGCAAGAAAGAGAAGTTATTTACACAGTTAATATCATCCTTCAATAACTAGGAGCAGATACCAATTATCTAAACCTGAGGAAGAACTTGTTGCAAAGGGGACGCAAGAAAGAGAAGTTATTTACACAGTTAATATCATCCTTCAATAACTAGGAGCAGATACCAATTATCTAAACCTGAGGAAGAACTTGTTGCAAAGGGGACGCAAGAAAGAGAAGTTATTTACACAGTTAATATCATCCTTCAATAACTAGGAGCAGATACCAATTATCTAAACCTGAGGAAGAACTTGTTGCAAAGGGGACGCAAGAAAGAGAAGTTATTTACACAGTTAATATCATCCTTCAATAACTAGGAGCAGATACCAATTATCTAAACCTGAGGAAGAACTTGTTGCAAAGGGGACGCAAGAAAGAGAAGTTATTTACACAGTTAATATCATCCTTCAATAACTAGGAGCAGATACCAATTATCTAAACCTGAGGAAGAACTTGTTGCAAAGGGGACGCAAGAAAGAGAAGTTATTTACACAGTTAATATCATCCTTCAATAACTAGGAGCAGATACCAATTATCTAAACCTGAGGAAGAACTTGTTGCAAAGGGGACGCAAGAAAGAGAAGTTATTTACACAGTTAATATCATCCTTCAATAACTAGGAGCAGATACCAATTATCTAAACCTGAGGAAGAACTTGTTGCAAAGGGGACGCAAGAAAGAGAAGTTATTTACACAGTTAATATCATCCTTCGATAACTAGGAGCAGATACTAATTATCTAATCCTGAGGAAGAACTTGTAGAAGAGTGGACGCAAGAAAGAGAGGTTGTTTACACAGTTAATATCACCCTTCAATAACTAGGAGCAGATACTAATTATCTAAACCTGAGGAAGAACTTGTAGAAGAGTGGACGCAAGAAAGAGAGGTTATTTACACAGTTAATATCATCCTTCAATAACTAGGAGCAGATACCAATTATCTAAACCTGAGGAAGAACTTGTTGCAAAGTGGACGCAAGAAAGAGAAGTTATTTACACAGTTAATATCATCCTTCAATAACTAGGAGCAGATACTAATTATCTAATCCTGAGGAAGAACTTGTAGAAGAGTGGACGCAAGAAAGAGAGGTTATTTACACAGTTAATATCATCCTTCAATAACTAGGAGCAGATACCAATTATCTAAACCTGAGGAAGAACTTGTTGCAAAGTGGACGCAAGAAAGAGAAGTTATTTACACAGTTAATATCATCCTTCAATAACTAGGAGCAGATACTAATTATCTAATCCTGAGGAAGAACTGGTTGCAGAGTGGACGCAAGAAAGAGAAGTTATTTACACAGTTAATATCATCCTTCAATAACTAGGAGCAGATACTAATTATCTAAACCTGAGGAAGAACTTGTAGAAGAGTGGACGCAAGAAAGAGAGGTTATTTACACAGTTAATATCATCCTTCAATAACTAGGAGCAGATACCAATTATCTAAACCTGAGGAAGAACTTGTTGCAAAGTGGACGCAAGAAAGAGAAGTTATTTACACAGTTAATATCATCCTTCAATAACTAGGAGCAGATACTAATTATCTAAACCTGAGGAAGAACTTGTTGCAAAGTGGACGCAAGAAAGAGAAGTTATTTACACAGTTAATATCATCCTTCAATAACTAGGAGCAGATACCAATTATCTAAACCTGAGGAAGAATTTGTAGAAGAGTGGACGCAAGAAAGAGAAGTTATTTACACAGTTAATATCATCCTTCAATAACTAGGAGCAGATACCAATTATCTAAACCTGAGGAAGAACTTGTAGAAGAGTGGACGCAAGAAAGAGAAGTTATTTACACAGTTAATATCATCCTTCAATAACTAGGAGCAGATACTAATTATCTAATCCTGAGGAAGAACTTGTAGAAGAGTGGACGCAAGAAAGAGAAGTTATTTACACAGTTAATATCATCCTTCAATAACTAGGAGCAGATACCAATTATCTAAACCTGAGAAAGAACTTGTAGAAGAGTGGACGCAAGAAAGAGAAGTTATTTACACAGTTAATATCATCCTTCAATAACTAGGAGCAGATACTAATTATCTAATCCTGAGGAAGAACTTGTAGAAGAGTGGACGCAAGAAAGAGAAGTTATTTACACAGTTAATATCATCCTTCAATAACTAGGAGCAGATACCAATTATCTAAACCTGAGGAAGAACTTGTTGCAAAGGGGACGCAAGAAAGAGAAGTTATTTACACAGTTAATATCATCCTTCAATAACTAGGAGCAGATACCAATTATCTAAACCTGAGGAAGAACTTGTTGCAAAGGGGACGCAAGAAAGAGAAGTTATTTACACAGTTAATATCATCCTTCAATAACTAGGAGCAGATACCAATTATCTAAACCTGAGGAAGAACTTGTTGCAAAGGGGACGCAAGAAAGAGAAGTTATTTACACAGTTAATATCATCCTTCAATAACTAGGAGCAGATACCAATTATCTAAACCTGAGGAAGAACTTGTTGCAAAGGGGACGCAAGAAAGAGAAGTTATTTACACAGTTAATATCATCCTTCAATAACTAGGAGCAGATACCAATTATCTAAACCTGAGGAAGAACTTGTTGCAAAGGGGACGCAAGAAAGAGAAGTTATTTACACAGTTAATATCATCCTCCAATAACTAGGAGCAGATACCAATTATCTAAACCTGAGGAAGAACTTGTTGCAAAGGGGACGCAAGAAAGAGAAGTTATTTACACAGTTAATATCATCCTTCGATAACTATTAGCAGATACTAATTATCTAATCCTGAGGAAGAACTTGTAGAAGAGTGGACGCAAGAAAGAGAGGTTGTTTACACAGTTAATATCACCCTTCAATAACTAGGAGCAGATACTAATTATCTAAACCTGAGGAAGAACTTGTAGAAGAGTGGACGCAAGAAAGAGAGGTTATTTACACAGTTAATATCATCCTTCAATAACTAGGAGCAAATACCAATTATCTAAACCTGAGGAAGAACTTGTTGCAAAGGGGACGCAAGAAAGAGAAGTTATTTACACAGTTAATATCACCCTTCAATAACTAGGAGCAGATACTAATTATCTAATCCTGAGGAAGAACTTGTAGAAGAGTGGACGCAAGAAAGAGAGGTTATTTACACAGTTAATATCACCCTTCAATAACTAGGAGCAGATACTAATTATCTAAACCTGAGGAAGAACTTGTAGAAGAGTGGACGCAAGAAAGAGAGGTTATTTACACAGTTAATATCATCCTTCAATAACTAGGAGCAGATACCAATTATCTAAACCTGAGGAAGAACTTGTTGCAAAGTGGACGCAAGAAAGAGAAGTTATTTACACAGTTAATATCATCCTTCAATAACTAGGAGCAGATACTAATTATCTAATCCTGAGGAAGAACTTGTAGAAGAGTGGACGCAAGAAAGAGAGGTTATTTACACAGTTAATATCATCCTTCAATAACTAGGAGCAGATACCAATTATCTAAACCTGAGGAAGAACTTGTTGCAAAGTGGACGCAAGAAAGAGAAGTTATTTACACAGTTAATATCATCCTTCAATAACTAGGAGCAGATACTAATTATCTAATCCTGAGGAAGAACTGGTTGCAGAGTGGACGCAAGAAAGAGAAGTTATTTACACAGTTAATATCATCCTTCAATAACTAGGAGCAGATACTAATTATCTAAACCTGAGGAAGAACTTGTAGAAGAGTGGACGCAAGAAAGAGAGGTTATTTACACAGTTAATATCATCCTTCAATAACTAGGAGCAGATACCAATTATCTAAACCTGAGGAAGAACTTGTTGCAAAGTGGACGCAAGAAAGAGAAGTTATTTACACAGTTAATATCATCCTTCAATAACTAGGAGCAGATACTAATTATCTAAACCTGAGGAAGAACTTGTTGCAAAGTGGACGCAAGAAAGAGAAGTTATTTACACAGTTAATATCATCCTTCAATAACTAGGAGCAGATACCAATTATCTAAACCTGAGGAAGAATTTGTAGAAGAGTGGACGCAAGAAAGAGAAGTTATTTACACAGTTAATATCATCCTTCAATAACTAGGAGCAGATACCAATTATCTAAACCTGAGGAAGAACTTGTAGAAGAGTGGACGCAAGAAAGAGAAGTTATTTACACAGTTAATATCATCCTTCAATAACTAGGAGCAGATACCAATTATCTAAACCTGAGGAAGAACTTGTTGCAAAGTGGACGCAAGAAAGAGAAGTTATTTACACAGTTAATATCATCCTTCAATAACTAGGAGCAGATAATAATTATCTAATCCTGAGGATGAACGTGTAGAAGAGTGGACGCAAGAAAGAGAAGTTATTTACACAGTTAATATCATCCTTCAATAACTAGGAGCAGATACCAATTATCTAAACCTGAGGAAGAACTTGTAGAAAAGTGGACGCAAGAAAGAGAAGTTATTTACACAGTTAATATCATCCTTCAATAACTAGGAGCAGATACCAATTATCTAATCCTGAGGAAGAACTTGTAGAAGAGTGGACGCAAGAAAGAGAAGTTATTTACACAGTTAATATCATCCTTCAATAACTAGGAGCAGATACCAATTATCTAAACCTGAGGAAGAACTTGTAGAAGAGTGGACGCAAGAAAGAGAAGTTATTTACACAGTTAATATCATCCTTCAATAACTAGGAGCAGATACCAATTATCTAAACCTGAGGAAGAACTTGTAGAAGAGTGGACGCAAGAAAGAGAAGTTATTTACACAGTTAATATCATCCTTCAATAACTAGGAGCAGATACTAATTATCTAATCTTGAGGAAGAACTTGTAGAAGAGTGGACGCAAGAAAGAGAAGTTATTTACACAGTTAATATCATCCTTCAATAACTAGGAGCAGATACCAATTATCTAAACCTGAGGAAGAACTTGTAGAAAAGTGGACGCAAGAAAGAGAAGTTATTTACACAGTTAATATTATCCTTCAATAACTAGGAGCAGATACCAATTATCTAATCCTGAGGAAGAACTTGTAGAAGAGTGGACGCAAGAAAGAGAGGGTATTTACACAGTTAATATCATCCTTCAATAACTAGGAGCAGATACTAATTATCTAATCCTGAGGAAGAACTTGTAGAAGAGTGGACGCAAGAAAGAGAAGTTATTTACACAGTTAATATCATCCTTCAATAACTAGGAGCAGATACCAATTATCTAAACCTGAGGAAGAACTTGTAGAAGAGTGGACGCAAGAAAGAGAAGTTATTTACACAGTTAATATCATCCTTCAATAACTAGGAGCAGATACTAATTATCTAATCCTGAGGAAGAACTTGTAGAAGAGTGGACGCAAGAAAGAGAAGTTATTTACACAGTTAATATCATCCTTCAATAACTAGGAGCAGATACTAATTATCTAATCCTGAGGAAGAACTTGTAGAAGAGTGGACGCAAGAAAGAGAGGTTATTTACACAGTTAATATCATCCTTCAATAACTAGGAGCAGATACTAATTATCTAAACCTGAGGAAGAACTTGTAGAAGAGTGGACGCAAGAAAGAGAGGTTATTTACACAGTTAATATCATCCTTCAATAACTAGGAGCAGATACCAATTATCTAAACCTGAGGAAGAACTTGTTGCAAAGTGGACGCAAGAAAGAGAAGTTATTTACACAGTTAATATCATCCTTCAATAACTAGGAGCAGATACTAATTATCTAATCCTGAGGAAGAACTTGTAGAAGAGTGGACGCAAGAAAGAGAGTTTATTTACACAGTTAATATCATCCTTCAATAACTAGGAGCAGATACCAATTATCTAAACCTGAGGAAGAACTTGTTGCAAAGTGGACGCAAGAAAGAGAAGTTATTTACACAGTTAATATCATCCTTCAATAACTAGGAGCAGATACTAATTATCTAATCCTGAGGAAGAACTTGTAGCAGTGTGGACGCAAGAAAGAGAAGTTATTTACACAGTTAATATCACCCTTCAATAACTAGGAGCAGATACTAATTATCTAATCCTGAGGAAGGACTTGTAGCAGAGTGGACGCAAGAAAGAGAAGTTATTTACACAGTTAATATCACCCTTCAATAACTAGGAGCAGATACTAATTATCTAATCCTGAGGAAGAACTTGTATCAGTGTGGACGCAAGAAAGAGAAGTTATTTACACAGTTAATATCATCCTTCAATAACTAGGAGCAGATACTAATTATCTAATCCTGAGGAAGGACTTGTAGCAGAGTGGACGCAAGAAAGAGAAGTTATTTACACAGTTAATATCACCCTTCAATAACTAGGAGCAGATACTAATTATCTAATCCTGAGGAAGGACTTGTAGCAGAGTGGACGCAAGAAAGAGAAGTTATTTACACAGTTAATATCATCCTTCAATAACTAGGAGCAGATACTAATTATCTAATCCTGAGGAAGAACTTGTTGCAAAGTGGACGCAAGAAAGAGAAGTTATTTACACAGTTAATATCACCCTTCAATAACTAGGAGCAGATACTAATTATCTAATCCTGAGGAAGGACTTGTAGCAGAGTGGACGCAAGAAAGAGAAGTTATTTACACAGTTAATATCAGCCTTCAATAACTAGGAGCAGATACTAATTATCTAATCCTGAGGAAGAACTTGTTGCAAAGTGGACGCAAGAAAGAGAAGTTATTTACACAGTTAATATCAGCCTTCAATAACTAGGAGCAGATACTAATTATCTAATCCTGAGGAAGGACTTGTAGCAGAGTGGACGCAAGAAAGAGAAGTTATTTACACAGTTAATATCATCCTTCAATAACTAGGAGCAGATACTAATTATCTAATCCTGAGGAAGAACTTGTTGCAAAGTGGACGCAAGAAAGAGAAGTTATTTACACAGTTAATATCACCCTTCAATAACTAGGAGCAGATACTAATTATCTAATCCTGAGGAAGGACTTGTAGCAGAGTGGACGCAAGAAAGAGAAGTTATTTACACAGTTAATATCAGCCTTCAATAACTAGGAGCAGATACTAATTATCTAATCCTGAGGAAGAACTTGTTGCAAAGTGGACGCAAGAAAGAGAAGTTATTTACACAGTTAATATCAGCCTTCAATAACTAGGAGCAGATACTAATTATCTAATCCTGAGGAAGAACTTGTAGAAAAGTGGACGCAAGAAAGAGAAGTTATTTACACAGTTAATATCATCCTTCAATAACTAGGAGCAGATACTAATTATCTAATCCTGAGGAAGAACTTGTAGAAAAGTGGACGCAAGAAAGAGAAGTTATTTACACAGTTAATATCACCCTTCAATAACTAGGAGCAGATACTAATTACCTAAACCTGAGGAAGAACTTGTTGCAAAGTGGACGCAAGAATGGAAATTTATTTACTGAATTAACAAGACAATAATAAAGGAAAGACAGAAGCGGATGTAAGTTGGTGCAGGGAGGATATGTTATTTACTAAGTTAACAAGAGGCTTTAGTAACATTGGGTTTTTTAAAAGGAGATACACAATAAGGGTAATCTAAGTCCCGAGATACAAAACTCAGGTTATTGATTTAAAACAAAGGTCGTAACTGATGGGCCTTATTATCTGATCGGGGTGACATGTAGCTTGATTCTGCGAGATTGTGCAGAATATATAGGTGGATATAAATCCGCATTCAATGCGCCAAGTCCCATTGCCCACGGCGTCAATACACCGTAATGGGAACAAGCAGCCGTAATTAGCTTTGTGGTGTAAACACTTCTTTTAAATACCACAACAGAATGAATTCCTCGCATCGAAAGTCAAGTCTTATTATAATGTTTCTTCTTTGGCTTTAATTGCTGCCAGTGTACAAAGTGGTCTAAACTGAAGAGGCCTAATTATACATAACCACCAAATTGGCACTGATAATCTATATGCTTATGTCAAATGGCCGAATTATAAAACCATAAAATTTATATTGATATTCTACATCGTTATACATGTTCTACAAGAGACCGAATTATACAGACTCTCCATTTTATCACTGATACACTATGTGCTTATGTCAATTGGCCGAATTATACAGAACCATAAAATTATCACTGATAGCCTTTATGCTTACGGTAAGTGGCCGAATTATTCAGAAAAACTAAATTATCACTGATATTGGCCGAATTAAACAGAACCACCAAATTATCATTGATAGTTTTTATGCTTTTGTCAATTGGTCGAATTATATGGAAACATCAAATTTTATTGATAGTCTTTATGCTTATGTCAAGTGGCCGAATTATATGGAAACATCAAATTATCACTGATAGCTTATATGCTTATATCAATTGGCCGAATTATATGGAAACATCAAATTATCACTGATAGCTTATATGCTTATATCAATTGGCCGAATTATATGGAAACATCAAATTATCACTGATAGCTTATATGCTTATGTCAATTGGCCGAATTATATGGAAACATCAAATTATCACTGATAGTCTTTATGATTATGTCAATTGGCCGAATTATATGGAAACATCAAATTATCACTTGTAGTCTATATGCTTATGACAATTGGCTGAATTATATGGAAACATCAAATTATCCCGAATTATATAGAACCATCAAATTATTGCTGCCAATCTATATGGCAGACACTACAGTACCAACTTTATAATTATGTAGGAAAATTATAACATTAGTCTATGTCGGAAAGTTGGTCGACATCAAATGAATTGTTGGTGTAATATAAACAATAATAGACGCTATCAAAAAAGACTTCTTTGGTGTCAAGTCAAAGGAACAACCCGATAAAAAGTCGTCAAAGGCGGGACAACGAGTAGAAAAGTTCTGACAGAGAATATTTCATGGTAGAAAAGCGATTGTAGGATGAACGTCCCCCACGAGCACTCAGTTATACGAGTAGTACATCCGGTTATACCAAAGCCGAGATTTCCTCATGTACCCGCGAGGAATTAATGTCCAACATAACTTTGCTTATCTTGGGACGCCTTACAGAGGTATGGCTAGACAAAACTGTTCAAGGTACAAATATATTTACTGAATTTTTAAACTGAATTCATTCACTCATAAAATGTATTTTCTAATCTTATTTATACGTAGCAATAGCTTATTTGTCAGCAAATTATTCTGTAAGCAATTTATTCCAAACACTCTACACGTTCTCAGTATTGGCTGAAACATTTTATTTGGCAAGCGGGAAGTCTTCATTTGGGCGCATATAAAATATAAAGCCACAATATTCTGGTATATAATCTAGTTAAAACTAGAATAAAAAACCATTCTGGCGCGTCCAAAAAATACGAAATTTTGGAAAAAGAAAAAAATCACTTTACTTTATAACGCACGCAAAACATTTTTTTACATAGTATTTTTACAATTTTCATAACGGCTTTTTTATAAAACGAAGCACTATAATTCATTAAAATGTCGCCATAAAGTATCCATCTATGATGGATTTACTTATAAGACAAAACAAACAATGCTAAGATACAGCAACTTTTTTGACGAGTGAAATGACCTGTTTTGTACACGTTTCTGCATCTCCGCACGGAACTAGGAGGCAGTGTTTATCGCTTTCAACTGCTTCCCTGGTGCATTAGTTAACATTTTTGTAAAGCAAAAAAAAGGGTTTAGAAAGAAAAGTACCCTAACTGGATACTTTGTGGCTACATTGTGATGTAACTTTGTGTGATGTATAAGTCTCCTTTTATAGCTGTATAGATACATTAAGTGGATTTGTGTACGCTTCAAAAACTCAAAAAGTTCATAGAATGGCAAGACTAGATTTAAAGTTCATATTTATTTTGGAAACACTGATTCGGTTTAGAATGTGAGCAATTACAAACTATTATTCTACAATTAAAATAAAGAGCATTAACTAACAAGATGTTTCAGAATAGGTTATATTTGTTACGCGAGTGGTAGCAAGCACTTTGCTATCGTAGAAGGTTTGTAACTGCTGCCAGTGTCAGATGTTATAAGTTCTTTACAGTGATTTAACTACTTTATCAACAATTGTACACTTACAGTGGATTTCGTTAGCACCTCTATCTTGGCACGCCGTAAACCTTCAGAGTTTACAGGGTACAAACATATTTACTGTTGATAATATTGCTAAATATAGAAAACGTTCTAAAATTATTTATTTTTATAACATTTTTTATTAATTTTTAATAACAGAGTATATTTGTTTACTGTGTCTATTTACCTACCTCTTTCACCTTGTCCAACAATACACAACTGAAGACATGGACGTAATGACAAATCCTTTATAAAGTACGGCTTTCTCGTCCTTCGCCTTGGGTATATTGGTTCCTTAATTGACCGCTAATGGCGCTCTAGACTATCCATTGTTGTAGAACCGTTGTACTTATAAAAACAAATTTAATCCATAACTCAGAAATTGTTGGCATTATGTAATTCGACATTGAGCGAGCAGCCATCCGTTAAATTGTCAAAGGTGTTTTTGCTGGTTTTTAAACCATAACGTTGGACGTTTGTTTTCATGAAATGTTTTAAAAATCGATAAAGTTATATGTTAATTGTCGCAGCAATAATTGTTTTGGTTCGAAACAAATAATGAAAAATCATGGGAGGTTATTGATATTCCTAGGGTCTGGAAGCTAATTTATACCCGTAATTTTGAAAATTGAATGTTATTTTACAACATTCAAACTAAAACAAGTAATATAAGCAAAAAATGTTTAATGTCATTTCCTACTTAAGTGAACAAAGAAAAATGTTATTTTAGGTACTTTTTATTAAATAATTACAATTAAAATAAATAAAGTAGCATAACCTATGTTACTATCTACGTTAAAACTGCTGTTCTACCACGTAACCTATAACATAAAATCAGCTGTTTTATAAAATCATATGATATCACTTATTTTAAACCAAGTGATCGAAAAAGCTGTATTGCATACGTTGCCCATTTGTGAAAATTTATTCTCCCCCTTAAAAGTAAAATTAATTTATTGAATTTAATTAATAAGTTAATATTTGTAAACGCTGTATTGACAGCGTGTCATCCACTACAAGTTTTGAAAAATGTATTTAAACTTGAGTGGATGAATAAAAGGTATTTCATCGACTATCGAATATTTGAACGATATATATATATATATATATATTAAATATGGTGATATGTTTTCTTGTATATATAGTTAATAAATTTAAAATATTTCAAACACAAGAATACTTTTAATGAATATATTTATTCAAAGCTTTTCGCCGATAAAAAAGTATCAGCATCTTCAGGAAAAATAATTATCTAATAAAATACTTTTACAAAATTAAATCATATGTACTACAAAGAATCATATGTTTATAATTATTGCACTTTATGTAAATTTTTCTATAACATCAATGACTTTATAAATAGTTTGGTGCCTTGATCTCACTTGAATTTGTTCATCAATTAATTTGTCTTTAACTTTATGCTTATAAATTTCCAATGTTTCAAATATATTCATTTTTAATCCTTTATTTAATTCTTTTATTAATTTCATATTTTCTATTTCCGGAAACTCATGTCCATTATTAATACAATGCGTAGCTAAATTGGATTTGTATATGTTTGGTTTGATATAAGCGTTTAAATGTTCTTTGTATCTTTCTTTTAATTTCTTTTTTGTTTGTCCTATATATAATTTATTACAAGTTTGACATTTTATATTATATACTCCATTTCTTTCGTGCATATTATTTTGATTTTTGTTATTGTTTATTAAATTTGTAATTTTATTATCGGTTATATATGTAATTTGTAAATTTGTTTCTTTAAATAATCTTGTAATTTTATTTATTTCATTACCAAATAAAATAAAATGAAATAAATAAAATTACAAGATTATTTAAAGAAACAAATTTACAAATTACATATATAACCGATAATAAAATTACAAATTTAATAAACAATAACAAAAATCAAAATAATATGCACGAAAGAAATGGAGTATATAATATAAAATGTCAAACTTGTAATAAATTATATGTAGGACAAACAAAAAAGAAATTAAAAGAAAGATACAAAGAACATTTAAACGCTTATATCAAACCAAACATATACAAATCCAATTTAGCTACGCATTGTATTAATAATGGACATGAGTTTCCGGAAATAGAAAATATGAAATTAATAAAAGAATTAAATAAAGGATTAAAAATGAATATATTTGAAACATTGGAAATTTATAAGCATAAAGTTAAAGACAAATTAATTGATGAACAAATTCAAGTGAGATCAAGGCACCAAACTATTTATAAAGTCATTGATGTTATAGAAAAATTTACATAAAGTGCAATAATTATAAACATATGATTCTTTGTAGTACATATGATTTAATTTTGTAAAAGTATTTTATTAGATAATTATTTTTCCTGAAGATGCTGATACTTTTTTATCGGCGAAAAGCTTTGAATAAATATATTCATTAAAAGTATTCTTGTGTTTGAAATATTTTAAATTTATTAAATATATATATATATATATATATATACAATAAACTCCCGATTATCCGTGGAATAGGGTGGCCCGGCAACGCCGGATAACGAATTCCCCGGATAATCCGCTATGAACAAAGAATACGCAAAACGATCGTGAATCGATTATTATACCATAAGTTACACAAATAATGACCCCGGTTAATGCAATTCACAAATAATCTTCAGAGGACAAAATAAATAAAGAAAATAATTTAAAATGTCGATGTATTCGTTCGTTGACGGATTATAACATGTACATTTATATGTCTAACTATTTACAATACGTACATAAGTATATGTCAAAAGTAAGTATGTATGTACATATGTAATTTCCTTTACACATAAAACTTTCACTTTTTAACAAAAAAATCTGCCACTTTCGTCTGTTTTTTTGTGAGCATTCATTTAGCTTTAATGTGCGATTCAAGTTTCTTGAGAACCATTTTGTCGCACAGTGTCTGCTTGTGTCACAAAGCCATAAAGATCGATAATGTATATGATAGATATGGATAATGCATATGTCACGTCCTAGACTATTTATAGCCGAGATTAGCTGACATTTGTTTACAATCTTATGATATACATTAGGTTTTCAGGCGTCCAAGCATTTTATCATTGTCTCTTATACAGTAGTCTGCTCGCCCCTTTTATTTCGCTGGCCCGCGTAGGGATGCTTCCCTTTCAATGTAAAAATTAGTACGTACATATTTACATATCTATTCCCTTCATCTTAACTTCTATTAAGCCTTATATGTATTTACGTCGTAATTCAACAGTTTGTCACTGTTGAGAAAAGCTGAAAATAACACTATCGGTTGTAACTTTTTATTAATAATAAAGGTTATATGTTGTTCAATGCATTGTTCTCTATGGCTCATGTTAACTTACAGACATTCGTATAAGCAAGACAATATATACTGAAAAGTCACTAAAGACTCTAGCACAGGATGTTTGTAAAGTCACTGAACAAAGTTAGTTTTTACTTTCTAGTCACTGTAAAAAGTAACTAGAATTTATCAAAGATAATAATAATGAAATGTTAGTTTGTAATTATCCTTGGTTGGTTATATTAAACTCACTTAGTGTGGTTGACATTTAACATAAGAATTGCGTTATTTCACAGTGGAAAGTTAATGTGGGGAGAGACCTAACATTGCCGAGATGTAAACACAAGATGACTGTAACAAGAGTGCAGGATATGCCCGATCCGGCGATCTAGGATCGGGGGATATCTCAGCAAACTATTGGGTTCTGTGGAAATTGGGGGGAAATATAGTTTACGCGATTTTGTTTAATAATTTGTTTCTTTAATGAGAAGAATTTATATAAACAGTTTCTGAATATAAAAAAAAACAAAAGGTACCAAAACTCGTTTAACAAACAAACTGATAGGTTAAATTCGTATCTAGTTTCTTATTTTCTTCCAACTACAGTGGAGTATTGTGTTCTTGATACGGCAGCGTGGAACAGCTCTGCTCCACTCGTCACATTGGGCGATGTATTGCGGTTGTTTTGTATTGTAATAAGAAAATTAGTGCATATTAATCGTATTAGTTTTTATTTGTTTGTTTAATGGTGATTATTTAAACTACATGATATAAATATTTTTTTTAACAAGTAGTTGTAAAGTTTTAGGTGTTTTGTTTTCTCTCGCCTCCAGGCAACAATCGGCAATGTATAGCGTAATAAAATAAGAGATTTAGTTCATATTAATCATAGTAGTTTTTTTTTTGTTTGTTTAATTGTGATCATTGAAATTATATGGTTTTCTCTCGCCTCCAGGCAACAATCGGCAATGTATAGCGTAATAAAATAAGAGATTTAGTTCATATTAATCATAGTAGTTTTTTTTTGTTTGTTTAATTGTGATAATTGAAATTATATGGTTTTCTCTCGCCTCCCAGCACAGTTCGGCACGGTTTCGTGTTTTTTTTTTATAACAATTAATGAATATTCATTCAAATTTTATTGTAGCTTTTATTAATTTATATAATAATGAAATTATCTGATGTCGATATTTAAAAGCAAGCAAGGGGTTGATTGTTCTTACTGCAACTGGAGTAATAAACTAGCCTCTCAGACATATACTAAACATGAGGGTGTGACCTACACACACAAAATAAGTATATCGGAACTTTTTGTTCCTAAAGGTACTGATTTGATTTCTAATAGGACTTTAGATGAACTGACAGATGATCCTGACGAGCCCTCTTATAAAATTAGAAATGTTGAGAATGAAGGTAGCCTTAATGTTGAGTTGGAGTTTCACAAAGAACGTTTACCTTGTACTAATAGGGATTGTTCTGGCGTTCCTATTCATATATCTAATGTGTCTCATCAAGTCGATAATAAAACTCAACTATCATCTATAAATCTGGCAATTTCAAGGTTAAACAAACAATTTACTGAATTTTACAAAACAATCAAACCAATCCACCAGAGAAAGAAATCAAGCATACTGAAACCGCTGCTTGCCAAACCACTCTCGAAATAGAGGAGTTTGAAGCGAAACTCAAAGTTATTTGTTAGCACAAATATCAGTAACACAAATATGTAGTCTGATGCCTTGCCTTGTTGAAGAACCAGGAATGTTCTTCATGTTCCATGTATCAAGTATGTTCCATGTATCAACTATGTCCCATGGATCAATTATGTTTCATGGATCAAGTATGTTTACATGTATCAACTATGTTTCATGTATCAACTATGTTCCATGGATCAAGTATGTTTCATGGATCAAGTATGTTCCATGTATCAACTATGTTCCATGTATCAACTATGTTCCATGTATCAACTGTGTTCCATGTATCAAATATGTTCCATGTATCAACTATGTTCCATGTATCAAGTATGTTCCATGTAACAACTATGTTCCATGTATCAAGTATGTTCCATGTATCAAGTATGTTCCATGTATCAACTATGTTCCGTGTATCAAGTATGTTCCATGTATCAAGTATGTTCCATGTATCAAGTATGTTCCATGTAACAACTATGTTCCGTGTATCAAGTATGTTCCATGTAACAACTATGTTCCATGTATCAAGTATGTTCCATGTATCACGTATGTTTCATGTAACAACTATGTTCCGTGTATCAAGTATGTTCCATGTATCAAGTATGTTCCATGTATCAACTATGTTCCATGTATCAACTGTGTTCCATGTATCAACTGTGTTCCATGTATCAAATATGTTCCATGTATCAACTATGTTCCATGTATCAACTGTGTTCCATGTATCAAATATGTTCCATGTATCAACTATGTTCCATGTATCAAGTATGTTCCATGTAACAACTATGTTCCATGTATCAAGTATGTTCCATGTAACAACTATGTTCCATGTATCAACTATGTTCCGTGTATCAAGTATGTTCCATGTATCAAGTATGTTCCATGTATCAAGTATGTTCCATGTAACAACTATGTTCCGTGTATCAAGTATGTTCCATGTAACAACTATGTTCCATGTATCAAGTATGTTCCATGTATCAACTATGTTCCGTGTATCAAGTATGTTCCATGTATCAAGTATGTTCCATGTATCAAGTATGTTCCATGTAACAACTATGTTCCGTGTATCAAGTATGTTCCATGTAACAACTATGTTCCATGTATCAAGTATGTTCCATGTATCACGTATGTTTCATGTAACAACTATGTTCCGTGTATCAAGTATGTTCCATGTATCAAGTATGTTCCATGTATCAACTATGTTCCATGTATCAACTGTGTTCCATGTATCAACTGTGTTCCATGTATCAAATATGTTCCATGTATCAACTATGTTCCATGTATCAACTGTGTTCCATGTATCAAATATGTTCCATGTATCAACTATGTTCCATGTATCAAGTATGTTCCATGTAACAACTATGTTCCATGTATCAAGTATGTTCCATGTATCAAGTATGTTCCATGTATCAACTATGTTCCGTGTATCAAGTATGTTCCATGTATCAAGTATGTTCCATGTATCAAGTATGTTCCATGTAACAACTATGTTCCGTGTATCAAGTATGTTCCATGTAACAACTATGTTCCATGTATCAAGTATGTTCCATGTATCACGTATGTTTCATGTAACAACTATGTTCCATGTATCAAGTATGTTCCATGTATCAAGTATGTTCCATGTAACAACTATGTTCCGTGTATCAAGTATGTTCCATGTATCAAGTATGTTCCATGTAACAACTATGTTCCGTGTATCAAGTATGTTCCATGTAACAACTATGTTCCATGTATCAAGTATGTTCCATGTATCACGTATGTTTCATGTTTCAACTATGTTCCATGTATCAAGTATGTTCCATGTATCAAGTATGTTCCATGGATCAAGTATGTTCCATGTATCAATTTTGTTCCATGTATCAAGTATGTTCCATGTATCAAGTATGTTCCATGGATCAAGTATGTTCCATGTATCAAGTATGTTCCATGTATCAAGTATGTTCCATGTATCAAGTATGTTCCATGGATCAAGTATGTTCCATGTATTACAAATTCAAAAATTTTAAAGGATATTTTAATTAATCATCTGAAATCTAGTGCTCATAATTGACGATGTGACTTTTTGGGAGTTTGGGAAAGCTTGGGGTAAGTAGGACCAGAAACATTAAAGAAGGTAAAGGGGCCAAGTTCTTTTAAAGGCTTTTGGGTCAAAATTATTTAAATAATGTTGATATTGGTGAACTCAACCATTCCAGGGAATTTTATAGAGAATTCAGAAAGAACGTATTTTTTTACAATGAAGTAAAAACTAGATTTTTCAAGTAACACAAATCCTGGAACAAATTATCTACCCTTATAGGCTTTTACAGCAAATAAAAAAACAAAACTACACAGGACTTTCCAAATTACTTGTCTGGTTACTTCAGTTGATGGTGTTCAGACATATCATTGTTATATCTCCCAGTGACACTTTTGGAAAAAATCAAATCTGCCCTTAGCAATTTCAATACAAAATTAGAATCACAACTTAATGAAATGTCTTTTGATGGGGAACATTTTGACATTTCAGTTGCAAAATTATCACTATATTAGTAATAATATAGAATACACATTAGCTGTTGAGCCTTTATCTATATGTTCCATATCCTTTGGTGGAATTTGAAATGTCCATAAATGGGATTGGAGGAAATATTATGTTTAAACCTATTTTCTGCATCCCTGGGCTGTGAATGATTAAAGAATGGTGAAGAAATAGGGCATTATGGGGGGAAAACTATGAGGATGTCAGAACATTGCATGTTTAACCGTGGAATTACTAGCATTGAGTTGACATGATTAGTTGAAATACCTGCACCCAACAGTACAGTGAATAAATCACTGCAAATGTTGCTAAATTAAAAGTTAATTTGTAACGCTCATTACAATATGTATACCTCAAGTGACTCACTGGTCACTGTTGATTACAGATAATTAAAGGATAGACAATGTGCGAAAAGTGATTAAAGACGTACTGAGAGAAAAAAGCAAATTTGGTGAATGATGGGAAAACAAATGAAAAATAAGCTGGAAAATCATTTTCGTTTTTTAAAACATCCCACAATACTACTTTTGTCACTTCAATCAGGTTAGTTCGATTTTGGACATTGGATTTAATTTAAAAGAGAAAAATAAACCTAAAGTATAATGTTTTCAAACTTACAATGGAGGACAGCTATGTAATACAAAATGTCTGTACCGTATAAAGAGTATTACAGTGTCCAAAGAGCAACAAAACACCACTGCTGACAGTTTTTGTTTCAGTGATAGTAATTTAAGATACAGGAATATCCATAATGCATTGTGTCATTAAGTTGAAAGTATTTCAGAAGGAATTTTTATGGCATTTTCACACTAAAAATTATCCCAATGAATGACCATTACAAATTATGATGACGATTCATTGCTCGATTTCATTCCAGCCTCTAAAAATTAACTCAAGATAATTGTAAGACACTAAGTCAGTCATTTCGGTTGTAATTTTAACAGTTATGTTTGGGTAGCTGGAGTCTTTAATCTTACGAAACTCATTACCATTTAGAATTCATTGTATATTAAACCACCTAAATTTACAATATGCAACTAATATCAAATGAGAACTAATATAAACAGTTTTTATATACAGAAATTAATAAATTTTAAAATGTAATATTAATGTCCACTGGAAAGTAAGTACAGCATTATAAAACTAAACTTGTTTCAGGAGGAGGTTCAATGTTTTGGGGCGATCAGAGAATGAAGCAATTCAACTGTTAAACAAAGCAGAACAGATTTTAAGTAAATATTCTGAGTTTTGGAGGCCGGCTGACGAAATGATAGCAGCATATTTTGTAGACAAAAATGTAGCCCTTCAGGAAATATCCTTGCAGTAGACGTTGAGCTTCATGGTATGTTTACAAGGGGACAAGCCGTCGTCAGTCACGGGTCGAACAAGGAGCCGAATGTACTTCTAATAGCTGGAATCAATAAACAAGTGTTTGAGAAGTTATTCACGGATATTCATTCATTAGCATGATTGTAATATAGATCATATTTGTAAGATAAGATCTGATTTTAAATAAAATGTGCAAAATTAGTTAACAATTACCATAAGGAAGGTTTTATTTGAATTATTCCTTTTCAAATAAAAGCTAATTATTTTGTCCTCTCTCTGTATTTTTGTGTATTTGTAGTACAGTGGTCCCTCTATAATCAAGCACTTTACTATTCCGCCACCCTCTGTAATATACCTATTTTCAGAAATTTACATTAAAATAATAGTGATATGATTAAATGTTTGTTGAAAATCAATGATCGTTTAAAAAGTTTATATAGAACTATTTCCAAAGTGCTTCTCACTGGAATAAGTCCTATGTACAATGTAATTTAAAGTAAAATACAGTTTGTTCTTGCCTAGCAAATCATGTGTACAAAGTCATATTAAATTATCAACAGAGGAGAAAAATGCTAACTCATAGACATTAATAAAACAAAAAACACTATCACAATTTATTATGATAAAATTATGAGGAATTTTGTAACAAGGAATAAACTTTTATTTGTTTCCATCTTCTGCTGAGGATAAAATGTTTTTACTCATATATTTAACATACATCAATATTTTGTAAACACTTGCTTATAGTAACACTTATTTTTTGTCTAAAATGAGGGCGCCTGTCTGAGTTAGATTTTAAGCTTACCATGGAAAATATCTTTCGAAAAGGTTGTTTTCATTTAGGCAAAAGTATACTACTGTAGTCAAGAGTTAAGTAATTCATGCACTATAATCTTCGTGTCACAGAAAAATGGCAGCTGAACTCACAGACAAGTGATGTCAATGCGACTAGCGAGTGACAGAAACTAGAGTTGCTCCAGTCACGACATACTGACAAAACACGCTGCTCAGTTTCCAGCAGTATATGTTGTGTTGGTATAAGTTTCTCAAGAGTGCTATCGTATTTAAATAATTATTATTTTTATTTGTATATTTTGTGTTTCAGTTTCTTTGAATAGGCTTTTATTATACTGGTATAGTGTGTCAGAAAAACCAAATATTGCTGGATCTGGTCATGATATGATTATCCAACAGCTTCACGATAATACCAGTCATTACTAACAATTCTTTTCAAAATATATAAAATCGGCACTTGAACTATAGAATTTTATGTGTTAAAAAACTAATTTTTATTTCATTGCAATATTATGTTTTACATTAAACTGATACTTGATGGGTTGCTTCTAGTAGTCCAGCATAGATCCGCTAGATCGCAGAACGAGACGGTATTTTTTGGCAATTATGTACTTACACAAAAATACAAATAACGTAAAAACTAGACAATATTTTGAAAAACTATTGGCACCAGGAGATTCTACGTTAAATGCTGCTACAATCTATGTATATAAAAAAAAATCCAATTTTTCATCGAAATTTAGGAAAAATTGAAGGCCACCCCCTTCACATTTCACAAAAGTCGAAAATTACTCATTTTCTCGGGTGAATTACGCAAAAGCTGTTAAAGATATATTAAATCTAAGAACGGCAGCTGAAAATATAGACTTTCTTCTCTCTTTTCATATAAGAAACAACTTGTTGGGCTGAATAATAACAGAGATATGGCTGTTTTAAAAAAGGCCTGCATCCTGCAAACCTGGAAATGTAAAATCAGGGCTGTATTTTTACTATTTAAACGCGTATAATTCCTAAACCATTCAAGATATCGAGCTCAAATTTTCACAAGTTGTTTGTCTAATCATTTCCCATCTTCTGATGTATATATAACCTTATTTTCGTTATATTAGGGAATATCGAAAAAAAAAATTTACCTTTTTTCTACCATGCTTTTATACAACTATAAAGATGAAAAATCAATAGATAAACAACTTGTAAAAGTATAAGGCCGATATATTTAACGGTTTAAGTGTTACACACTTTTAAAATATTAAATATAGGGAAAATGCATTTGCAAGTTGCATGATGCAAGACTATTTTAAATCAATCATATGTTTTCAAACATTCAATACAACAAGCTTTTCCTTATACTAAATGAAAGAAGAAAGACTATATTTTCATTTGCATACTTTGGTTTTTCGAAATATTTTTCTGTGTTCGAGTAATTAGCCCACAAAAACAAATAGTATTTTACTTTAAACTGAAACATGCTGGATTGCTTTTAGTAGTCCAGCATAAATCCGCTAGATCGCAGGACGAGACGGTTATTTTTTTTACACTTATGTACTTACACAAAAATACAAATAACGTAAAAACTAGACAATATTTTGAAAAACTATTGGCACCAGGAGATTCTACGTTAAATGCTGCTACAATCTATGTATATAAAAAAAAATCCAATTTTTCATCGAAATTTAGGAAAAATTGAAGGCCCCCCTTCACATTTCGCAAAAGTCGAAAATTACTCATTTTCTCGGGTGAATTACGCAAAAGCTGTTAAAGATATATTAAATCTAAGAACGGCAGCTGAAAATATAGACTTTCTTCTTTCTTTTCGTATAAGAAACAACTTGTTGGGCTGAATAATAACAGAGATATGGCTGTTTTAAAAAAGGCCTGCATCCTGCAAACCTGGAAATGTAAAATCAGGGCTGTATTTTTACTATTTAAACGCGTATAATTCCTAAACCATTCAAGATATCGAGCTCAAATTTTCACAAGTTGTTTGTCTAATCATTTCCCATCTTCTGATGTATATATAACCTTATTTTCGTTATATTAGGGAATATCGAAAAAAAAAATTTACCTTTTTTCTACCATGCTTTTATACAACTATAAAGATGAAAAATCAATAGATAAACAACTTGTAAAAGTATAAGGCCGATATATTTAACGGTTTAAGTGTTACACACTTTTAAAATATTAAATATAGGGAAAATGCATTTGCAAGTTGCATGATGCAAGACTATTTTAAATCAATCATATGTTTTCAAACATTCAATACAACAAGCTTTTCCTTATACTAAATGAAAGAAGAAAGACTATATTTTCATTTGCATACTTTGGTTTTTCGAAATATTTTTCTGTGTTCGAGTAATTAGCCCACAAAAACAAATAGTATTTTACTTTAAACTGAAACATGCTGGATTGCTTTTAGTAGTCCAGCATAATTCCGCTAGATCGCAGGACGAGACGGTTATTTTTTTCACACTTATGTACTTACACAAAAATACAAATAACGTAAAAACTAGACAATATTTTGAAAAACTATTGGCACCAGGAGATTCTACGTTAAATGCTGCTACAATCTATGTATATAAAAAAAAATCCAATTTTTCATCGAAATTTAGGAAAAATTGAAGGCCACCCCCTTCACATTTCGCAAAAGTCGAAAATTACTCATTTTCTCGGGTGAATTACGCAAAAGCTGTTAAAGATATATTAAATCTAAGAACGGCAGCTGAAAATATAGACTTTTTTCTTTCTTTTCGTATAAGAAACAACTTGTTAGGCTGAATAATAACAGAGATATGGCTGTTTTAAAAAAGGCCTGCATCCTGCAAACCTGGAAATGTAAAATCAGGGCTGTATTTTTACTATTTAAACGCGTATAATTCCTAAACCATTCAAGATATCGAGCTCAAATTTTCACAAGTTGTTTGTCTAATCATTTCCCATCTTCTGATGTATATATAACCTTATTTTCGTTATATTAGGGAATATCGAAAAAAAAAATTTACCTTTTTTCTACCATGCTTTTATACAACTATAAAGATGAAAAATCAATAGATAAACAACTTGTAAAAGTATAAGGCCGATATATTTAACGGTTTAAGTGTTACACACTTTTAAAATATTAAATATAGGGAAAATGCATTTGCAAGTTGCATGATGCAAGACTATTTTAAATCAATCATATGTTTTCAAACATTCAATACAACAAGCTTTTCCTTATACTAAATGAAAGAAGAAAGACTATATTTTCATTTGCATACTTTGGTTTTTCGAAATATTTTTCTGTGTTCGAGTAATTAGCCCACAAAAACAAATAGTATTTTACTTTAAACTGAAACATGCTGGATTGCTTTTAGTAGTCCAGCATAAATCCGCTAGATCGCAGGACGAGACGGTTATTTTTTTTACACTTATGTACTTACACAAAAATACAAATAACGTAAAAACTAGACAATATTTTGAAAAACTATTGGCACCAGGAGATTCTACGTTAAATGCTGCTACAATCTATGTATATAAAAAAAAATCCAATTTTTCATCGAAATTTAGGAAAAATTGAAGGCCACCCCCTTCACATTTCGCAAAAGTCGAAAATTACTCATTTTCTCGGGTGAATTACGCAAAAGCTGTTAAAGATATATTAAATCTAAGAACGGCAGCTGAAAATATAGACTTTTTTCTTTCTTTTCGTATAAGAAACAACTTGTTGGGCTGAATAATAACAGAGATATGGCTGTTTTAAAAAAGGCCTGCATCCTGCAAACCTGGAAATGTAAAATCAGGGCTGTATTTTTACTATTTAAACGCGTATAATTCCTAAACCATTCAAGATATCGAGCTCAAATTTTCACAAGTTGTTTGTCTAATCATTTCCCATCTTCTGATGTATATATAACCTTATTTTCGTTATATTAGGGAATATCGAAAAAAAAAGTTTACCTTTTTTCTACCATGCTTTTATACAACTATAAAGATGAAAAATCAATAGATAAACAACTTGTAAAAGTATAAGGCCGATATATTTAACGGTTTAAGTGTTACACACTTTTAAAATATTAAATATAGGGAAAATGCATTTGCAAGTTGCATGATGCAAGACTATTTTAAATCAATCATATGTTTTCAAACATTCAATACAACAAGCTTTTCCTTATACTAAATGAAAGAAGAAAGACTATATTTTCATTTGCATACTTTGTTTTTTCGAAATATTTTTCTGTGTTCGAGTAATTAGCCCACAAAAACAAATAGTATTTTACTTTAAACTGAAACATGCTGGATTGCTTTTAGTAGTCCAGCATAAATCCGCTAGATCGCAGGACGAGACGGTTATTTTTTTTACACTTATGTACTTACACAAAAATACAAATAACGTAAAAACTAGACAATATTTTGAAAAACTATTGGCACCAGGAGATTCTACGTTAAATGCTGCTACAATCTATGTATATAAAAAAAAATCCAATTTTTCATCGAAATTTAGGAAAAATTGAAGGCCCCCCTTCACATTTCGCAAAAGTCGAAAATTACTCATTTTCTCGGGTGAATTACGCAAAAGCTGTTAAAGATATATTAAATCTAAGAACGGCAGCTGAAAATATAGACTTTTTTCTTTCTTTTCGTATAAGAAACAACTTGTTGGGCTGAATAATAACAGAGATATGGCTGTTTTAAAAAAGGCCTGCATCCTGCAAACCTGGAAATGTAAAATCAGGGCTGTATTTTTACTATTTAAACGCGTATAATTCCTAAACCATTCAAGATATCGAGCTCAAATTTTCACAAGTTGTTTGTCTAATCATTTCCCATCTTCTGATGTATATATAACCTTATTTTCGTTATATTAGGGAATATCGAAAAAAAAAATTTACCTTTTTTCTACCATGCTTTTATACAACTATAAAGATGAAAAATCAATAGATAAACAACTTGTAAAAGTATAAGGCCGATATATTTAACGGTTTAAGTGTTACACACTTTTAAAATATTAAATATAGGGAAAATGCATTTGCAAGTTGCATGATGCAAGACTATTTTAAATCAATCATATGTTTTCAAACATTCAATACAACAAGCTTTTCCTTATACTAAATGAAAGAAGAAAGACTATATTTTCATTTGCATACTTTGGTTTTTCGAAATATTTTTCTGTGTTCGAGTAATTAGCCCACAAAAACAAATAGTATTTTACTTTAAACTGAAACATGCTGGATTGCTTTTAGTAGTCCAGCATAAATCCGCTAGATCGCAGGACGAGACGGTTATTTTTTTTACACTTATGTACTTACACAAAAATACAAATAACGTAAAAACTAGACAATATTTTGAAAAACTATTGGCACCAGGAGATTCTACGTTAAATGCTGCTACAATCTATGTATATAAAAAAAATCCAATTTTTCATCGAAATTTAGGAAAAATTGAAGGCCACCCCCTTCACATTTCGCAAAAGTCGAAAATTACTCATTTTCTCGGGTGAATTACGCAAAAGCTGTTAAAGATATATTAAATCTAAGAACGGCAGCTGAAAATATAGACTTTTTTCTTTCTTTTCGTATAAGAAACAACTTGTTGGGCTGAATAATAACAGAGATATGGCTGTTTTAAAAAAGGCCTGCATCCTGCAAACCTGGAAATGTAAAATCAGGGCTGTATTTTTACTATTTAAACGCGTATAATTCCTAAACCATTCAAGATATCGAGCTCAAATTTTCACAAGTTGTTTGTCTAATCATTTCCCATCTTCTGATGTATATATAACCTTATTTTCGTTATATTAGGGAATATCGAAAAAAAAAATTTACCTTTTTTCTACCATGCTTTTATACAACTATAAAGATGAAAAATCAATAGATAAACAACTTGTAAAAGTATAAGGCCGATATATTTAACGGTTTAAGTGTTACACACTTTTAAAATATTAAATATAGGGAAAATGCATTTGCAAGTTGCATGATGCAAGACTATTTTAAATCAATCATATGTTTTCAAACATTCAATACAACAAGCTTTTCCTTATACTAAATGAAAGAAGAAAGACTATATTTTCATTTGCATACTTTGGTTTTTCGAAATATTTTTCTGTGTTCGAGTAATTAGCCCACAAAAACAAATAGTATTTTACTTTAAACTGAAACATGCTGGATTGCTTTTAGTAGTCCAGCATAAATCCGCTAGATCGCAGGACGAGACGGTTATTTTTTTTACACTTATGTACTTACACAAAAATACAAATAACGTAAAAACTAGACAATATTTTGAAAAACTATTGGCACCAGGAGATTCTACGTTAAATGCTGCTACAATCTATGTATATAAAAAAAATCCAATTTTTCATCGAAATTTAGGAAAAATTGAAGGCCACCCCCTTCACATTTCGCAAAAGTCGAAAATTACTCATTTTCTCGGGTGAATTACGCAAAAGCTGTTAAAGATATATTAAATCTAAGAACGGCAGCTGAAAATATAGACTTTTTTCTTTCTTTTCGTATAAGAAACAACTTGTTGGGCTGAATAATAACAGAGATATGGCTGTTTTAAAAAAGGCCTGCATCCTGCAAACCTGGAAATGTAAAATCAGGGCTGTATTTTTACTATTTAAACGCGTATAATTCCTAAACCATTCAAGATATCGAGCTCAAATTTTCACAAGTTGTTTGTCTAATCATTTCCCATCTTCTGATGTATATATAACCTTATTTTCGTTATATTAGGGAATATCGAAAAAAAAAATTTACCTTTTTTCTACCATGCTTTTATACAACTATAAAGATGAAAAATCAATAGATAAACAACTTGTAAAAGTATAAGGCCGATATATTTAACGGTTTAAGTGTTACACACTTTTAAAATTTTAAATATAGGGAAAATGCATTTGCAAGTTGCATGATGCAAGACTATTTTAAATCAATCATATGTTTTCAAACATTCAATACAACAAGCTTTTCCTTATACTAAATGAAAGAAGAAGGACTTTATTTTCATTTGCATACTTTGGTTTTTCGAAATATTTTTCTGTGTTCGA
Organism: Prosapia bicincta; assembly: GCA_036971475.1. NCBI lineage: Eukaryota > Metazoa > Arthropoda > Insecta > Hemiptera > Cercopidae > Prosapia > Prosapia bicincta. Next base: position 3,334,028 of record JBAIZL010000002.1, read on the forward strand.
GTAATTAGCCCACAAAAACAAATAGTATTTTACTTTAAACTGAAACATGCTGGATTGCTTTTAGTAGTCCAGCATAAATCCGCTAGATCGCAGGACGAGACGGTTATTTTTTTTACACTTATGTACTTACACAAAAATACAAATAACGTAAAAACTAGACAATATTTTGAAAAACTATTGGCACCAGGAGATTCTACGTTAAATGCTGCTACAATCTATGTATATAAAAAAAAATCCAATTTTTCATCGAAATTTAGGAAAAATTGAAGGCCACCCCCTTCACATTTCGCAAAAGTCGAAAATTACTCATTTTCTCGGGTGAATTACGCAAAAGCTGTTAAAGATATATTAAATCTAAGAACGGCAGCTGAAAATATAGACTTTTTTCTTTCTTTTCGTATAAGAAACAACTTGTTGGGCTGAATAATAACAGAGATATGGCTGTTTTAAAAAAGGCCTGCATCCTGCAAACCTGGAAATGTAAAATCAGGGCTGTATTTTTACTATTTAAACGCGTATAATTCCTAAACCATTCAAGATATCGAGCTCAAATTTTCACAAGTTGTTTGTCTAATCATTTCCCATCTTCTGATGTATATATAACCTTATTTTCGTTATATTAGGGAATATCGAAAAAAAAAATTTACCTTTTTTCTACCATGCTTTTATACAACTATAAAGATGAAAAATCAATAGATAAACAACTTGTAAAAGTATAAGGCCGATATATTTAACGGTTTAAGTGTTACACACTTTTAAAATATTAAATATAGGGAAAATGCATTTGCAAGTTGCATGATGCAAGACTATTTTAAATCAATCATATGTTTTCAAACATTCAATACAACAAGCTTTTCCTTATACTAAATGAAAGAAGAAAGACTATATTTTCATTTGCATACTTTGGTTTTTCGAAATATTTTTCTGTGTTCGAGTAATTAGCCCACAAAAACAAATAGTATTTTACTTTAAACTGAAACGTGCTGGATTGCTTTTAGTAGTCCAGCATAAATCCGCTAGATCGCAGGACGAGACGGTTATTTTTTTTACACTTATGTACTTACACAAAAATACGAATAACGTAAAAACTAGACAATATTTTGAAAAACTATTGGCACCAGGAGATTCTACGTTAAATGCTGCTACATATCTATGTATATAAAAAAAAATCCAATTTTTCATCGAAATTTAGGAAAAATTGAAGGCCACCCCCTTCACATTTCGCAAAAGTCGAAAATTACTCATTTTCTCGGGTGAATTACGCAAAAGCTGTTAAAGATATATTAAATCTAAGAACGGCAGCTGAAAATATAGACTTTTTTCTTTCTTTTCGTATAAGAAACAACTTGTTGGGCTGAATAATAACAGAGATATGGCTGTTTTAAAAAAGGCCTGCATCCTGCAAACCTGGAAATGTAAAATCAGGGCTGTATTTTTACTATTTAAACGCGTATAATTCCTAAACCATTCAAGATATCGAGCTCAAATTTTCACAAGTTGTTTGTCTAATCATTTCCCATCTTCTGATGTATATATAACCTTATTTTCGTTATATTAGGGAATATCGAAAAAAAAAATTTACCTTTTTTCTACCATGCTTTTATACAACTATAAAGATGAAAAATCAATAGATAAACAACTTGTAAAAGTATAAGGCCGATATATTTAACGGTTTAAGTGTTACACACTTTTAAAATATTAAATATAGGGAAAATGCATTTGCAAGTTGCATGATGCAAGACTATTTTAAATCAATCATATGTTTTCAAACATTCAATACAACAAGCTTTTCCTTATACTAAATGAAAGAAGAAAGACTATATTTTCATTTGCATACTTTGGTTTTTCGAAATATTTTTCTGTGTTCGAGTAATTACCCACAAAAACAAATAGTATTTTACTTTAAACTGAAACATGCTGGATTGCTTTTAGTAGTCCAGCATAAATCCGCTAGATCGCAGGACGAGACGGTTATTTTTTTTACACTTATGTACTTACACAAAAATACAAATAACGTAAAAACTAGACAATATTTTGAAAAACTATTGGCACCAGGAGATTCTACGTTAAATGCTGCTACAATCTATGTATATAAAAAAAAATCCAATTTTTCATCGAAATTTAGGAAAAATTGAAGGCCACCCCCTTCACATTTCGCAAAAGTCGAAAATTACTCATTTTCTCGGGTGAATTACGCAAAAGCTGTTAAAGATATATTAAATCTAAGAACGGCAGCTGAAAATATAGACTTTTTTCTTTCTTTTCGTATAAGAAACAACTTGTTGGGCTGAATAATAACAGAGATATGGCTGTTTTAAAAAAGGCCTGCATCCTGCAAACCTGGAAATGTAAAATCAGGGCTGTATTTTTACTATTTAAACGCGTATAATTCCTAAACCTTTCAAGATATCGAGCTCAAATTCTCACAAGTTGTTTGTCTAATCATTTCCCATCTTCTGATGTATATATAACCTTATTTTCGTTATATTAGGGAATATCGAAAAAAAAAATTTACCTTTTTTCTACCATGCTTTTATACAACTATAAAGATGAAAAATCAATAGATAAACAACTTGTAAAAGTATAAGGCTGATATATTTAACGGTTTAAGTGTTACACACTTTTAAAATATTAAATATAGGGAAAATGCATTTGCAAGTTGCATGATGCAAGACTATTTTAAATCAATCATATGTTTTCAAACATTCAATACAACAAGCTTTTCCTTATACTAAATGAAAGAAGAAAGACTATATTTTCATTTGCATACTTTGGTTTTTCGAAATATTTTTCTGTGTTCGAGTAATTACCCACAAAAACAAATAGTATTTTACTTTAAACTGAAACATGCTGGATTGCTTTTAGTAGTCCAGCATAAATCCGCTAGATCGCAGGACGAGACGGTTATTTTTTTTACACTTATGTACTTACACAAAAATACAAATAACGTAAAAACTAGACAATATTTTGAAAAACTATTGGCACCAGGAGATTCTACGTTAAATGCTGCTACAATCTATGTATATAAAAAAAAATCCAATTTTTCATCGAAATTTAGGAAAAATTGAAGGCCACCCCCTTCACATTTCGCAAAAGTCGAAAATTACTCATTTTCTCGGGTGAATTACGCAAAAGCTGTTAAAGATATATTAAATCTAAGAACGGCAGCTGAAAATATAGACTTTTTTCTTTCTTTTCGTATAAGAAACAACTTGTTGGGCTGAATAATAACAGAGATATGGCTGTTTTAAAAAAGGCCTGCATCCTGCAAACCTGGAAATGTAAAATCAGGGCTGTATTTTTACTATTTAAACGCGTATAATTCCTAAACCTTTCAAGATATCGAGCTCAAATTCTCACAAGTTGTTTGTCTAATCATTTCCCATCTTCTGATGTATATATAACCTTATTTTCGTTATATTAGGGAATATCGAAAAAAAAAATTTACCTTTTTTCTACCATGCTTTTATACAACTATAAAGATGAAAAATCAATAGATAAACAACTTGTAAAAGTATAAGGCTGATATATTTAACGGTTTAAGTGTTACACACTTTTAAAATATTAAATATAGGGAAAATGCATTTGCAAGTTGCATGATGCAAGACTATTTTAAATCAATCATATGTTTTCAAACATTCAATACAACAAGCTTTTCCTTATACTAAATGAAAGAAGAAAGACTATATTTTCATTTGCATACTTTGGTTTTTCGAAATATTTTTCTGTGTTCGAGTAATTAGCCCACAAAAACAAATAGTATTTTACTTTAAACTGAAACATGCTGGATTGCTTTTAGTAGTCCAGCATAAATCCGCTAGATCGCAGGACGAGACGGTTATTTTTTTTACACTTATGTCTGTTCCTCTCAGGGTAAGTCCACCCCCTTGAGGGTGTACGGACCTGCGAGGGCGTCTTCCTCGGCTATGGCGGCGGCGCTTGGCGGGCCCTCCGACGGCCTATCTCGACCAGCAACTCCTCTCAGCACCTACTCCCAATCAGAGCTAGGCACTGACTACACTATGACGGAGGGTTCTGCTGCTGAATCCGCCAACGATGATGCCGGGTATCGGCCTGTCGTAAGGAGGAAGAGGAAAAAGCAGACTCGCCAGTCCGACTCCGGTACCGAAACCACGTCGAAACGAAAGACCGTGGACCCTGTGAAGACTGCCGGCGCTGTTGCCAGCGCAGTGGCTCACAGAGCTCCACAAATGGTCACGGACTCGCCTATGACAGACTTAGCTAAAAACATAAAATCTACCGGGGCAGCGGCCAAAATCCCTGCAATCACGATCTACCCAGATCACCACCGCTTAATCGACATTAGTAAGGAATTCAAGTCCAAATACAACCCTTACTTTTATTTAGCAACGAAGGTGAAGGATGGAGTGAAGCTCCAAACCAGCACCTACGAAGACTATGTTAACCTCCAGAGGTACCTTGGGGAGAAGGGTGTGCCCCACCACGTATTCCGCCTCGAAAATGCGAGGACATTTAAAGTAGTAGTTCGAGGGGTGGATGAATCCACCGAAACAGCGGAGGTCGGAAACGACCTTAAAAGCAGGGGTATGGAGGTCCTCAAAGTGTCCCAAATGAAGGGACACTTTACCAAGGAGCCTCTGCCCATGTTCCTTGTGGAGCTAGCGTCCGAAAAAGACGCTCGTGAAGCAATGGCGCTGACCAGTATTTTCTTCATGCGGGTACGAGTGGAAGCTTACAGGCAGCCCACAGGTCCTGTGCAATGCTTCAACTGCCAGAGGATAGGTCATACAACAAGCTGTTGTAAGGCTACTCCTCGGTGCGTTAAATGTGGCGAGGGCCACGATTCCAAGACCTGCACAAAGGATCGAGACCACTTCAAGTGTATCCTCTGCGGGGCTAACCACACCGCGAACTATCGAGGCTGCGCCATTTACAAGCAGGCCGCCAAATCCAAGGCCCAGGCAAAGAAGAAGGTTGATGGGGATAAAACCCCAAAACCGGCCCCTTCAGCCAAAACAAAAACACAGGTGCCTGCTCCACGGTACACAACACCGAACATTTCCTACGCCAAAGCATCTGCTTCGGCTACCTCTGGGAAGCCAGTGCAAATGCCACCTCCTACCATTACTTCCCCCAAACCGGCCCTAATTCCAACACCTAACTTACTGACACCCAATACCATTTCTGGCCCTAAGGCAGGGTCGTCAACGACACCCCCCGTTCCTAAAGCCAGGGTTAATCCCCAGCAAAAGGAAAGAGAGGATAAACGCCCCAAGCCCACAAAGGCCAGGACGGTTTCCCAACCTCAGCCAAAGCCACATGTGGCTCCTGCAGTCCACGTTAACCCACCCCTGACCATACCTACCTCGTCCGCTTCTATAGACTGGGCGAAAGGGACCTTTGAACCGCTCCTAAGAGTTGTTAACTCTGCTCTGACCTGGGAAGCCTTCACGGGCGGACTGGGTCTTTTCATTGTCAAGACCTTATCCTCACCTCCCAAAACCTTCTCAGAATTCCTGACTTCCTTCATCCAGTACGTCTCTTCTGTCAACCATGGATAGGTTACCGGTCTTGATATGGAATGCCAACGGCGTTAAATATAAAAAACTAGAGCTTCTTCGCTATATGCAAAGAAACAACTATAAACTAGCGCTTATTACAGAAACACACCTAAACCCCCAAGATAAATTCTCAATGCCAAACTTTAAAGTTTACCGCACTGACAGGACAACTAGAAGCCGCGGCGGTACGGCTATAATAATAGATAAACGCATTAAACATTTTGAATTGTTTTTGCCCGCACTCACATGCGTTGAAGCAACAGCTATTAGGCTTGAGCTCAACGGCAGCACAACAACACTTGTATCAGCGTACAAACCCCCGGGTTCTGTTGATTACACTCGCGATTTAGAAGTTCTTCTACAGACCTCTAGTAGGGTAATAGTCGCCGGGGACCTTAATTCTAAACACACATGCTGGGGCTGTAAGTCTACAAACACAGGAGGCCGGCAACTCCAAACCTTCTTACAAAACACAACAGCTATACTGCTGGCCCCTCCTGAACCAACACACCACAGCACTTACCACACGGAAGACATTTTGGATATAGCTATTGCGAAAGGTCTGCTAGTGTCACCGCAACTTCACGTCGATAGAGATCTGAATTCAGATCACTACCCCGTGATAATGGCGGTTTCTGGAAGCCCTGCTCGCAAAGAGCTAAGGAAGGTGCTGAACTACAGACTGGCTGACTGGGAGTTATTCCAGTCCCAGCTGGACAGCACTCTACCTGCCACCCTAAATGTCGACTCACCACTGGACATAGACAAAGCCGTCGGCAGCCTTACGACGGCAATACGTACTGCGATTACTAACGCGGTACCAGTTAAATGTCAGCCCAGACACTATGTACACATACCAAGGCACATACTACATCTAATCACCCGGCGAAATAGGATCCGGCGGGCATTGCAACACGGGGTAAACAGATTCGTTCCACACACAACACTTAATCGCCTTAAGAGGCAAATTAGGCGGGAACTAATTCAGTACAAAGTCGATGGCTTCCAAGCGGAATTGGCGACCTTAAACACAACAGACACACCCATCTGGCCGATGGTCAAACACTTCACGCGAGAACCGCTGCGCTATCCCCCACTCATCGGCCCGAATGGGCAGGTGGGCGACCCGGTCGACAAAGTTAACTTGTTTGCTGACACACTTGAGAGCACGTTCCAACCAAACGACCAACCAGCTGATGCAGCCGTTACAGCTAAAGTAGATTTAGAAACAGCACAGTTTGCCTACTGTCCTACATTAGAGCCAAACACTGACACTACAATCACAGAGATAAAGTGGGCAATCTCACAAACAAACTCCAGGAAAGCTCCTGGACCAGACACCATCACCAACACAACGCTAAAAAACCTCACGGAGAAAGCGATTATTTATCTGTCAAACATCTATAATGCTATACTCCGGACACAACACTTCCCGGACGCTTGGAAGGAGGCCAAGATCTTGGTCTTCCCCAAACCGGGAAAAGACCACAACAAACCTGATTCATATAGACCGATAAGCTTGTTGAATACGATGGGCAAGGTATTTGAAAAAATTTTGCTCAAACGTATCAACAAACATATCCACACACACAACATACTGAGGCCAGAGCAATTTGGCTTCAGGACAAAACACTCGGCTACGCATCAGCTGATGAGAGTGGTGGAGCATGCAACCAAGGGTTTCAACAATTACTGCTCGACTGGGGTAGTCTTCCTGGACATTGAAAAGGCCTTTGACCGGGTCTGGCACAACGGGCTCTTAGCGAAACTTCGTCACTATGGCTTTCCAGACGGGCTCATACACCTAGTTAGCTCATACCTGTCCAACCGAAAGTTTAGGGTTGATGTAGATCAAGCTCAATCTACACTACGGACTATACGGGCCGGAGTCCCTCAGGGCTCAATTATTGGGCCCGTATTGTTCAACATCTACATCAACGACATACCGACAACACTCAACACACAAGTGGCCATATTTGCAGATGACACCGCGTTATCCGCTCAGTCATGGAAACCACATCTAATACAATTATATTTACAGGACCACCTTACAGGACTAGAATCATGGCTGAGCTACTGGAGAGTTAAGGTGAACGTGGCCAAGTGCCAGGCTTTGCTTCTCTCCAAACGTAGGACACACCAACTCAACACACCTCTAAAACTATTAGGCGAGGACATTCACTGGGGGAACCAGGTCAAATATCTGGGAGTCATACTCGACAGAGGCCTGACTTGGGACCCTCACATTACCAACACGTTAAAAAAAGCAACATTTAGATTAACACAACTATATCCTATGCTTAACAGAACAAGCCCACTTTCACTACGGGCGGCCACTACTATATACGTATCTATGTTGCGCAGCATACTCACTTACGCATCACCCGTCTGGGGCCATGCAGGTAACACACGCACACGCAGACTACAGTTATTCCAAAACAAGGTTTTGCGAATAATCACGAAGGCACCTAGATGTACAAGATTAACACTGCTTCACACTGACTTAAAAGTGCCTTTCATCAAACAACACCTCCGACACTTAGCAACAAAGTTCTACAAACAGGCTCACGCACATACAACATCAACACTCATTTCCTCACTGGGTAGATATGACCCCACCCACGACACACACAGACGGCCGCTGTCCTTACTGACCGCCTAGCTCACACCATACCACCAAAATAAAATATACATACTAACAAATTCTGCTTCACAGTTATGTTCCAGGTGACGCAGGGGCACATCTCCAGGGCCGCAGCTTAGCCCCAACGGAAGTAATAATTTGATTGCATGCCTTTTCAGTTTCGAGTAGGCAGCAGAAGAAGAGGTGCATGGCATTCCTGCCATAGACTCACTAACAAGGTATTTGCAAGGTAATACCTCTCCTTATTCCATAGCATAAGGTGATCCAAACCCCCAGGGTTCCTGCATGATCTGTCGCGGGATTTTTCCTGGCAGGGTTTCTTTCTTGCCAGGTTTTTTCATCCCGCTCTTAGCGCGACACTTGCCGTAGTGTTTCATTTCACTATCTCCTGATTCTCCATGGAAAGAGCTTATGAGCTTGGTACATGGGCAATCAATCCCGTTTCCTTCATTCGCGGTAGGGATACTAACCGCATGCGCATGTGAGACGGAGGTAGCTCGCTAGAGGTTGGCTGCCACGAGGGCTGGGCGGGTTTTGGGGGCTCAGACCCGGGTTAAAAAAAAAAAAAAAAAAAAAAAATACACTTATGTACTTACACAAAAATACAAATAACGTAAAAACTAGACAATATTTTGAAAAACTATTGGCACCAGGAGATTCTACGTTAAATGCTGCTACAATCTATGTATATAAAAAAAAATCCAATTTTTCATCGAAATTTAGGAAAAATTGCAGGCCACCCCCTTCACATTTCGCAAAAGTAGAAAATTACTCGTTTTCTCAGGTGAATTACGCAAAAGCTGTTAAAGATATATTTAATCTAAGAACAGCAGATGAAAATATAGACTTTCTTCTTTCTTTTCGTATAAGAAACAACTTGTTGGGCTGAATAATAACAGAGATATGGCTGTTTTAAAAAAGGCCTGCATCCTGCAAACCTGGAAATGTAAAATCAGGGCTGTATTTTTACTATTTAAACGCGTATAATTCCTAAACCATTCAAGATATCGAGCTCAAATTTTCACAAGTTGTTTGTCTAATCATTTCCCATCTTCTGATGTATATATAACCTTATTTTCGTTATATTAGGGAATATCGAAAAAAAAATTTACCTTTTTTCTACCATGCTTTTATACAACTATAAAGATGAAAAATCAATAGATAAACAACTTGTAAAAGTATAAGGCCGATATATTTAACGGTTTAAGTGTTACACACTTTTAAAATATTAAATATAGGGAAAATGCATTTGCAAGTTGCATGATGCAAGACTATTTTAAATCAATCATATGTTTTCAAACATTCAATACAACAAGCTTTTCCTTATACTAAATGAAAGAAGAAAGACTATATTTTCATTTGCATACTTTGGTTTTTCGAAATATTTTTCTGTGTTCGAGTAATTAGCCCACAAAAACAAATAGTATTTTACTTTAAACTGAAACATGCTGGATTGCTTTTAGTAGTCCAGCATAAATCCGCTAGATCGCAGGACGAGACGGTTATTTTTTTTACACTTATGTACTTACACAAAAATACAAATAACGTAAAAACTAGACAATATTTTGAAAAACTATTGGCACCAGGAGATTCTACGTTAAATGCTGCTACAATCTATGTATATAAAAAAAAATCCAATTTTTCATCGAAATTTAGGAAAAATTGAAGGCCACCCCCTTCACATTTCGCAAAAGTCGAAAATTACTCATTTTCTCGGGTGAATTACGCAAAAGCTGTTAAAGATATATTAAATCTAAGAACGGCAGCTGAAAATATAGACTTTCTTCTTTCTTTTCGTATAAGAACCAACTTGTTGGGCTGAATAATAACAGAGATATGGCTGTTTTAAAAAAGGCCTGCATCCTGCAAACCTGGAAATGTAAAATCAGGGCTGTATTTTTACTATTTAAACGCGTATAATTCCTAAACCGTTCAAGATATCGAGCTCAAATTTTCACAAGTTGTTTCTCTAATGATTTCCCATCTTCTGATTTATATATAACCTTATTTTCGTTATATTAGGGAATTTCGAAAAAAAAAATTACCTTTTTTCTACCATGCTTTTATACAACTATAAAGATGAAAAATCAATAGATAAACAACTTGTAAAAGTATAAGGCCGATATATTTAACGGTTTAAGTGTTACACACTTTTAAAATATTAAATATAGGGAAAATGCATTTGCAAGTTGCATGATGCAAGACTATTTTAAATCAATCATAAGTTTTTAAACATTCAATACAACAAGCTTTTCCTTATACTAAATGAAAGAAGAAAGACTATATTTTCATTTGCAAACTTTGGTTTTTCGAAATATTTTTCTGTGTTCGAGTAATTAACCCACAAAAACAAATAGTATTTTACTTTAAACTGAAACATGCTGGATTGCTTTTAGTAGTCCAGCATAAATCCGCTAGATCGCAGGACGAGACGGTTATTTTTTGTACACTTATGTCTATTTGAAAAAATTTTGCTCAAAGGTATCAACAAACATATCCACACACACAACATACTGAGGCCAGAGCAATTTGGCTTCAGGACAAAACACTCGGCTACGCATCAGCTGATGAGAGTGGTGGAGCATGCAACCAAGGGTTTCAACAATTACTGCTCGACTGGGGTAGTCTTCCTGGACATTGAAAAGGCCTTTGACCGGGTCTGGCACAACGGGCTCTTAGCGAAACTTCGTCGCTATGGCTTTCCAGACGGGCTCCTACACCTAGTTAGCTCATACCTGTCCAACCGTAAGTTTAGGGTTGATGTAGATCAAGCTCAATCTACACTACGGACTATACGGGCCGGAGTCCCTCAGGACTCAATTATTGGGCCCGTATTGTTCAACATCTACATCAACGACATTCCGACAACACTCAACACACAAGTGGCCATATTTGCAGATGACACCGCGTTATCCGCTCAGTCATGGAAACCACATCTAATACACTTATATTTACAGGACCACCTTACAGTACTACAATCATGGCTGAGCTACTGGAGAGTTAAGGTGAACGTGGCCAAGTGCCAGGCTTTGCTTCTCTCCAAACGTAGGACACACCAACTCAACACACCTCTAAAACTATTAGGCGAGGACATTCACTGGGGGAACCAGGTGAAATATCTGGGAGTCATACTCGACAGAGGCCTGACTTGGGACCCTCACATTACCAACACGTTAAAAAAAGCAACATTTAGATTAACACAACTATATCCTATGCTTAACAGAACAAGCCCACTTTCACTACGGGCGGCCACTATTATATACGTATCTATGTTGCGCAGCATACTCACTTACGCATCACCCGTCTGGGGTCATGCAGGTAACACACGCACACGCAGACTACAGTTATTCCAAAACAAGGTTTTGCGAATAATCACGAAGGCACCTAGATGTACAAGATTAACACTGCTACACACTGACTTAAAAGTGCCTTTCATCAAACAACACCTCCGACACTTAGCAACAAAGTTCTACAAACAGGCTCACGCACATACAACATCAACACTCATTTCCTCACTGGGTAGATATGACCCCACCCACGACACACACAGACGGCCGCTGTCCTTACTGACCGCCTAGCTCACACCATACCACCAAAATAAAATATACATACTAATAAATTCTGCTTCACAGTTATGTTCCAGGTGACGCAGGGGCACATCTCCAGGGCCGCTTAGCCCCAACGGAAGTAATAATTTGATTGCATGCCTTTTCAGTTTCGAGTAGGCAGCAGAAGAAGAGGTGCATGCCATTCCTGCCATAGACTCACTAACAAGGTATTTGCAAGATAATACCTCTCCTTATTCCATAGCATAAGGTGATCCAAGCCCCCAGGGTTCCTGCATGATCTGTCGCGGGATTTTTCCTGGCAGGGTTTCTTTCTTGCCAGGTTTTTTCATCCCGCTCTTAGCGCGACACTTGCCGTACTGTTTCATTTCACTATCTCCTGATTCTCCATGGAAAGAGCTTATGAGCTTGGTACATGGGCAATCAATCCCGTTTCCTTCATTCGCGGTAGGGATACTAACCGCATGCGCATGTGAGACGGAGGTAGCTCGCTAGAGGTTGGCTGCCACGAGGGCTGGGCGGGTTTTGGAGGCTAAGACCCGGGTACAAAAAAAAAAAAAAAAAAAAAAAAAAAAAATACACTTATGTACTTACACAAAAATACAAATAACGTAAAAACTAGACAATATTTTGAAAAACTATTGGCACCAGGAGATTTTACGTTAAATGCTGCTACAATCTATGTATATAAAAAAAAAATGTATCAACAAATGTAAAAAAAAAAATCCAATTTTTCATCGAAATTTAGGAAAAATTGCAGGCCACCCCCTTCACATTTCGCAAAAGTCGAAAATTACTCGTTTTCTCGGGTGAATTACGCAAAAACAATTCAATTGTTTAATATTCCTGATGATGTTGGTACTGTTAGCCAACGAAAAGCTTTGAATTGTAAATTCAATTATAATTCTTGTATTTGTATTTAGACTTTTGTTCTTTATATATATATATATATATATATATATATATATTCTTTATTAATACCAAGAATACATATTGCGATATTTAGAGAGGCAATGGCAGATTCAGTCATAGATTTTGGGGAGGTTTGGTCGGTGGGGAGAGGAGAAGGGGTCTACCCTCCCTTGATAATATTTAAGAAATGTGGTAGCTATAATGTAAACTCTAAGTGTCTTCTATGTGAGGTAAATACGCCTATTCTGTGACAATCATTAGATAGCCTCATTTATCATATATTTACAATACAAAACCCCTATTATTACATTGTTGGTGAATGTATTTATTAATGATCATAATATGATATTATAGTGATTAATATGGGTTCATAAACATAATTTAGATGAATAAGAAGATCAATATCAAGGCGGATTGTAAGCATAAAAATTACATTATTTTACATATATAGTGTTATTTTATAGTTTAAAAAATTTTCATTTTTTTATATTTTTGGGAGGGGCTTGAGTTTAAAGCCCCCCTTAAATCTGTCACTGATATGGGGGCAGTGAGGGTACTTATATTAATTATCTAATTGGCTATCACCACTTGAAATCTCAATAATTCTAGTCCCATCAAATAAACCACAATTGAGCTGGTTTTATTTTGTTTCAGTGTTCTATTCGTAACATTTTACAGGTATGAAATATCTGTCTATGTAAGTAACTTGATTAATCTGTTCATTTCATCCTGTGGTTTTTACTACATGTGGCCAAAATGTTACTTATAGAGAGAATTCATTCAGACAAGTTACTGTAACTGAATATTATAGACTGTTAATAATATTACTAGTAATAAAACAGTTATCAATAGAATTAAAATATTAATGCAGAAGTAAACAAGCCAACAGTTGGATTTGTCTGCAGTGTAGACAAAAATAACAGATAAATTAACACATATAATAACAAATAATGTTAAAAATAAACATAAATTAATGGAGGGCGTTGGCTTTATAACTGTCTATATCTTCAGTAGCCTATAAAAATTGTCTGATCACTCCAAACTTAATTTTTCATCTTTAGTTAAAAAATGTTAACTAAAACAAATTCAAAATGCTTGGCTAAATTTTAACCTTTTTTTTCACAAAAAGTTTGATTATATAATTTTTTTAACTTGCTTGATGTAATCATCTTGAATTCTCTGATTAAACTATATTAAAAAATTTTTATTGTTAACATAAAAATGGTAAACATAGCCAACAATGGTTATTTTTATAATAATATGTGAAGAATTGTGGCAGCAGCAAATCAAAACTTACTTTTAAAACAAGTTTTACATTATTGCCTAAATGGAGAACAGGTACAAAAGGATGTTATAAAAGTAAGAAAAAAATATGGCAGAAAATTTGTTTAAAGAATCAAATGAAACGATACCTTTGAAAAAATATCTAATAAACAATGAAAATTGCAAAATAAAATTTTAAAATAAAAGCATTTTTCTATAATACGTATCCATATTCCCTAGAACTATATTTGCTATACACTTTTTACAAAGCTATCTTTAATAAAATTACTTTTCTGGTGATAAATTCATAACATTTAAAAATATATTTTCCAATAGTATAAAAACATGAAAATAATTTTAAGCGGAAACTAATTCAATAAATACAAATTTGCTTATTAAATTAGTGAGCAAATTACACTAAGCACTTTTATCATACATAACTTAACAACTTTAATTTTTTATATCAGTCAAGGAAAATATCACCAAAAATAGTTTTCAGTCTGAGGAGCTCTCGTAACACCAACTCCACCTGGCCGTTAACTACTGATAGTCCCACCTGTAAATTATGGATAATTTAAACAGATTGAACAAATCATAGATATTTTTTAAACAGATTCTGAAAGGTAAAACAAAAATAATCCTTTGATTAGCACTTTTGTAGCAGTACGTGAGATCGCACTACGGGCAGCGGATGGATCCTCGTATGTGAATGTTCTATCAATTGTCTCAGATTAGCATTGGGCGTACATTTATGATTTTGTTTTTGTGTATTGTGCTGCACTCTAGATTTAATATTTTATAATATCTGGACAATAAATGGAACACAGAGTACAGTTATCCCTATTTCGTGGCAAAATCTATGGTTTGTGTCACGTATTTACAGATTGTTTCATGATTTTGACATAAATAAATCATGTATTTTTAACAAATTTATTTTCCCACCAGAACTTACAGAATTAGACTTTTTCAAATTATTTTTAAAAAGATTTGGTCAACAAAACTTTTACAGAAACCAAAGAATATTATAACAACTTTGTGTATAAAAATACTACCATGTCTGACCATTCAAAACTGGTAACTCGGACTGCTACTAATGTTGGCAAAATGTATACTTTCTTAAATATTAAATATTTTCAAAACAAAAATTAAAAACATTTGTTGATTCCATCTTTGCGTGAGCTACTAGTAATCACTTACACTTTTTTAAAAAATGTTTTAACTTGCCTATAGTAGCACTTAAAGTTACGGTCCGAGTTGACAAAGGGACACATCTCCCGAAACGGCTGTCCTCAACAAGCAAAGTAAGTGCTACTATAGGCGAGTTAAAACATTTTTTAAAAAAGTGTAAGTAAAAATTAAAAGTTGTACAATTATTAGAAAAACTAGAAAAAATTTGGAAAAAAGAAACAAATTTAAAAAATCTTCAAATATATGTTGTTTCTAGGCATTTGTCAGGGCATGCACATGTTGCTAATCAAAGAGTTTATCTTGACTGCTTGTAAACCTGATAGGAGCTATGATTGTTACAAATAGAAAACATATTGTCGCTTAGAAGCAGAATGCATTAAATGATGTTTTTTTGTTACTAACATTAAGTCATGCAAAATTTTGCTATCTTTCTAATGGTACAACACATTAAGTCATCTGTCATCGAGATAATTCTTGAACTAAGTCAGTTTTTAAGGTTTTATTTCAGGAAAAATGCACTATGAGACTTGGTGTTCTCTGCTTGTACTAGACTGGAACAAACAGCTGTCATTTTGTGCATTACTATTCTGATGTGAATGTGTCAAAGTGAGGTAAAGTTTGTAAGTGGTTGCTGTAAACCAAGATTAATATTTATCTAATAATTTGAGTTTTTCAATAAACGAGTTGAAATTATTGTGGCAATATAAGTTACATTTCCAAAACAATATAATAAAGGGCTGTACAAAAAGCAGATATGACAAAATATGAGTATGTATGTTGAACACTGAATCATTTTCTTAGACACTATGGAGGAACCGATGAGAGTAAGATTGTAGCTTCCAATAAAACTTCAAAATAAGCTACTGATAAAGTAAATGAGCCAATCAAAACGTTTCCTTTAATGGAATCTTATTATGTGAAGAATTTGACAAGCAGAAAATATTTAGATACAAATCCATCAATTACCAAAATGTATGTCTGTATAAACAGCAGTGTGAAGAAAATCAAGAAACAGAAATTGTTAGTTCAATCATATAACACCGTATCTTCTATACTAACTACAATTACTCATTATTTCATCTGAAGAAAGATCAGGGTTTTGTGCTACAAATATCAGCACACTTCATCTGAAGATAAGACTGAAATGGATGAAGAGTATAAGGCTAAGCCTTATTACTTTCAACTCCATGATGCACAAAAAGAAAAAGACAAAGAAACTGAAAAATCTGACCCTACATTTCGTTCAGTTACATTTGACTAACAAAGCGTGATACAACTGCATTCATCTGATGTTTCACTGACTTTATAAATATGGAAGTTATATATTATATTTTACATCTTTTTATATACAATTACGCAAATAATACTTAAGAGATCAGTTGATGAATGAAAATTTAAGTGGATCTTTGTTCAACTTTTGTTTGAAAATCTAATAGTTTATACGTGCTCTTACCCCACTACGTCTTGAAGTCATGGCAACAATTGGAGACCGTGTGTTGGAGTAGGGATTGTATGTCTTAGCGCTAGATAATTCCATACAATCGTCCCGTCCTCCCACAGCATAAATTAAATTATTAAAAACTCCACAGCCAATATGTTTGAGTCTTGTTGACATAGGTGACATTGGTGTCCATTTGTTTTGACAAGGACATATCTTTTAACTGAAATAACACAAATTTACTGATATAATTAATAAAAAATGCCAAGTTACATGGCTTTATGAAAGTTGTATTTATTTTACTTTAAGGATTTATTTTAATCGCAATACAAAAATAAATATTAATATCTTTCAAAGTATAATTTCAAAGTTTAATACATATTGTGATTCTCTTCAGCTTCTCACAATGATTTACAAAGTTTACAGTGCGACGGAGATATATTATTAATTTAGTGTGTTAGTGTTTATATGTGTTTATTTTACTATATACTGTATATATATATATATATATATATATATATATATATATATATATATATATATATATTGTAACTAAGTATTGTAAATTTAGCAGTAGCTTTTAGAATATTATATTAGTATATTTAATACTGATATATTATTTTAATATAATAGTATATTTTAAAACATGATCTAGCTATAATTTTGCTGGTACAAGTTATGTGTATTGTGCATCTGCAGACCATAGTCAAGTTAGTGTGTAGCGAACTTTAGAAGAGAACAGTTGTCTCCACTCCAGCTGAATGTACATCGGTTGATATTTGTTAAGCCTAATTTTATAATATTTTCAACTTAAAGTTATTCTAAATAAAAAATAAAAGGGTTTGTAAAAATAAAATCATTTTAAAAAACTTTTGGTGTTTAATAAGATACGTAACGTTTATATATATATATATATATATATATATATATATATATATATATATATATATATATATATATATATGTATGTACAATTTTTCCACCACTAAGTGCAATAATTTTACCTTATGTGACGAGTTACCTTTCGGTCACTTGACCATTGTCGAATTACTCTGTTTACCTTGGTTGGTGTTAAAATCGTGATATTTCACATTGTCAATTATTTTTTCATTGCACTGACCTTTTAAAGTTATTATTGTTAATTGTATTCATGTAAACATAGGTGGAATGCTTCTTTAGCGAGTTTTGGCTAGCGGAGGTTTTTGCCGGACTTTAACTCCTACTGAGCAATCTCGTACTAAAACTTTTGAGGTTTTATAGGTTAATATTTTTCTGCTAAAGTTAATTGGTTTGGGGGAGGTCACGTGCAGCTTGAATACGCCTTTGAAACTTACTATACCAGAAACTTTCTCAGGAGTGTACTCAACAATTTCCCAAAGTTTCATTGCGATCGGATCATTGGTTTAATAATGCATAAGGCGCATACATACATACATACAAACATTTATTTATATATATATATATATATATATATCTATAGAGAGAGAGAGAGAGAGAGAGAGAGAGAGAGGGGGGGGGAGAGAGAGAGAGAGATAATAATACTTGTAATGGAAGTGGACTTATTAATTTGAAAAATCGTCATCACTAAAGTTTTGAAACCCCTCATGTGACTAAAGACTTCTGTATTCAATATCAGATGTGTATCATTTGATCGGATAGGCATATGATGAGACCAGTTTTTATGGCCAACGTTCAGTAAATGATAGTTTTTTTAAAATAAGCTACCACAACTTTTAGAAGAATTTCCACTATTGACTTGACATGAAATAATTGTTCAGAAGGGATCTTGTACATTTTTGTTATGAAGTTAGAAATTATTTCAATTCAACTTTTAGAAGCAACTATATTGGGCCATGAAGACCAATCAATTGACCATCGATATTCCCTGATCTGATTCCAATTAAGTATCATATGTGTGGCCGGGAAAAACCGTAGCATACACTAAAAGAATAAATAAAAAGGAAGAGCTGAACGCAAGAATTTTCATTGACAGTCAAAAATAATCTGGATATGAGGAGAAGAACCACACAAGGGATTTTAAATTAAAAAGAGAACTTTGTTAACATTGAAGGAAGAAATTTTAAACAATTGTTATAAAAGATCTTATATAATCTTATGATTATAAGATCATACTATTTATTTACTTTACTTTGTTTTGCTTGAATATACTTGTTACTATTTCTGTACGAAAATGCTTACATTATTCTATCCAAGTAGCCAGTATTTTAATGTTACTAGAATTTATAGTTTGCAATTTATTAAATTCTTTCTGTTAGCTCAGACTCTCCTAATATACGCCTATATCTTGTACAAATTTTCAATTGTTAATAAAATACGGTTTTATTCATCCAATCAAGTTCAAAACTTTTTTTAATCCATAGTGGATGACAATTGATGTTAATACAGTTTTATTCAATAATTAAATAATAAAAATTTGGGGGAACAAAGTCAGATTCAAACTGAGTATTTCATGTTCAAAGTCTTGCGCTTATTGGCACTGAGCCAACTTTCCAAAGCTAGAAATGAATTTCTCAAAGATCTGTATGAAAAACCTCCATTGCACAACCTTTATACAGTTACAATTGTTGCCATAGTTACCACACAATATTAGAAATAATGCTCTAGGAATAAAAATGAATGAAAAGAATAAAATAAACGAACAAACTGTATTAATGTTATTGAACCTTGCTTCACAAAAGGACAATGCGAAAGGAAGTGAAAAGAAACTACAACACAATCCAAGTGACGAAAAAAGAAACTGTATAAATAGTAACAAACAAAAATAATAGTCCAACGTCATACATAGAAAGGAAAATTGAAAATTGCAAAGAAATTCACTTTCTATTTTTCCACTTGTTATTGTTATTCTGACATATGTATATACATATTTATATTAATTATAATTATAAAACCAGTAATATAAAAAAAAGTTAAGTGAATTCTATTTGAAGTAACAAAGAAAAATATTATTATAGTTTCTTTTTATTTTACAATTACAACTAATATAAGTATGTATATACATATATATTGGAATAACAATATTAAGTGGTAAAATAGAAAAGAAATTTTGTTTTGCAATTTTCCATTTTCCTTTCTATGTATGGTGTTGGAGTATTAGTTGTGTTTCTTACTATTTATACGCTTTCTTTTTTTTGTCGCTTGTATTATGTTGAAGTTTTTTTTCTTTCCCTTTGCACTGTCCATTTGTGAAGCAAGGTTTCATACCATTAATCCTGTTTATTTTATTCTTTTCATTTGTTTTCAATACTTGATCATTTTTTATAGTATTGTGTGGTAACCATGACAATTTGTTGTACAATGGAGGTCTCAACGAAAACCAGATGAAAGCAAAAGAAAAATTCATATACTTCTTTAAGAAATGCACTTCTAATTACTCTTCTAGCACTAACATGAAAATACTCAGTTCGAATCCGACCTAGTCCACCAGGTTTTTATAATCTAATTATTGAATAAATATTTGAAAAAACTGTATTAACATCATTTGTTATCCACTACAGATTAAATAAAATGTATTTCAACATGATTGGATGAATAAAAATGTATTTATTAACAACTGAAAATTTTTACAAGATATATGTCAGGAGAATGTAAGCTAATAGAAAGAGTTTAATAAAAAGAAAGTAAAATAAAAATTTTCTTTGCTGATTTAAGTAGAAATTGACTTTAAAAAGAAAATTTTATATTAGGTACTCTTTTTTGTTTTACAGTTGACTTTATTTTGTCAATTTCCTTAAAATTGTATTTTCTAAAAGTTTTATTTAGAAGCGTTATTCGTTGCCCAATTTACTAAGTTATTGTTGGCCAAACATAAAAAATGGATAGTTTCATTTTATTCCCACCAATATCTCTGAAATTTCTTTAGCAAATCAAAAACCATTAAAACTATCATTTACACCCCTCAATTAATATTTCTAATTTAGAAACCTTATTAATAGTTTCAGTACAAACTTATTTCATTCCAGGAGTTCAAACCTGAGGGGAAATCTTCGCAAACTATAACTTGCTGCCAACCCATTCTGGACTTATATTTATGTGAACCTTTTCATCACCTCCTAAAGTATGTCTGTATCCTCATGTCCCTTAAAATTTTGAGGTCATATCAAAACATACAAAAAAGGGATTTGGAAAAATTTTAAAATGCTTCTTAAAAATGTTCACAAAACAAGTGTACCGTAATCAATATTAAGATGTTATTTTAAAAACTTTCTAGTATTTCACCACATTAATTACATATTGGGTGGATTTTTTCACAAAACAGGTATACCATTGGATCAGTCGATCAGCGGTTTCAAAATTTGTAAAATTACAAAATGTTCAATAATATAAACTATAAAGTTTATATTGTTTCAACATCAACATAATCTAAATCTTTGGAGTTGAAGAGAACAAAGTAAGAACAATGTTGATATCTTGAATTTTGTAGTCCACTACGTTTGGCGAAACTTAATTAATCACTTTAACATTAGTTTATGACTATCTGAACTTTAAATTGTTTAAATTTGTCTTCTCTAAGACAGGAGAAGACACTGATGAAGATCGCCACATAGTGATCAAAAACATTCTGTCTCAGTAAGTTTTTACAAATTTACAAAATTTAAAGTTTGGATAGTCAAAAACTAATGTTACAGTGATTAATGTTGATATATTGATGAAGTTTCAAATAAACGGAAAATATTTATAGGTAAGTTTTACTAAGCCTACAGACTAGTATTAACACATATATTTATATTTCCCTTCTTTAAGGTGAATGATAAAGCTATATATTGTCTTTAATAAAATTTAACAACAGCCTATAATTTTCAGGTCAACTCAAGACAGAAAAATGTGCTTTTCCTTTACAAATTTACAGACACTGTACATCAAAAAACTACTTAAATATTATGATAAATTTAATGTTTCAGAAAAGTGTTTATGTTGAGTAAACTACAGATTCGGCGAGAACTTGTGCAACAATATTTTAATAAGGGATCAGTGATCGATTGGCCCTAGGTTGTACTATGTCTATATGCACTGGTGAAATATAATGTAATTACATGACAATTATTGATTTAACGATGTCATGACCATAGCTTCTGTAAGTGTTCAATTTGCATGAAATTTAAGTAACTATCATTCCATGTTTTACCTAAAACTGACAATTTCCTGTATTGGAAATGGTGATACTATTTTTTGGTCTTGCGACATGAAGTGTCCTTTCAAAAATGCCACAGCAGGATTATTTTCAGAACATTTATTTAAAGTAGTAAAAAGAGAATATCTTTAAATATCCATAAAAATATATTATTCACTAAAACACTTGTAAATATATTACAAACTTGCCTATAGTAGTATTTGTTGAGGACGGCTGTTTTGGGAGATGTGTCCCACTGTCAACTCAGACTGAATTTTATCTCAAGGTTTTCGTAGGTTAGGTTACTAAGGCAGGGGTGGGATATTATGGTGGGGGTGTGGGTGTACTTTATGCCTACATATCACGCATAGAAAACACCAAGATACTCATAAACAATACACATGCACACAAAATCATAACATTATGCAGAGGCAATACCCGACAATGCGAGAAACTCCTCACCTACACTAATAAAATACAACCAAAACTTCAGTAAATGATTTTATGTGCAAGTGAATTGTTTGTGAGTATCTTGGTGTTTTCTATGAGTTGTAGGAAAATTTCACTTAAGACACTCCTGATAGAACTTCCCATGGGTAGGCCATAGCCTAATGACATTATGTAGTACTTTACCAGAATAGTGGTGGTCAAATTATCTTTTTTGGATAATATATGACTGACGTAAAGACATCTCTACTTTAAAAGTGGGTGAACTATTCTGTGTCTCTCATAAACCTTGTCCATGGTACAAAATGGAATCAGTATTGAATTGCAAAAATAAGTAATAATTGCTAATAAACTTTAGGGCATGGAATGTTATACCTTATTGCAACCTTATTAACAACTCATACAATATCCTAAATAAACCTTGATACATTTTTCCTTTCTGTAGTCTTTATCTGGTATTGGACAAATCAGGAGATATCACAGTGATGTCAAAGCTAACCCTTTTAGGAAAGTGGAAAACTTTAACACTTTGCATTCCTGGTCTCAATAAAGACTGCAATTTATATCTATTTCTGATTTATTGCATGTCTATCCTTTTTTTGCATTGTATGTTTATAATTATACAACTGTTTCATATAGCAATTTGTTAATAGTTTCTATATATATGTTTCTGCAAATTAATCTGTTCTTAAAGTGCTTTCAATGTAAATCCGGGTCCCTCTCTTGTCTAGATTCTTAAGTATTTCATTGCCCTTGAATCCGATTTATGTGGAATAACCCCCCCTGGAACACAACTTCTTAACTTGGTGCAATA
The DNA here is from genome assembly GCA_036971475.1 of Prosapia bicincta. Lineage (NCBI taxonomy): Eukaryota > Metazoa > Arthropoda > Insecta > Hemiptera > Cercopidae > Prosapia > Prosapia bicincta. The sequence continues at coordinate 3,356,974 of JBAIZL010000002.1, forward strand.
GGATACCTTGCTTCTTTGATGTCAAGTAAATTTGTTGATGTAATGTTTCATTATGGCAGGGGTTTTTGACCTTTTAGACTATCTAATCCCCTTTTTAGCCTGATTATTTTGGCAACCCCCTAAATTTTAACGCTGGAACACAAAAAAATACAATAATTGTTCATTCATTAAAAAAACATTTGCGACTAATGTTAATAGCCATTAATTTTGGTCACTTTAAAATTCTTGTAATAATAAGATAAAGTTGTATATCTCAATGAAAAAATCAAACACAGTCTTGAAACTGAACATTTCTATGAAAGACAAACCGATCAAATTCTTCGAAGGAAATTTGGAATTACCTTAAAAGTCATCAAGAGAACGTTAAAGGTCTTTCTGATGTTAGTGAAAATGCTTGTAAAGCTTCATGCGAGGTAGCACTCAAGAAGCCTAAGAAGGGAAAACCACAATTACTTGCTAAGGAATTAATTCTTTCTACTGCAATTGATATGATTTCAAATATTATCAGACCTTAAGATGCCAAAGGACTAAAGAAATTAACAGTTAATTGTGTTGTTCATTTTGAGGTATTTTTAAATTACTACTTTTGGTATCACTTGCCAAAAAAAAACAACTTCTTACTGATATTTTTCATCAGATACATTTTGAGCTAGATCAGTCCATTGTTCAATGCTATGAGGCATGGACAAGTCAATGTACTGATCTAGTGTGAATATATAGCGTCCACTGAAAAATATCAGTAAGTATTTCTCCCAAATGATAACAAAAGTAGTAAAAAAATTCCATTATCAAATGAACTATATCAAACTTATATCTGACGTTGTTGAAGATATTCAGAAAATGGTAAAAAAGCAAATAAAATAAAGTGCTTTTTTGCAATTCAGTTTGATGAATCAACAAATATTTCCAACTGTGCTCATTTTTTGTGCTTCATCTGGTATAATTGCTATGATTATATTCACGTTGAGATTATTTTGTAAGCCTTTCCCAATAATACAACGGGCGAAAGTCTTTATAAGGGATTCATTGTAGCAACAGAACCTTAAGAAAATGATTGGAAGAATCTTGTGTGAAGAAGTAGAGGCCTTGCACAAACATTTTTATTCCACACTGAAGTATGGTATATGCGGTAATGTGTTAAACAGGCTGTTCAAATTAAAGTAAATAATGTTGCTTTTTTTATTCACAGTAACCCTTAACTAATACCTTGAACTCATCCCTACAGACAAAACTGTTATGTAGGCTCAAGATAGAGTTAATGTTTCACAATCTTGTTGTTCATGAGTTGTGTGTAAGTTAACAATTTAACAGCTTATATTTAACAGAATATCTGGTTGCAAGTAATTTCAAGTGTAATAAAAGTTAATGTATTTTTTAAAAAACTTAGTCTTTAAAACACAAGAGTTAAGGAATAAGATTTTGAAAATTTACCAGTTACTCAAAAGTTTCTATCGAATATTGGTGCCACATCTTTCGACACTTCATCTCCTTCCTTACTTACCATCTCATCTCGAAGTCTTGATTGTAAAATTGACAGATTATATAGCACTTGAGGATATGAGTGGTAAATAAATCCATTCAGCAAGCAAACCATAAAAAAATCTGAATTAAGTGCTCATCTTTAAGATGAACTGATAGAGATTTCAAGAGGTCAGTCAGTGAAGCTAACTTTTAATAATAATTGTGTTAACCAATTTTTGTTAAGTATTAGAAAAACAATACCCAGAACTGTCCACAACACCATTAAAAACTTTGATACCATTTCCTACATCTTACAACTGTGATCATAGATTCTCCATACTGGTGAATTTAAAAACCAAACTAAGAAATCATTTGACACTGGAAAATTACAATGAAAATATTGGAAAGAACCCCAATAGCACAAAAATAATGAAAAATAACAAATAGAACAAGTTACATAAGAGAGAACGATTGCTATTACTCTAGTTTGTAACTTCTTGTTTGTTAGATTGTAATTTTGCCATAAGACCCTCTGATGATGATGACATGGCCATCGAAATGTACATAAGGGTTTAATCTTAAGTAACTTGTTTTATTTATTATTTTTGATTATTTTTGTGGTATTGGGGTACTTTCCAATATTTTCATTGTAATATATCATACCACTGTGCTCTTGATATTGTCTACTGGAAACTTAGATTGTTTTGTGTGTTACAAAAATTATTTCAAACATTTAAAAATGGGTCAATTACAAGCAAGCACAAATTTCTCATTAATAGAATAAAAAAATATAAAAGTTTAACATAACGTAAGAGTATCCTTTTTAATAAAAAACTATGACAACAATTATTTCTACTTTTCCTCCATATCTCATGAGTTCCTTAGACACATCGTGCGGCTCCACAGGGGGCGAAACCTCTGCATTATCGTAATATAATGATAATTCAACATATATTGTAACTTAATGTAACATTGTAACTTTATGATAATGGTACTAATAATATGGAACAGTTACGTGGATGCTCTTAAATATTTTAATGCAATTTTGGCATATTTGAAGAAGAATCCAAAAAGGATATAATTTATTATCAATGATAACAATAACTATTAAAATTGAATCACTTAATAATTAGCATTTTCATTTAATTATTTAAATTTTTACCTTCATATTTAATGTGGCCAGATGTTTATTCAAGCTTTTACTTAAGTAAAAACTTTGACTCACAGTTGCTTGTTTAATTGCACACAGAACAAGAGAAGCAATTATTTCAGGTTTAGAAGAAATCAAACATCTACATTATAAAAACAACATGTGATCTATTAGCATTCAACAAAAACAGTTTCATATAAATGTTTCGCCTAGAACTAACTGTTTTTAACCTTAAGATTTCTTATTAATCACTTAAACAATAGTTTATGACTATTCGAACTTTATATTTAGTAAATTTGTTAAAACTTACTGAGACAGAACGTTTTCGATCGCTATGCGCCGATCTTCATCAGTGTCTTCTGCTTGGAGATGTCGGGTCAAGCGGTGACGGTTTTAAAGGTAGGTTTTCGATAGTATCAAAATAGTATGTGTGATTTGTATTGTGTTTGTTCGTTTAATGTGTTTGAATTTTGTGTTTTTGTGTGTCTGTAAATATCATATTGTTCTAGTGTGTTGAGACGTGGTCCTTTTTTGTTGATGTGTAGGATTTCTAAATTATGATAAATGTCTGTGTATTTTTGTCCTGTTTCTTTTAAGTGATTGTAAAATGTTGAGTTGGTGTTATGTTTGTGTTCTTCGACTCTTTGTTTAAAGCTGCGACCTGTTTGTCCAATGTAGAATTTGTTACATTAGTCACAGTTTAGTTTGTATACGCCTGGTGCTTGTAGTTTATCCTTGTTGTTGGTATTGTGTTGTATTTTGTATTGTAATTTGTTATTGGTTTAGTATGCTATTTTGTAACCTATTTTATGAAATTTGCGGGCTAAGAGAAAAATATCATAAAAACCATCAAACAATTAATTAATACATCTAAATACATTATCAACAAAAACAAAAAATTCCATCTAAAACAAATTCACCTTAAAGCACCTAAAATTCACCTCTTCCCAAAATTCACAAACCCAACGATCCAATCCGAGCCATCATCAACTACCAGAATGCCCCTGCACATAAATTAGCAAAATACATGGACAAAATAATCAGGCAATCCATAAACTTAAACACAGGAACACACATAAAAAACAGAACAAACTTCATAAGTAAAATAAAAGACATACGCATACCACACAATTCAACACTACTATCACTCGACATAACAAATATGTACACCAACATACCCATACCCGAAACACTCAACATCCTAGAAACCCAATTAATACAGAACAATATACCTAAAACCCATGTTACCGAAATCATGAACATCCTCCAAATCATCACCGAACAAAACTATTTCACCCACAACTCAAACTTCTATTCACAACCAGATGGCCTACCCATGGGAAGTCCTATCAGTAGTGTCCTAAGCAAAATTTTTCTACAACACATAGAAAACACCAAGATACTCAAAACAATACGCACACACACAAAATTGTTTACTGGCACAGATATGTCGATGATATCATAACACTATACAGAGGCAACTCCCGTCAATGTGAAAAACTCCTCACCTACACTAATAAAATACACCCAAAACTCCACTTCACTTCAGAAATTGAAACCAACCGATCCCTAAACTTCCTCGACCTAACCATATCAAAAAGCCACACACAAAAACACAGCTTCAACATTTACAGGAAACCCATAACAACAGACACACTTATCCACAACACCTCAAACCACCCTATCCAACACAAACACGCTGCCTTCAGATCCATGCTCCATAGACTTAAAGAAGTCCCAATGACCACAGAAAACATGAACAAGGAACTAGACACAATTAATTATTTAGCGTACACAAATGGATACAACACCACAATAATAGACAAACTATGGTACAAAATACAAAAAAACACTAAAATTAACACTATATACAGGAAAAACAAATAAATCACATTACCATTCATAAACAAAACCACAAACAAAATAGCCCATTTCAAAAAATAGGTTACAAAATAGCATAGAAAACCAATAAAAAATTACAATACAAAATACAACACAACACCAACAACAAAGATAAACTACAAGCACCAGGCGTATACAAACTAAACTGTGACTAATGTAACAAATTCTACATTGGACAAACAGGTCGCAGCTTTGAACAAAGAGTCGAAGAACACAAACATAACACCAACTCAACATTTTACAATCACTTAAAAGAAACAGGACAAAAATACACAGACATTTATCATAATTTAGAAATCCTACACATCAACAAAAAAGGACCACGTCTCAACACACTAGAACAATATGATATTTACAGACACACAAAAACACAAAATTCAAACACATTAAACGAACAAACACAATACAAATCACACATACTATTTTGATACTATCGAAAACCTACCTTTAAAACCGTCACCGCTTGACCCGACATCTCCAAGCAGAAGACACTGATGAAGATCGGCGCATAGCGATCGAAAACGTTCTGCCTCAAAGTTTTAACAAATTTACTAAATATAAAGTTCGGATAGTCATAAACTATTGTTTAAGTGATTAATAAGAAATCTTAAGGTTAAAAACAGTTAGTTCTAAGTGAAACATTTATATGAAACTGTTTTTGTTGAATGCTAATAGATCACATGTTGTTTTTATAATGTAGATGTTTGATTTCTTCTGAACCTGAAATAATTGCTTCTCTTGTTCTGTGTGCAATTAAACAAGCAGCTGTGAGTCAAAGTTTTTACTTAAGTAAAAGCTTGAATAAACATCTGGCCATATTAAATATGAAGGTAAAAATTTAAAGCATATGACCCAAAATCTCCAAGCAGAAGACACTGATGAAGATCGACACATAGAGATCGAAAACGTTCTGTCTCAGTAAGTTTTAACAAATTTACTAAATATAAAGTTCGAATAGTCATAAACTATTGTTTAAGTGATTAATAAGATTCACCGAACGTAATGGACTTCAAAATTCAAGAACTTAAGATTTCATAATTCGATCATTGCTAATTCATAATGTGTATTAATGGTATACTTAATTTAATGTTTTAATATAATTAAATGTCTACAATTTTATTTAATTTTTTAAAGTTTCTAAATAAAATAGATTAGTGACAGCTTATATAAGAAGCTAAAATTATGTAAAAAGGTAATGTAATTTTCACCCATTTATACTTAATCAAAGAAATAAAATATCAAATACACTTTTAGCCTAATAATTAAGTACTGGTCTTGTAATTTTATATAAAATTAGTTTGTATACTTTTTTAGTAAATATGTTTATTCTAAAAATCATCATCTTTAATATCAATTTACAAAATTTTAAAATGCCTTAATGAATCAATAAAATGAATCCTTAAACATTAAAATGTTAGGGATGAAATAGAAGAGCAAGATATAATTATACACAATTCCATTCAAATCATTTTTTAAAATAAAATACAATACTAAATTATAGTACATTATAATTCAGCTATACTACAATATAAAAACAAAATATCCTTAGTAAAGATTTTGTTATTAAAAAAACATAAAATAGTAAATTTGCATTTATAACAAACCAATAGTAAATATATCAATGCTTAGTTGGGCTCCTCTACTATAAATTTATCAATAAAGACCCTAAACTCATGTCGAAACTCTGCACAAACAATTTTCTTCTTGATATTTTCTATATATAAACTGCCACAGCATTTGTAGTACTGTAATAAGATTTTAATTTTAATTCTAAACTTCTATGGTAAACATTATTATTGTTGGAAAAAATCTAAACAATTATTGCAAACTTTTAGTTGTAACACACCATTATGGAATAACGTCAACAACTCATGGACTTTCTCGATGATGGTCAGCAAAAATTCAACAATTTTATTTAACAAATTAACGCCATGATGAACTTATCATTTAATTAAATTTATGAAAAGTTTACTGAGACAAAATTTTTTTAATTGCATTAAGAGTTCTTCGGCAGTGTCTAAAATGGCAGGTCTGAAGCATTGCTGAGCTAGGTGGCTTTAGTTTTTAAAGGCATGTTTTCTATAAAGTGGTCAAAAATTATATTATAGAAAATCTTCTTACTACACTATGCTAACTTAACAACTTTGGTTTCACTTTATTTAAAAACGTGTTCAATCTGTTACAAAATACGTTCCATGTCAAGTCAACCAATGGTTTAAACCTTGACTTCTTCGATCTTTTTATTTTTTTGTGTACTAACCAAGACTAGTTAAAGTATAAAATTTTAATTTTTTATATGTCACATGAGTGTATATAATACATTTTGAGTTATAACAAAAATTGCCAAAAATTGTTTTTGACAAACCCAAAATACTTTCTTTGATTTTTTATAATAATATGCATGTTTCATATGCAATATAACTAACTATATCCATGCAAAATTTCAGAATAAGATAGCAATGAGTTCTTATTTTTAACAAAAATGTTAGATTACACTCCCTAGATGTGACCTACCATTGTTTCGTATCATACTTACAAGGTCCCTACTGAGTTTCTGTCCTAATCAAGCTATTTAGTTGTTCTTGTAGCAAGTTTATTTTAAATCATTTGTTGATTCCATCTTCGCGTGAGCTACTAGTAATCACTTACACTTTTAAAATGTTTTAAACTTGCCTATAGTAGCACTTACTTTGCTTGTTGAGGACAGCCATCCTCAACAAGCAAAGTAAGTGCTACTATAGGCAAGTTTAAAACATTTTAAAAGTGTAAGTTATTTTAAATGTATGGTTAATACCTTTAAATGGACATATAAAAACACTTTTTAATTATTTTAATTTTGAATTACACCTAATATTTAGTCATGGTGTTGTTTGTTGAAATATAAATTGTTATACTTATGCCAAACTATAAGCCTACCATACACACACATACACACACACACACACACACACACACACACACACACACACACACACACACACACACACACACACACACACACACACACACACACACACATATATATATATATATATATATATATATATATATATATATATATATATATATATATATATATATATATATATAGTTTGTAACCAGTTGAATTATGTTAAGAGAATAACAAAATGTACAAAATCCATTTTCTTCCTGTTGCTGTTGTAAGATTTAGTTTTTGCAGTAGAGTGTTACCTTACATTGATAACATATTCCTTGATTTTGGATAGAAGAAAGAAGGAGCTGGACCTTTAAGACATAAAAGGTTGATTCTAGAGATGTTTTTTTCTTTGGTGCATCCAAGCCACCAAGAGTTGTTGTATGGCATTGTCACAAAATCAGGCATGATATTCTCTAAGTCAGTTGGTGTTATTTGATACATTGATGTCACACATTGTAAGGGCTTCATCTTGAGTTAAATAATATGGTTTAACAATAATTTGGCTTTCCCATACTGGAACAAATGAATGAAACTTCTATGTTCCTACAATTGCTTTGGAGTCATAAGCTAGGGAGCAAAATCGTTTGAACCTCTTAATGATTTTGTGTTGTACAGAACTCACAGTCAATGCTGCTTATATTGTCAATAGCAAAATCATAAAATCCCTTTGGTGCCAAAATTTGTTCCTCAAATGATCTTTATAGACTGACTTTAGCTGCTAATTGTCAAACAGTTCCACCAAGGCCATTGCAAGCACTCTTGCCATGACATATACCAAAGAACTACCACTTGACTTCTATTCCAAAGTCTTGTTTAAGAGCAAACACAAATTATATATTTTTTTCTGTTCTTATATTCTTTTACCATCAGAAATATAGGTAAATTTTTAAGATCAAAAGGCAAATTTTGCTTCAAAATTTCTAGAAGTTTTTTTTTTAAATCAAAAGGCACTACCTTTATTTTCCAAACAATCTGAGAAGAAAACATACTGCAGATTTCTCCCCACTTGCAAATTGAATTCCCTGAATCTGTACTTCCTCTAGTGAACGGACTGTAATGGCCTATATTTCTTCTAAATGCACCATCCTTCATTGGAACAAGTAAAGTAAGCTTGCGCTGTTCTACTATAAAAAACAATTATAAAAAACAAATCAACTTAAAACAATAAATTTCCCATATATTTGTCAAAAATTGATTCGTTTTTTGTTGTTCATGGTCTTAGAATTTGGACGTAGTTAGAAAATGTTGTTTGATTATTATCATTTTGTGGAAGCAAAAAAACAATAAGACAACTACAATGAATGTCAATGGTACACGAACTGAAATGTAAAAGCGACCAAGGTACTTATCGAACAATATTAAATAACCTACTATACTATGACCTAAAATATACAAATTTATTCTTAATTTGAGACTTTTTAGGTGCTGGAAATTCTTGTGCTTAAATTATGGAAAAACATAACTTTTATAATGGTAAAAATTCAATATTTTCTATGGGAGGGAGTGAATATTCTCTGGCCTCCTTGAGTTCTGGCCCCTGGGTTAATAATTTTGTTCAGATTTTGTGTTGTACATCTTGAAGTTTTTCTATAATCACACTTTTAGCATTAACTTGGCAAAAACAAGTCTTGTCCGTGACTCACAGCATTGAATAATGTGCTGACCTAGTGTGAAACCCATCTGCTGAAAAATATCAGTAAGTGGTGGTTTTTTGACAAGTTGATGCCACAAATGTGAAAAAATGTATTTTAACTTGATTAGATGAATATAAATAGAAATAATTTCTATAAAATAATACCTACAGTTAATAGAAAATTGTATATTTGTATAGTGACGATGCTGAATTTTTGACGGTGGTAGAATTATATACAATTTGTTAAAATTATAAACTTATTTCACCAAATTCAAACAAGAGTATAGTAACTTTCTAGTCAGCTATATAAATTTCTTCGTCGTTCAAACAATATCCAGTACTACCTACTACAAATAAGATTACTTTAATTATTGGATGTTGTTGTTTATATATAATTCATACATACTAAGCTTACTCGAAGAAATTATATTTTAATAAATATTATTTAATGGCATCCTCAATTGATAGGTGTTTATTTATACATACTAATATATGTTCAAATGTTTTGTTTAATAAATTTTATATTTAGTTGGAAAATGTTATAATTTTTTGACTAAATATTATGAATTTTTCTTATTGAGGTTATTGTTGATATTAGTTGTGAGTAATAAATATAATATTTAGATATTATAGCTAAAGGAGTTTAATCAATTTTAGCTAAATATTATGCATTCATGTTATTAAAGTTGATAACAAAACTAGTTGTGAGTTGGCAATGCTATGATATTTAGTAGGCTTTCAGCATTTGACATGACGTGACGTTTTCTGCTTGGAGCAAGATCTGAAAATAATTTAATTAGGTTTGAATTAGAGTTGGATACTAATTTTATTAAGAGTTCTACAAGATTAAGAGTATCTTGTAAGTAAAAATGCCAACTTCAAGAAGAAACGCTGGTCTATTGGCGCGTGTAAATTTTCCATTATATACTCTTCAAATGTTAACTAGCCGTCATGTTATTGTTGGTGGTGGTGGAGGTTCAGCAAAGTCAGGAGTTGCAAATGGTTTTGTAAGTAACTATATAAAATCTTTCTTAATTCAAACTACAGTAATTCTTTTGATGTCTTTCTTATTTTCATATTATCGGATAAAAAACCTATAAATGGATTTAGTGGAATATATCAAACCTGTGCATAGATAACCTAACAAAAAAAACATTTTGTGATTTTCAGTAAATTTTTAATTTGTTGCTATTCGACCCACTTAATTTCTGGTGTAGCATATTGTTTTTCAGATTTAATTTATGGTTATTACTTTAGTTTGTTGGCAGAAATAAGTTCATTGATACATAATTAATTGTTTTAGGTTAAAGTTTTTAACAGAATAATTGAAATTTTGTCATTATCCTGATTTTAATTTCTTGTAATTTCTGAATACGACATATTTAAATTAAGTATATTTTAATGAATTTACAGTTATTTGTATACAGTATTTATATTAATCTCACCTGTCACAGTTATTAAATAAAATAATTATCTAGCATGTTGAGTCGTAAGGTTAAAATTGGGCGATGCTTCAAAAATTTATAGTCTTGAAAAAAACACTTATAATCTTATTTTGCAACACACAAAACTTTAAATTATAAGGGTTTTTTAACAGAGTACTGTACTATGCCATACAACATTTTAATATAGTTTCAAAGTTTCTCTTTAGGTTAGGTTTGATTTTGACAAAATGTTTATAAAGATTATTAACACAACAAGCTTATTTGTTTATATGAGGTGGTATATTAGCTTCTTCGTGTGTGTGATGGAATAACATACTCTAACATTGAGGTCAATTTACTTGTCAAATATTGACCTTTATTTTATTTTCAACCAAATTTATTCAATGGGATGCTTAAATATGTAGAATAACATAATACTCTGATTTATAATAAAACTTAGATTTTATAAAGTTTGTAAAGCAAGTTTGTTATTGTCATTTTGAAAAAATAATAGTGTTTGAGGTATTGCAGCATATTATTTGTCTTTATTGACAGGCAAAATAAGGTTTTTTATATTATTAGGTGATATTACACTTTATCAGTTCAGTTGTATTTGACAAAGACTAGGCTTGATTTTCATTTCATATATGTTACTCAAAACTACATTCTAAATGAGAAATAACTGATTTTATTTAACTATAATTAAATAATACTTAACTAAGTGAATGCTTAAAAGCTTACTTGCTGACGCGTTTTAAAAGAATCGTTTCTTTTACAAAGCAAAGTCTCTACTCAAGGAAGCTTGCTTCGTAAGAGGAACGATTGTTTTGAAACACATCAGCAAGTAAACTCTTAAGTATTCACTTACATAAGTATTATTCAATTATGGTTTAATCAGTGAATTCAAGATGAATACAACAAGCAACTTTGAATTTATTTATCTCACACAAGAGTGGATATTGCCTAAATTAATTTTATGTTTGGAACATAACCTCACTGTCATACATATGTCGACCAAATAAATCTTCATGAATTGACTTGCTATGTTACCATGAAGCTTTATTAAAATCTGATTATAGGATAGATTTGGCTGTAAAAAAAATTAAATATTTTATGAAACAATAACTTTTATCACACTAGAAACTACCCATTCTATTTTGCTCACATCTTTCTATATCAATAAGATGGCTTAGGCGAGGCAGGTTAGACCTGTACTATTTGGTAGAGTAGATTCACTTTACACAATTCAACAACTTACCTGGTTCTTCTGCAACATATGTAGGTTTACACTGAGATGTATTGCCCTTCAACTTACATGATTTATTTTTAATTTGTTCTCTCTCCACTTCTTTGTTTTTTTAATTACTTTTTTTCAGTTCTGTCTAGAAGAGCTCACACTCTTCTTATATATATCCTGTTCAAATTTTCAGTTGATAATAAAATTCATCCACTCAAGCTCTCTTCCACTTTTTATTTACCCCCCCCCAAGCTCGAATCAATTTTTTAAAACTTGTAATGGATAATACTTGATGTTAATACAGATTTTTCAAATATTAATTCATTAATTAAATTTCATTAATTTATTTTAGTTTTATATGGAAGAAAAGCTTTTTACAATAGGAGCAAGGTATACAATATAGTTATTTTGCCCCATTTGGCTTAAAGTAAGTGATACCATATGGTTTTATAAAACAGCTGATTTTATGTTTTAGGCTATGTTAGTTTATTTATATTCATTGTAATTATTTAGTAAAGAGTAACTAAAATATTTTTTTTTAATTGACCCAAGTAGGATTTTACTTTAATTTTTTGGTTTATATTATTTGTTTATAATCAAATTTATAATAAAAGTATTTTCCAGCCATATAGTACAATGTTTTATCAAGAAATATTTAATCAGTTTATACTGATTATAAAGCTATACCACTATTAGCCCAATTTCAACCATTTTCCAAGTTTAATTTTACTGTTGATAAAGTTATATTATTGTTTTTTAAACCATACTTAAATCAGCTACTTTTTAGATATGTTGTAAAATAACTACATTTTATTCTTGTATAAAATAGTATTCTGTTTTGTAGAAACAAAACATTGTGAATGTCTTTAAAGAAACATTCAGTTTTTACAATTTTATGTTTGTAGTTATATTGTGGTTATGATTCAATTTTTTTCCAATTTAAATAACTATCAAGTCCAATTTTTTTCATTAAAATTAATTAAAAATACATTCTAAAAATGAGTTTGTGTTGCTAAAAGGAATAGTTATTAAATTTTTTAAAAATTGGAACATATTACGAATTGGAAATGTTTAAGATTTGGAATGTACCAAACATACAAAACTGTATAAAGTAAATGTTTTTACATAAAGCAACACTATTTCATATTATTATATTCAAATATATAACTTTATTTAAAAGTGTAATTTTTTATGACAATAGGCAAAACTTTCTTTTATATTAAACTAATATAATCTAATAAGTTTGGTAAGTCATTAATAAGTTTAATGTAAAACTAAGTAAGTTAATAACTATTTTATAACTTCCGTACAAATTGATCAGTTGGGTAGATTTGGTTTTATAAAAATAATAAGTTTACTTATAGTAACATTGAATTTGGCGAACAGTTGAACATGATATAAGTTTACCAGGTGACAATACTATGGGGTTGTTTTTAAATTCTTACTCAACCCAGAAGTGGTTGCATACCAAATTGTCATATGAGCTACACACAGTTTTTTAGACCAAGTGGCATAAATAAGACGCTTCTAATATTTAAACCTTCATTTATTATACTTTATATACAGTTAACAAACATTATCTGTATAAATGATATCTGCTTGCTAGTGTTACCTTATTTTGAAAAATGTATTGAAATATATTGAGTATAATTTTACAAAAAAGGATTTGCTTCATAAACATTTAAAGACACGTTTCTTACTAGATCAGTGCATTGTCTTGTCCGTGGCTCATAACATTGAACAATGCACTGATCTAGTGCAAAACGTATCTGCTGAAAATATCTTTTTTTTTACCAAAATATCTCTTGTTCTTCTACCCCACATTCTTTTTCATCATCTGTTGTAGGATTATCTATTGCACGTAAAGCAAGTTCTTAAAATAATAGCTTTCAACTAATTACCCGGATTTTCTTGTTTTCCTTTTTTTGGTTTTCTAGTATTGTTTTTATTAATACCTCATTCTGAACTATTTTTCATATAGTTAATCTATACGATTTTGCAATATAATTTATAAGTCTCCTAAGTCTTAGGAGACTTCTTCGGCCTTAAGTCGTTAGACGAAAACGTTTCCTCCAAGTGTAAGTTAACAATTTAACATCTTTTAGTTAGCAAAAAGTCTGGTCGCAAGTAACAGCAAAAGCGTAATAAGAATTAACAACCAGCTCGTCATGAACAGCAACAAAATTTCGATGTCCTATCCCTAATATTATTGTGAACAATATATACGTAAAAGCCAAACATAACACTGTAAACAATAAAATTTTATAAATAAATTGTATTTATAAAACACAAGAACACTCTTGTCAACTACCCAATCATCATACACACAACATATACGACAGAAATGATGATTCCCTAATACAATCAAAAATATTTTATCTCAGAATGTTTTGTTTTTAATTTTACTTAATTATAAGTTTGTTCATGTCAATAGATTACAAGGTTTTAATTTAGAGAATTTTCATGTTACTTCTAGTCTATTTTAAAAGCATGTATTTTAAAATTTCGTGCTTTTAATAAAATATTTTATTTAAATAATATATTTGGATATTACAGGAAATATTTGAACTCTCATATAATGGAAAACGTTTTGTTGTGGAGGAAATGGTACGACATGAGACTGGATCTAGTGTTGTTATGAATTGTGCTAGTTTTAGTAACGTTAAACACACATATCTAGTTGCAGGACAAGAAAGTCATTGTCAGCTGTATAACGTCATTGCTGAAATTGTAAAAGACAGGAAACGGACTACAAGTTTTTCTTCCAATGGTAATATTATTTATTTAAAACAAGGTTTAATTTTATCTTACAATAATTATATTAGTATATTTTTGTAATAAAAGAGTTTAGAGAAAATTTGTGCTGTGATATTATATTTAACACTTGAATATTTCACAATATAAAGAGCACAGTGGTACAATATATTACAATAAAAATATTGAAAAGAGCCCCAATACCACAAAAATAATCAAAAATAACAAATAAGACAAGTTACTTAAGATTAAACCCTTATGTACATTTCGATGACCATGTCATCATCATCATCAGAGGGTCTAGTTACAAAACACAATCTAGCACACAAGAAGTTACAAACTAGAATGATCTCATCATTCTAGTTTGTAACTTCTTGTGTGCTAGATTGTGTTTTGTAACTAGACCCTCTGATGATGATGACATGGTCATCGAAATGTACATAAGGGTTTAATCTTAAGTAACTTGTCTTATTTGTTATTTTTGATTATTTTTGTGGTATTGGGGCTCTTTTCAATATTTTTATTGTAATACTTGAATATTTAATAGCAAACATCTTAAATTTTATCTTGTTTTTCAGTTGTGTTTTTATGAAAAACTGTAATGAAGAAACTAAACTATTTCATATTTTAACAATATATACATTGCCCAAACAGGCCAACCTTTATAACAAAGAAATAGGAAACACACTCAGTTTAATGCAACAAAAGACTTTTGAAGGCTTACAATGATTACTTGATTTAGTGTAAATAAATGTTTAGAGAAAAGCATAGTATAATGTGGAATTAAACATGTTAAAATTAATGTCCTGAAGCTTATTAGAACACTGAGGTAAATGTCAATTTATCTGTAGTTTAAGATAATTGTTATTACAATAAGTGAAATTATATTTATTCATTTGTTATCAACAAAATTGGTAATTGTAAAGAGAGTAGCAGAAAATGATTTTGAAATGTTTATGCTTATTTGATTATGTTAAGAATATATAAGAAATTATATATAAACACCTTTATTTTCAACAATATATCTATCATTTCTTTAAACATTCCAGGGTTTAATTGACACATTCAAGAGCCCATACACATATTGCATAACACTCTTAGGGAGATAGAGGGAACAGCATTGCTTTACACCGCACAATTGGGGGAGAAGTGTAATTTTCATCAGCATTATAGATTAAGATCACTGCTGAAAATATAAAATATATTGGTTAATTCAGTTATAATCAGAAAACAAAAAAGTACTAACAGATGTTTTGAGTAACTTGTTTAATGTTTTAAAATTTATCTCCTCTTTTTTTGGTTTTAAAATGTCTGACCAAGAAGAGATACAAATCTTATACAGTGCTGAGCCTCAACCTTTGTTTTGTTTGTTTATCCTACTGGTAAATTGTCAAGTGGAGAAGGAGGAAGGTTGATGGCGAGTAAGGGGGAGGAGAGTCACAAATTAAAATAATGCATTATGTAATATAACATGCGTGGTATCCTAACTATAAAACAATTATTATTGTTTAACACGTAATGGAATTATGTATTAACCTATATTAAGTCTACATATAACCTAATTTTGTTAATCAAATTTACATTTGATATACTATTTTTTAAAGTATCTATAAATTAAACAGTTAATTTGTATAATTTAACAATTACAGACCCTTATCTAAACTAAATGATTTAAAAAATTATATGTATATTTTGGCAACACAATCTCATCAGCGAGTTGATAAACCTTATGACTCTAGTTGTACCCTTTTGCAGATGCAAAGGGTTTTAGCAATGTGTACATAAAAGGCATAAAGTGTAACTTTTTTATTTTTGTAGCTAAGTATTTGATACTGTTAAATTTTATTGAATACACACTAAAACATTATTAATAAGAAAAAATGTTTTAAAATATTTATAAAGTTATTTCAAAAAATGGTATGACTGTGATACAAAAGGTATAAAGCTCTATTTTAATTGGATAATGTACAATGGAAATACACAATTAATATCTAAGTGAAATATTTATAATATGAAACTAAAATATAAGATTGTTACAAATTTACTAGTTACATTCTTTTATATCTAAAATTAAGTAATAATCCATCTATTTAAGATATTCATAACTTTATTATTGAATTTATTCTCTTCTAGTTTTAAAACTGAAAAATATACCGGTGAAAATATAGTCTAAATGATGTTGGTTTTTAACCTTTTTTATATATAACTGGTTTTAATGTGTAGAACACGAATATCAACTTTTTCTGCGGAAAATACAAAAAGTTACTTTTTTCACATATGAAATATAAGTCTGTAATGGGATTTAAAGCGTAAACAAGTCTTATTAACGTTGTTAACAAAATATTTATATATTTGTAATTACTCGTTTTAATGTGTAGAACACGAATATTACCTCTTTTCCCGCGGAAAATAGGGAAAGTTAATTTTTATGCACATTTTTAATGTTAGTCTGTATTAGCATGTATAGCGTGATCCGGTAGCGCAGTCGCTACCCACACTGCACTACGTCAAAGTAAATTTATTTTAATACTAAACCTAAAATCTAAATATTTAACTTTTGGTTATAATTTTGTACAACATTACTATATTTCTACATTAAAATATACCTATCTTCATAGGTATATACATAAGTATCGATACAGCACCTATGAAGAATTTTGAAAACAACACTGCTTAGCTCAACCATATTAGCTGGTAATCTAAATACTGATAATGGTTTTGTTTTTTATTTTGAGTTTTTCAAAAATTTACCTTAATTATAAGGTAAATTATAAATTTACCTATATTATAATATAAGTTTATAGAAGTCATTAGATTACAAAATTCTTGTTTAAAGTAAACAATAGTGTAAGCAATGACATTTCACCAATTAATATAAATAACATTTTTATGATATAATTATAAGAAATGAAATTTCTTTAGAACAATATGTCAGCTATAATGCAAATTGCATACGTTTTTGGAGGGGAATAATAACAATATTACACCATTGGAGAATTGGTGTGTCGTATCAATTATGTAGGTTAATGGTATATATGTTGCGTTAGAAAAATATCTACAATTGCTTATTAGATAACTGGCAGATTTAGCCAGTTGCCAGAAACAGAGAGATAGGTATAATTAATTTTAAATTATTCCAATAATTGACTTCAAAAATAATTCAGGCAAAATAAGTATTTTGATCAGTCTATGTAAAAGTAGAGTATAAACAGTACACGTGTTGTCCTATCTACCTATAGCGAAGAAAGCAACACCATTCTTTATTGTTATATAAGCTCAATAAATACCGTATCTT
Source organism: Prosapia bicincta (assembly GCA_036971475.1). Taxonomy (NCBI): domain Eukaryota; kingdom Metazoa; phylum Arthropoda; class Insecta; order Hemiptera; family Cercopidae; genus Prosapia; species Prosapia bicincta. Next base: position 3,374,768 of record JBAIZL010000002.1, read on the forward strand.
TTATTGTTACATTTATTAAATATAATTATTTATCAGGTTATGGGCAAAGCTATCATTACAAAAGTTTATTTAAACTATACTGGAGGATAGTGATGACCATGAGAGACGATTTCCATTTCTTAGGGTTTAAGGGAATTAACAATATAGCATTATTGACTTGTGAACTCTAGACTTATCAAAATTATATATCATTTTACTAACATTACACGGCACACGTTGCTGGGCACGAATTCATAGTTTTATAATGGAAAATGGAAAATTATTAATTAATTTTCCAATAAGAAAAACAAATCAAACACCTAAATAATTATTTTTCATTTACTGCAATGCTAGAGGATACACAATGTTTTTTGTGATTTCATTAGGCATATACAAATTTTAGGTGTCCTAACACACGAGCACACAACATATAATTGCCTGTGAGAAAAGAACGAATGTTTGAAATTTAATCCAGCAATGGTCAGTGATTGTCCTCTTGTGCCTTGTTTGTGGTTATTGGGAATGTAAGGCACAAAGAAAATTGTAGTAGTTTAAAATCGAATGAAATCATCGGTATTCGTGGAATTAAGAACATTTCTCCTTTGAACTTGTCAGTCTGATTCTATTGCAGAGCTTTGGTGGACTCAAATTTTGGAAGAGAATTATCGGTGATTCTACCTTTAATGTCAATAAGTGTGGTGGCAATAATTGTACATAGAATTTAGCAATTTATAATATTTCAGAAATGTATTTTTATTTTTACATTTTGTCTACAATTTTTTACTAATGCTTAAAATTAATTAAGTAATGCTAGTATGGATATATATTTTAACATTAGACATATGAAAGACTGTACACTGACCCATCCTAAGCCTCTGTGGTGGAGCAATGAGGATGGATCTGGACTAAACTTCACACGAATCATCCTGGGAATATGTTAAATAATCCCTCCAAATTTCGTTAACTTTTGTTCAGCGGTTTAGGAGTCCATAGGATACATATGTACATACATACATCGGTTTTTGAACCATCCTAAGCCTTTTGGGCTGATTCCTGTGGATGGATTTACACCAAACTTCACAGCAGCCACCCTGGGAATATGTTAAATAATCCCTCCAAATTTCATTATGTTCTGTTCAGCTTAGGCATCCATGAAATACATACATCCGTTTATATATATATATATATTGTAACATTTATAGAATGGGCTATATAATATTATTTAAGAATTGGAAGAATATAGTAGAAATAACTCACACAAAATTTAAAAAGAAATTCATTAAGATATTGGTTAGGTTAAAATTTAGGTAAAAGCATAGAATTGTAAACAAGGTTTTTGAACTGGAAATGTATTAGGAAATTTGTTATATCAAATAACCTAACACATAAATTAAAATAAGATAATCTAATAATAGTTATGTGTAAACAAATTTGTAAACTGTAGGAACATAGGGCTAAGTAATTACTTGAAGGAAAAAGTGAAAAAACGATTGTAAACAATGTAAGGTTATGTTTATGAAAGACCAAGCAAAACACACACAATTCGGAAATATCACAAAAGTAAAACACAAAGACACTTCACACACTAATAATATTAATAAAATAAACACTGGAAACTTTATTAAGGATCGGAAAATTGAAACAGTGAGTTTCAACCAAATTAACGAAATAAAAACTGGTGAAAACAAACTTGTTGGTATGTCAGCTGTAACACAGATGTGAAAACAGATGTAGGTCAGTGTGACAATCGATTATAGTGAAGAAAAAGAAAACAAACTAGATTACAGGCAACATGTGTTTTTTGGAGAAGAAAGGCGGCCATATTTTAAAACAATTTGAGAAAAAAAGGACGCGTAGTTAGTAGTTGAGTTGATTCTGGCGTGGGTGACGCTTTAAGATGGGACCTGCCAGGACCAGTCAAAATTCTATTTTTTTTTGGAAAGAGTTCGTCTAAATTATACAGTTTTGTGAGTAAACTTGGCCAGATTAAACAGGAATAAGAAAATTGAAAGAGTTAATACAGTGAAAATATAATTTGAAAGAACTAAAACGGATTTAAGTGTGTGAATTGTTTAAATTGGAGAGAACGGGAATTTACGTAAGCGACCAGCAAAATTTTGATATTTATTAAGTTGAGTAATAGCGCTATAAAATAACTTTAGTGGACTTTTAAGATAATAGAGAAGTTTAAATTTGTATATTAGGATATCTTATAGTTAATTAATAGTTCGAAGTAATCCAGTTCAAATAGTTTGGCCTTTTTGCATTTTCAAAATTTAATATTGTTTGTTCAAAATTTATTTAATTAACCTAAGAATTTCTAAAAATATAGCCCATGCGATAAACCCCGAGATATCAAGAGATCTTAAACTAGCCAAGGGTATTAAAATGTTGTAACTAAAAAATTAAAAGAAAATAAGAGTTAGTATATTTTGTTAAAAATTGTTAAGTTGTAAAATTTTGTTTTGTGTATTGTTTAATGTCGAGATGAAATGATAATAAATGTTAATGAATTATTCTTGAGTAGTTTTTTTTTGGTTATTAAATAGAAATAATATATTTTCATTTAATAAAATAAAAGTACATTGTATTGTGTTTTATAGATACTTTACATTTGGCACACCAACGTGGGGTACGATTATTAGAAAAATAATAATAAAGAATAAATTATTCAGGAGTTTGTGTTTTTAATAAGAAATAAAATATCTTATAATAAGAAAAAAAATTTATTTAGAGGGATTTTGAAATAAAATTAATTTAGAACTTTTTATATGAAAAACATTTGAACTGGAAATAGATTTAGAAAAAATTTTGTAAAACCAAACACTGTGTTGAATAGAATCAAGGTTAGGTTTATAGTATATATAAAAAATTATTTATGTTTGTATAATAAGTTTACTTACAGCTAAAAAAAGAAAAAAATATTATAGGCGAGCTGGTAGTTGTAGGGGACCAGGAAAAAGGGACAATTTTGGAAATGAAAGAAATAAAAATGGAAGGCACAGATATGCCAATAGGAAACATTGAGGTAGAAGAAGCTAGGGGACTACTACCTATGCAAACCCAACAAAAAAAAAAATGGGGAAATGATGAGAATGAAGATTTGAGGGAAATGATGAGAACTCTAATAAAAATTAATGCAAACTTCTTAAAAGAAATGAAGGAGGATTTGAAATCCATAAAAGAGGAAATTAGGGAGGAAAATAGGAAAATGATGGAGGACATGAGGCGACAGTGGAGGACAGAGAATAATGCTGTAGTAGAGGATGTAAGAAGAGACTTAAAGGAGAAAGATAGAGAATTAGAGGAGAAGATTAAGACAAATTTTGAGGAAACAAAAGAAATAATAGCTGATGTGGTAGAAATTAATAAAAAAGAGGTAGAGAAAGTAGAAAATGTAACAAAGAAAAACACAGAAGAGTTAGGAGAGTTAAAATTAAGAAATGAAGTAGGAAAGATGGAGGTACTGCCAATAAAAAATATAACAATTCAAACCGCAACTAAAAGGAAGACTGAACAGATTAATAAAATGAAAATGGTAATAGGAGAAATGGAAGGAGTTAAATATCCGTTTCAATGCATAGTGGTACAAAGCTTGTTGAGAGAAATGATCATAGGTACGGATATGTTAATGGATGTGGAGGCACAACTCAAGTTTGGAAAATGGGAAATGGAATTTAAATATGAGAGTAACACAGAAAATAGAACTTATGAAGCAGATGGGAGATACAATGGAGATGTAAATGGTGTTAAGGCAAGGACAGGCGTGGGGACAAGAAAAGAGCATGGTGCCCACAGTCAATCGGAAAACTAAGACCATAGGAAACCCAGGAATAGAAATTAAATAGAGGAAACAAGTTTACAGGCATTAATAGACACAGGCAGTAAAATGACAGGTATTAAGGAGAAGTCGAGAGAAAGGAAAATAACAAAGGATAATAAGATGGAAACAACAGGAATGACTCAGGATATAAAAGTATTAGGAGAAGGAAGCGAATGTAGGAGGGATAGATAACAAATAAACCGGAAATGATAATGGACCAGAAATGACTTAATAATTAAACAAACACTTGAAAAAAAATAAAGAAAGAAAAAATATATAAATTTAAATAAAATAGGAAGGGAGATATTAAATATAGGTAAAGGAAGCAATATGAATAAACTCTAGGTGACTATGTGTATAAGAAAACGTTAGCAGGAGATAAGTTTTAAGGGATGGTAACTATATCTACGATAATTTATGGGTAACTTCGTCGAATATTGAGAATAATGAATAAAGATAAATAGGTATCTATGTTAATAAATATTGAAGCATCGTTGTAATAAATAAAATATGGTAATTGTGTATTTAAACTTCGTCGTATTGTAAGGGAGAATCTGCGTTGATAAATAATGGAACTTCGTCGTATATATTATAAAAGAAATATTAATCTATGATAATAAATATTAAAGCATCGTTGTAATAAAAATATGGTAATTGTGTATTTAAACTTCGTCGTATTGTAAGGGAGAATCTGCGTTGATAAATAAGTATTAAAACAAAATTGATATTCGTTGATATAGGGACAGTGTAATCGAAGGAACTATAGATATGATCAAATAGAGGATATGAAATTGCAACCTTTAAAAATATTAGATGTTAAACTTCATACAAAATAAACTGAAATGATATAAGAAAATAATTGAACTGGATGAGCATAACAATATAAAAAGGGGAAATATAATTTGGAAAAAGGGGAATTTGAAAATAAAATGAAATATATAAATAACGTCGATAATATGTGAAATAAAATAAAGGTCTACGTGAATAAGGGTGTTAATGATGTTGATGTCGTCGAAAATATGTTAAAATAAAATAAATGTCTACGTTAATAAGTGGAGGTAAGGTGAATTACCGTCATATATATATGTAACAAAGTATATAGTATAATAAAGAGTTTAAAAAAAAAAATAATAATAATAATAAAATAATAGTAATATGAAATTGGGGTTAAATTTAATATAGTTGTGTTCAGATAGAGTTGATAGATTTATAACTGAAGTGAGGTTGAGGCAAGGTTAAGACAAATTAATTTTAATTGAAAAAAAATTTATGATGAATAGTTGGGAGGATGCGAAAAAAAAGAGATAGTAAATAGAATAATAAATAACAACATATAAAATTAATGAAATAGTATTATGCGAGTTTTAAACTAGTATAAACCATGTAAGACAAGTAGCTTGAAGTTTTCAGCTCAGTATTTGATTGGTAAAGAGTTAAGATAAAATTGTATTATAGAATTAAGTATAAATGGACGAAAGTGGACAGATGAAGGTATAAATGACTTTTAAGTGGACAATTATAAAAGTGGTAAAGACAATGGACAATAAGTCAGCCAAAGTGTTGAGGTATAACGTACTCAATAAAAATGTGTTCAGGTAGTTATTAAATAAAATGTACAAGTAGGAAATAAATGTAAATTTAAATTTAATTTAAAAAAAAAAAAAAATATGTATATTTAAGCAAGCTTGTAAAATGTAAAAAAAATGTGTAATGTAGATATTAGGATTATTTTTTTTTTATTTTAATTAAATTAGGGGACATTGTAACATTTATAGAATGGGCTATATAATATTATTTAAGAATTGGAAGAATATAGTAGAAATAACTCACACAAAATTTAAAAAGAAATTCATTAAGATATTGGTTAGGTTAAAATTTAGGTAAAAGCATAGAATTGTAAACAAGGTTTTTGAACTGGAAATGTATTAGGAAATTTGTTATATCAAATAACCTAACACATAAATTAAAATAAGATAATCTAATAATAGTTATGTGTAAACAAATTTGTAAACTGTAGGAACATAGGGCTAAGTAATTACTTGAAGGAAAAAGTGAAAAAACGATTGTAAACAATGTAAGGTTATGTTTATGAAAGACCAAGCAAAACACACACAATTCGGAAATATCACAAAAGTAAAACACAAAGACACTTCACACACTAATAATATTAATAAAATAAACACTGGAAACTTTATTAAGGATCGGAAAATTGAAACAGTGAGTTTCAACCAAATTAACGAAATAAAAACTGGTGAAAACAAACTTGTTGGTATGTCAGCTGTAACACAGATGTGAAAACAGATGTAGGTCAGTGTGACAATCGATTATAGTGAAGAAAAAGAAAACAAACTAGATTACAGGCAACATGTGTTTTTTGGAGAAGAAAGGCGGCCATATTTTAAAACAATTTGAGAAAAAAAGGACGCATAGTTAGTAGTTGAGTTGATTCTGGCGTGGGTGACGCTTTAAGATGGGACCTGCCAGGACCAGTCAAAATTCTATTTTTTTTTGGAAAGAGTTCGTCTAAATTATACAGTTTTGTGAGTAAACTTGGCCAGATTAAACAGGAATAAGAAAATTGAAAGAGTTAATACAGTGAAAATATAATTTGAAAGAACTAAAACGGATTTAAGTGTGTGAATTGTTTAAATTGGAGAGAACGGGAATTTACGTAAGCGACCAGCAAAATTTTGATATTTATTAAGTTGAGTAATAGCGCTATAAAATAACTTTAGTGGACTTTTAAGATAATAGAGAAGTTTAAATTTGTATATTAGGATATCTTATAGTTAATTAATAGTTCGAAGTAATCCAGTTCAAATAGTTTGGCCTTTTTGCATTTTCAAAATTTAATATTGTTTGTTCAAAATTTATTTAATTAACCTAAGAATTTCTAAAAATATAGCCCATGCGATAAACCCCGAGATATCAAGAGATCTTAAACTAGCCAAGGGTATTAAAATGTTGTAACTAAAAAATTAAAAGAAAATAAGAGTTAGTATATTTTGTTAAAAATTGTTAAGTTGTAAAATTTTGTTTTGTGTATTGTTTAATGTCGAGATGAAATGATAATAAATGTTAATGAATTATTCTTGAGTAGTTTTTTTTTTGGTTATTAAATAGAAATAATATATTTTCATTTAATAAAATAAAAGTACATTGTATTGTGTTTTATAGATACTTTACAATATATAAATCGATAGATAAGAGGTTACATCAACATAAAATAATTTTCCCTTGTGCATCTTGTAAGTTGTGAAGTGCTTCCAAATTTCTTAATGAAGCCGCTATCATGAGAGAGATTTTGAGTGTATGCTAATGGCATTGGTTTATAAATGAAAAGAGATTTCTTCACATATAATTCGACTTTTACGTTTTAGTAGAAGGACATATTAACTATAACTAAAATCAAGTTAATTGTGACTCTTGTGCAATATAAATTAATTTTAAACACTGTATTAAATATAATATGGATTGTACATAAATGCTGCCGCCTGTAGTTAAGAAAGCTAAAGGTTTTATGTTATTGTTCACTTTCAATAAAGTTCATATTTTTTACAATAACATTTAGTAAATAATTATCTCTCTTATCAGTCTAACTCCTTAATGAGGCCTAAAGTTAAAAAATAATTGCCCAAACCTATTTCAAATCCAAATCTAAATTGTATTTCATTAAATTATAATAATAATTCAATATTAGTGTAAGGGTTCATGGTTACTAAATTTATTTTAATGACTTACTGGCAGTCACGAGATATTTGTTTTTTCAATTTTTTAAATTTAAACCCCTTTAGCAAACTCTGGGATTCTAGTTTTGTTTAATTTATTAAACATTAATTATTCAATTTTTTTCTTTATTATTGAAACAGATTAGTTGAGTTATATTCAGTTTCATAGGATCTAGTTAATAAATTTAAACTGTAAAAGCCAATTAAATTAACTGTGGTCTGATTAAAGTGGATAGTAATAAATTATTAGACAGGAAATTAGTCTTACTTAATTGTAAATGAAGTTTATTTGTTGAGCAAGTTTATATTTCAATATGAATGTTCCTTTATAAAAATTGTCTAAAATTATTAAAAATATACATTTTTCATGTATATTATTTAAAATAAAATTAGGAAGGTTATAGTTTGGAAGTGCAAGTGTAAATAACTTTAAATGCCTTATCTGGGTGTTCTTTCTTGAAATAGTCTTGAATGATTTTTTTTATTTCTTACCAACCCAGAGTATTTTTATTGTAGGGATATCCCCTTATTAGTTACTCTTCCTTTCTCTATTATGGGTTTATAACTCAGAATTTGTTTTTTCCCTTAAAACATAAAAATTAGGAATATCTTAAAAAATTAAACAAACATAATAAATTGAATAATACAAATAAATAAAACCTCTATACCACAAATAACTTTTGCATTTATTTAATACCTTATGTAGATTACAATTGCATAGCAATCATCCTTAGAGGTAATTTACAAAACAAACTAGTTTTAAAACATTTTTCATTAAATATATACACGGGTAACAATCGGTATTACATCAGTGAAAATGTTATTTGTGGTATAGAGGTTTTATTTATTTATATTAATCATTATGCCACAGTTGATTTATGTAGCTATAATAAATTTAATGTTAATATTTATTACAATTAATATATAATAAAAAAATTAAGTTAAATTAATTAATTGTAAATTAATTTTACAATTATATTTTTACCATGTTCATCATAAAAAAACATATATGTAACAGATGCTATATATTTCACCATCTCTATTCAGTAGCTAAATATATTCATATTTATATTTAGCTAGTCTTATAGTGTTTTATCTTCTATTGATTTCTTTAAAAATTTTATTTTTATTCTTCAGAATCATATAAAACATTTTTTAAATTATGATCTGCAATTTCAATAACATTTTTTTGTAGGGTTTTCAGTGGGTTCATTCGTGTGTTATTGTATCCTGTTAACTTGAAGCATTGTTAACACTAATAGGTCTGTTTATATCTAAAGGTATATTACTAAAATCTTTAGTATAATTAAAAATTTAGGATATAAATTCAATTTACTAATTTTAGGTCTGTTAATGTTTTAGAACTTCTATTGTAATTAAAATTATGTGTTGTAGAAGTGATTGTTTACTGTCTAAGTGGACAATGCTTCACTCGTGAATAAATCCATATCTGCTTAGTAGTACTCTTTTCAGTTGGTTAAATGTCAGTGAATATTAATAACAATATTTAAAAGATGATTGCAAAGCTCCTTGAAAAATATATGATTGCTTTATTTGATTCATAGATCCAACTAATAATGTTGGCGAACAAAAAGTACGTCGACGAAGATCAAGAGGGACAAGTATCAGTGAAGACCAACCTGTTAAAAAGGAGCAAGAAGCCGAGAGTGTAGATCAAAACAAAAATTCTTCCCAACACTTAGAATTTAGGTTAAAACCTTCTGATTGTGTGCAGACAGATTTCTGGTATGTTTAAACACTATTTCACAGTTCATTCAAAATGTCCACCCACAGCACTTGTTAAAATATCGGCTTTGACTTTATTATTTATATTATTCTCGTCTGTGAATGTTCCTGACAACAAAACTTATAAGTGCCAAATGCTGCTTCTAGTTTCTAGAGTAAAAATGTTATTTATAAAAAGTAGAGACAGGCTGCTATTTTAAGGTTGCTGCAGAAGGACTTTTGGGTAGATGATTATGTATAAAGTAAAAACGGGTTATTTGTAACTAAATGTAAATGGTTCATGATCTACTGAATCTCTTGATGAATGTATAAGGCCTGACTAGTCCAAGATAAGTCTATATTTTCTCTAAAACGTTTTTGTAAGTTATTTTCTTTATAAACCCTCTTGCCTCTACCATTGCTTTTATTTTGCCACCGACACTGTAAGTTAAGATCCATGAAACAAAACACTCGTTTTTGAAACAGTGTTAGATCTGTATGACTGACCATATATAAGTTGCTATGGCGCTATGTATACCCCTGCTCGGTAGCTTTGAAAGTCAATGAGCTATCTGTACTTGCCTGAATATTAACATATCCGTACTTTGTCAGTTGTGTTTATTTCTATAGTTCTCATTTTCACTATTTATCAAAATAGAGAATGACAGATTCACTGAGCAATGACTCAACATCACATTTCTTGTGAATCTCAAGAAACTACCAATATGTTATAGGCTGTTCAAAAATAAATTGTTTTCAACTGAATCTTTCCAGTCTGCGACACATTCAACTCTTTTCAACCCTGGATCTGGCATCAGCAACTTGGGCACAATTTTCATACATAGGATTTTGTCAACCCAAATGTTCAGTTAAGATTCTGTGTACAATTGATTTAGCTAAATTAAGTTTGTCAGTGACTATTCACACAGTTTTTCAGCAATCAATATGGACAAGGGCCGTTTTGCATACAATCAATGTTTTTATCAATACAGGAGGTTATCTCAGCTTTGCATCTTCTTGGGCAGCTTTAATACTCTCAATCTATTTAATGGATGTTTTTTAGTGTTATTACTGTAAACTGCTATCAGCGTATCAGTGATTCCTTGAGAGTTTTCCCCCAAGCTTTCAGTAATTTTACTGTAAACTGCTATCAGCGTATCAGTGATTCCTTGAGAGTTTTCCCCCCAAGCTTTCAGTAATTTTGTCTATTTCCAATTCAACACTGAGTGAAAGCAGTCACAACAGGAATAAACTCAACTGATGCAATAAGCACAGCTCGACATTCAGGCGAGTACTGATGAGTCATTAGCTCTTAGGGTATATGAAATATACTGGGCTCGTTATCCCTTCATAACCACCATACTGAATTAGTATTTATTGAACAAACTATGTACTTTGCAAATAAAAAATCTTGAACCGAAAATAATATCATTTGCAGTAAAAAAATAGAGGGATTGTGGAGTGATAAAAATGTGGGATTGTTAAAATAATTTTTCATTTTGTACAATGAAGGAAATACAAAATTATTTCTTGATAAAATGGAGAAAACTTTAAAAAGATTTTGGGTCAGTAGTTGAATAAAAAGAAGTTTTTGTTTTAATAAACAGAACATTTTCCAAGTAAAATAACATGCTTGTAGCTTAGTTTTATTCAAGCATAATTGCATGTTTGTTACGTGAAAATTTGATTTGTCAAAATTAAACATTTTTAATTCTGTGTTATTGTTCTGCTTAAAAATAGTTCTATGTTACATATACATTTATAATAATTTATTAGCATATATAAATATATAAATCCCTACCTATAGTAGCAATTAATTTTGTTCTAAATGAAGGTAGTTAAATAGGTGAGAGGTGAAGCCTACTATCAGATTAGTAGTATAAACTAGTTGCTTAAGAGGAAGACGGAGACAATTAATATTAAATTATGTGTAAATTACCTGTCTTTAGGCGGTGACTGGCTCTAATTCTTTTTTCATTACTTGTCAAATTTTCTGAATAAAATTCTGCAATTTCAATTCCTAAGTGATTTTAATCTCTTGTGTTATTTTATTAATTTTTATTTTGTAATTTTTTTGCTTCAACTGCTTTTTTCACATCTGGTTTGTTATTTCACATCTATATTATTTATGTATGTAGAGAGTGCAAAAACATTGAAAGTCATTTTCCTCAGCGGTATTGGGAAGGATAATTATATGCGATGGAATTCTAAGACAATAAGGAGGTACTATCTTTAATTGTTATTTTTTTGTACCCATTGATTATAATTAAATATTTGTTGCTGGAAAATTTGAAAAGATATGGCCATTTAAGATCTATTTTTATCATATGGAAGACATTTTATAAACTGCAATAGTAGACATTATTTTCATTAATCATGAATTTTCATTATATTTCAAAAAATGGCATTTAGAAAAAATGTTTGGCTGCATATGTTTTTTATGTATCTCTCTATATATTTTTTTTCAGTGGCTGTTTTGTCAGTTTATTAACAACAGAATATTAAACTCTTTTTCCTTTTAAATCGTGAGCATCTGTGAGATTTATTTTGACGCCTCACATCTATGAATCTCATCATCAACTTCGTAAATGAAACGATTGTTTCGAAACTTGTATTGAAAGTTCTAAAGTATTTACTTAGTTACACAATAATTACTTATAGTTTAATCAGTGAATTCAAGACAATTACAACAAACTATAATTTTTCTGTTTGAATCAGTAAGGCTGGAAGCTGTGACCTGTTTACCTAATATAGAATTTTAACTGTTTATTCACAGACTTAAAGAAGTACCAAAATTCAGAGAAAATACAAGCAAAGAAATCAACACTATTAAATAACTAGCATTCAAAAATTTTTACAATAACAGAATAATTGATAAATTTTGCTATAAAAAAATAAATAAAAACGACAGAAGGGGGTATTTGTCACTCCACATACATAAATAAAACCTCAAATTGCTCAGAATTTCCAAAATACATGGTACAGTATACTCCCGATTATCCGTGGAATAGGGTGGCCCGGCAACGCCGGATAACGAATTCCCCGGATAATCCGCTTATGTACAAAGAATACGCAAAACGATCGATAATCGATTATTATACCATAAGTTACACAAATAATGACCCCGGTTAATGCAATTCACAAATAATATTCAGAGAACAAAATAAATACAGAAAATAATTTAAAATATCGATGTATTTGACGGATTATAACATGTACATTTATATGTCTAACTATTTACAATACGTACATAAGAATATGTCAAAAGTAAGTATGTATGTACATATGTAATTTCCTTTACTCATAATACAGTATTTTCATATTTTAACAAAAAAATCTGTCACTTTCGTCAGTTTTTTTTCATTGATTTAGCTTTAATGTGCGATCTAAGTTTCTTGAGAACCATTTTGTCACACAGTGTCTTCTTGTGTCACGTGTGTCACAAAGCCATAAAGATCGATAACGTATATGACAGACATGGATAATGCATATGTCACGTCCTAGACTATTTATAGCCGAGATTAACTGACATTTGTTTACAATCTTATGATATACACATTAGGTTTTCGGGCGTCCAAGCATTTTGTCATTGTCTCTTATATACAGCAGTCCCTTTTATTTCGCTGGCCCGCTTTGGATGCTTCCCTTTCAATGTAAAAATTAGTACTTACATATTTATATATCTATTCCCTTTATCTTAACTTCTATTAAGCCTTGTATGTATTTACGTCGTAATTCACCGTTTGGAAATTTAAACACATGAATCAGATTGGAATAAAAATTGGATATTTGTAAAACAATGGCAGACCCCGGATAATCCGCAAACCGGTTAATCCGCCCACGGATAATCGGGAGTTTACTGTACCATTTAAAATTAACAACAAACTGCAACACAACATACAGTATAACAAAAAAAAGTTGGACTCCAAACACCAGGTATATGTAAACCAAAGTGTACAGACTGTGACAATGCTTCAAGGCTGCCAACCTAGACACTAACAAAGATCTCCTAGTGTGGTTATTAGTAGTTTTGTAACAGTAAGTTTTCAAAAATTTACTTAAACTATAAATTTAGCAAGTTGGTAATTAATTGAATAATAAACATTATTTTTTGCCAATCGCCATGGTCCTTAACATTCTGGAATATTATTTTAAATTAACATAGCAAAACCATCTTATCTAGGATAAAATACAAACAGAAAATAGAAAATAATTGTGTATTGTATTTGAATATTTTTCTTTGTTATGATAATCAGTTATGATATTGCTTCTAGTAAAGATGAGCCCCTTCAGAGGGTTGTACGGATCAGTCGTTCAGGTGAATTAATGGCAACTGCAGGGACAGATGGACATGTTCGTCTTTGGAAATTTCCTTCACTTAAACAGTTGATAGATATCCCTGCTCATTCAAAAGAAGTGGATGATTTAGACTTTAGCCCAGACAATTATACGGTAAGTTATAATTATATTAAAGATGTAAAATTTAACCTACTGGTTAAATTCCCAAATTGATTCCAAAAATATATTTGTAGTAAGTTTGATGAAAGTAACCCCTACAGATAATAAGGGATTACTGTACTACACAACCGACAATCTGTACAACTATATATTCATAATGATTGAGATATCAAAGAGATTTACAATTTCATTTCTAATTTTATCCTTCTTTAATGATTTATTCCTTGTATTGAGCTACCATACACTGTTGATGTATTATCACAAATATCCTAAAATGCGTTGGAAATGAGCTGGTGACCTCATGATCCGCAGATGCTGATTCACCGGCAATTTTCACGTTGTGAATAGAAACTGTCTTGAACTTGTCAAACCAACATTTACAAAATGTTTATTCAAAAGCCTAGCATTTTTATGAATAAAAATCAAACTATGTTTCACCGTTTCTTGTGATTGATCTTCTATCTACACACTAAGAGCTCTTCCCATTTTTTTAGTGTTTATATTTTGACACACAGAGGTAAATTTCGCCAATTGACAAGTCACTTCTCTGACACTTTTATTTTCTTTATGTAACACACCGTTGACTCGTTAATGCTAAAATGCTTTAAAATATGATTATTGATGTTTAAATTTCGATGACTAATATATTAGAAGTAAATAAACAGTAATGATGCTAAACTTATGTATGGAGTTGGATGCAGGGCTGTATTGACTCATCGATGTTTGTCAGTGATGATAACGTCATTTGAAAGACTGTTGTTATAAGTAAGGAAACCTATTTTCAGTAGTAGTCTGCAATGTAACGGATGTTTTAAAATAATCAGATTTGTTTGTAATAAATACATTACTGTACAAAATAAGTAAGACGAGAACAACCTGCCCAGTAACTATACTATCTTTCTTGTCTTTGTTTTAGAATATGATACATATTAGCAGGAAATGCTGTAATTTCGCCAACCACTAATACCAAATCCACGAACAGCGAGGGTCTACTGTATTATACACAGTTAAATATGTATAATATAATATTATAAAATATGATTTCTGACTAACAATATTATTTTTGAGCCAGTAACTTGGTGACCACTCCAAAAGGAGTACTGTATATGATGTAAAGACATGGCTTATTCTAACATGATTATTCTGAAGATACCTTGGTAGTAATTATGCTGATTTCTGATAAGTAAATGTCCTATAAATATTTAAAACTATACAAATATGATAATTGAATTTATTGTGATTATAATCTGCGAGTTGCAAAACATTTACTATGATTTAGTTGGGGAATTAAGAATGGTTTGAGTTATTTACTTTGGTATAATAAGATTTAACTACTTTGCATTTTAGTTGAAGAATGCTTTATATTTCAATTTCCCGTTTTATCTAGTTTGTATGTTACTTCTCTATAGTATTTACTTCCTGTTTTGTTGCTATACTAAGTATTTTTATGAACTGTTACATTTCTGAATTTATTTTCAGGTAGTTTCTGTATCAAAAGATGGCCAAGCAGTTATATGGTCTACAAAAACTGGAAAGCAAGAGAAGGTTATAAAATGGCCAACTCCTAATGGTACAAAGTATATGTATAAAAGATGTAGGTAAGTGTTTAAATTATTTACTCATGCATAATCTATCAGTAACCTATTGCTTCACTCTAAGGTCTCACATTCTTCAACTTTTCTTTTCCCTCAAACAAATTATCGCCATATGAATGATAATTCGTTCTTGATAAAAAAATATATATATATATATTCAAATAATTTTTTATATAAATAGTTTTAGTAATATTCAGTCAATACATCAGCTAAAAAAGGTTAATATGAGATAAATATAGTATCCTACCTTAGTCTAAATATTCAAAAATTTTTGTGTGTGAAACGTCTCAAAGTAACTTGGTTATGGACACAATGTTCAAAATAGTTCAGTGGTAGACAAGACAGTCAAAAGTTTATAGTTCAGTGGTAGACAAGACGGTCAAAAGTTTATAGTTCAGTGGTAGACAAGACATTCAAAAGTTTATAGTTCAGTGGTAAACATGACAGTCAAAAGTTTATAGTTCAGTGGTAGACATGACAGTCAAAAGTTTATAATTCAGTGGTAGACATGACAGTCAAAAGTTTATAGTTCAGTGGTAGACAAGACATTCAAAAGTTAATAGTTCAGTGGTAGACAAGACAGTCAAAAGTTTATAGTTCAGTGGTAGACATGACAGTCAAAAGTTTATAGTTCAGTGGTAGACATGACAGTCAAAAGTTTATAGTTCAGTGGTAGACAAGACATTCAAAAGTTAATAGTTCAGTGGTAAACAAGACAGTCAAACGTTTATAGTTCAGTGGTAGACAAGACAGTCAAAAGTTAATAGTTCAGTGGTTGACATGACAGTCAAAAGTTAATAGTCCAGTGTTAGACAAGACATTCAAAAGTTTATAGTTCAGTGGTAGACAAGACAGTCAAAAGTTTATAGTTCAGTGGTAGACAAGACAGTCAAAAGTTAATAGTTCAGTGGTTGACATGACAGTCAAGAGTTAATAGTCCAGTGGTAGACAAGACAGTCAAAAGTTTATAGTTCAGTGGTAGACAAGACAGTCAAACGTTTATAGTTCAGTGGTAGACAACACAGTCAAAAGTTTATAGTTCAGTGGTAGACAAGACATTCAAAAGTTTATAGTTCAGTGGTAGACAAGACAGTCAAAAGTTTATAGTTCAGTGGTAGACAAGACAGTCAAAAGGTAATAGTTCAGTGGTTGACATGACAGTCAAAAGTTAATAGTCCAGTGGTAGACAAGACAGTCAAACGTTTATAGTTCAGTGGTAGACATGACAGTCAAAAGTTTATAGTTCAGTGGTAGACAAGACAGTCAAACGTTTATAGTTCAGTGGTAGACATGACAGTCAAAAGTTTATAGTTCAGTGGTAGACAAGACAGTCAAAAGTTTATAGTTCAGTGGTAGACAAGACAGTCAAACGTTTATAGTTCAGTGGTAGACAAGACAGTCAAAAGTTAATAGTTCAGTGGTTGACATGACAGTCAAAAGTTAATAGTCCAGTGGTAGACAAGACAGTCAAAAGTTTATAGTTCAGTGGTAGACATGACAGTCAAACGTTTATAGTTCAGTGGTAGACATGACAGTCAAACGTTTATAGTTCAGTGGTAGACAAGACAGTCAAAAGTTAATAGTTCAGTGGTTGACATGACAGACAAGAGAGTCAAACGTTTATAGTTCAGTGGTAGACATGACAGTCAAAAGTTTATAGTTCAGTGGTAGACAAGACAGTCAAACGTTTATAGTTCAGTGGTAGACAAGACAGTCAAACGTTTATAGTTCAGTGGTAGACAAGACAGTCAAAAGTTAATAGTTCAGTGGTTGACATGACAGTCAAAAGTTAATAGTCCAGTGGTAGACAAGACAGTCAAACGTTTATAGTTCAGTGGTAGACATGACAGTCAAAAGTTTATAGTTCAGTGGTAGACAAGACAGTCAAAAGTTTATAGTTCAGTGGTAGACATGACAGTCAAAAGTTTATAGTTCAGTGGTAGACAAGACAGTCAAACGTTTATAGTTCAGTGGTAGACAACACAGTCAAAAGTTTATAGTTCAGTGGTAGACAAGACATTCAAAAGTTAATAGTTCAGTGGTTGACATGACAGTCAAAAGTTAATAGTCCAGTGGTAGACAAGACAGTCAAACGTTTATAGTTCAGTGGTAGACATGACAGTCAAAAGTTAATAGTCCAGTGGTAGACAAGACAGTCAAACGTTTATAGTTCAGTGGTAGACATGACAGTCAAAAGTTTATAGTTCAGTGGTAGACAAGACAGTCAAACGTTTATAGTTCAGTGGTAGACAACACAGTCAAAAGTTTATAGTTCAGTGGTAGACAAGACATTCAAAAGTTTATAGTTCAGTGGTAGACAAGACAGTCAAAAGTTTATAGTTCAGTGGTAGACAAGACAGTCAAAAGTTAATAGTTCAGTGGTTGACATGACAGTCAAAAGTTAATAGTCCAGTGGTAGACAAGACAGTCAAAAGTTTATAGTTCAGTGGTAGACATGACAGTCAAACGTTTATAGTTCAGTGGTAGACATGACAGTCAAACGTTTATAGTTCTTTGGTAGACAAGACAGTCAAAAGTTAATAGTTCAGTGGTTGACATGACAGTCAAAAGTTAATAGTCCAGTGGTAGACAAGAGAGTCAAACGTTTATAGTTCAGTGGTAGACATGACAGTCAAAAGTTTATAGTTCAGTGGTAGACAAGACAGTCAAACGTTTATAGTTCAGTGGTAGACAAGACAGTCAAAAGTTAATAGTTCAGTGGTTGACATGACAGTCAAAAGTTAATAGTCCAGTGGTAGACAAGACAGTCAAACGTTTATAGTTCAGTGGTAGACATGACAGTCAAAAGTTTATAGTTCAGTGGTAGACAAGACAGTCAAAAGTTTATAGTTCAGTGGTAGACAAGACAGTCAAACGTTTATAGTTCAGTGGTAGACATGACAGTCAAAAGTTTATAGTTCAGTGGTAGACAAGACAGTCAAAAGTTTATAGTTCAGTGGTAGACAAGACAGTCAAAAGTTTATAGTTCAGTGGTAGACAAGACAGTCAAAAGTTAATAGTTCAGTGGTTGACATGACAGTCAAAAGTTAATAGTCCAGTGGTAGACAAGACAGTCAAACGTTTATAGTTCAGTGGTAGACATGACAGTCAAAAGTTAATAGTTCAGTGGTAGACAAGACAGTCAAAGGTTTATAGTTCAGTGGTAGACATGACAGTCAAAAGTTTATAGTTCAGTGGTAGACATGACAGTCAAAAGTTTATAGTTCAGTGGTAGACAAGACATTCAAAAGTTAATAGTTCAGTGGTAGACAAGACAGTCAAACGTTTATAGTTCAGTGGTAGACATGACAGTCAAAAGTTTATAGTTCAGTGGTTGACATGACAGTCAAAAGTTAATAGTCCAGTGGTAGACATGACAGTCAAAAGTTAATAGTCCAGTGGTAGACATGACAGTCAAAAGTTAATAGTTCAGTGGTAGACAAGACAGTCAAAAGTTTATAGTTCAGTGGTAGACAAGACAGTCAAAAGTTTATAGTTCAGTGGTAGACATGACAGTCAAAAGTTTATAGTTCAGTGGTAGACAAGACATTCAAAAGTTAATAGTTCAGTGGTAGACAAGACAGTCAAACGTTTATAGTTCAGTGGTAGACATGACAGTCAAAAGTTTATAGTTCAGTGGTAGACAAGACAGTCAAAAGTTTATAGTTCAGTGGTAGACAAGACAGTCAAAAGTTAATAGTTCAGTGGTTGACATGACAGTCAAAAGTTAATAGTCCATTGGTTGACATGACAGTCCAAAGGTAATAGTTCAGTGGTAGACAAGACAGTCAAACGTTTATAGTCCAGTGGTAGACAAGACAGTCAAACGTTTATAGTTCAGTGGTAGACATGACGGTCAAAAGTTTATAGTTCAGTGGTAGACAAGACAGTCAAAAGTTAATAGTTCAGTGGTTGACATGACAGTCAAAAGTTTATAGTCCAGTGGTAGACAAGACAGTCAAAAGTTTATAGTTCAGTGGTAGACATGACAGTCAAAAGTTTATAGTTCAGTGGTAGACAAGACAGTCAAAAGTTAATAGTTCAGTGGTTGACATGACAGTCAAAAGTTTATAGTTCAGTGGTAGACATGACAGTCAAAAGTTTATAGTTCAGTGGTAGACATAACAGTCAAAAGTTTATAGTTCAGTGGTAGACATGACAGTCAAAAGTTTATAGTTCAGTGGTAGACATGACAGTCAAAAGTTTATAGTTCAGTGGTAGACAAGACATTCAAAAGTTAATTGTTCAGTGGTAGACAAGACAGTCAAACGTTTATAGTTCAGTGGTAGACATGACAGTCAAAAGTTTATAGTTCAGTGGTAGACAAGACATTCAAAAGTTAATAGTTCAGTGGTTGACAAGACATTCAAAAGTTAATAGTTCAGTGGTAGACATGACAGTCAAAAGTTTATAGTTCAGTGGTAGACATGACGGTCAAACGTTTATAGTTCAGTGGTAGACAAGACAGTCAAACGTTTATAGTTCAGTCGTAGACAAGACATTCAAAAGTTAATAGTTCAGTGGTAGACATGACAGTCAAAAGTTAATAGTTCAGTGGTAGACATGACAGTCAAAAGTTAATAGTTCAGTGGTAGACATGACAGTCAAAAGTTTATAGTTCAGTGGTAGACATGACAGTCAAAAGTTTATAGTTCAGTGGTAGACAAGACATTCAAAAGTTAATAGTTCAGTGGTAGACAAGACATTCAAAAGTTAATAGTTCAGTGGTAGACATGACAGTCAAAAGTTTATAGTTCAGTGGTAGACATGACAGTCAAAAGTTTATAGTTCAGTGGTAGACAAGACATTCAAAAGTTAATAGTTCAGTGGTAGACAAGACAGTCAAAAGTTTATAGTTCAGTGGTAGACAAGACATTCAAAAGTTAATAGTTCAGTCGTAGACATGACAGTCAAAAGTTTATAGTTCAGTGGTAGACATGACAGTCAAAAGTTTATAGTTCAGTGGTAGACATGACAGTCAAAAGTTTATAGTTCAGTGGTAGACAAGACAGTCAAAAGTTTATAGTTCAGTGGTAGACAAGACAGTCAAAAGTTAATAGTTCAGTGGTTGACATGACAGTCAAAAGTTAATAGTCCAGTGGTTGACATGACAGTCAAAAGTTAATAGTTCAGTGGTAGACAAGACAGTCAAACGTTTATAGTCCAGTGGTAGACAAGACAGTCAAACGTTTATAGTTCAGTGGTAGACATGACAGTCAAAAGTTTATAGTTCAGTGGTAGACAAGACAGTCAAAAGTTAATAGTTCAGTGGTTGACATGACAGTCAAAAGTTTATAGTCCAGTGGTAGACAAGACAGTCAAAAGTTTATAGTTCAGTGGTAGACATGACAGTCAAAAGTTTATAGTTCAGTGGTAGACAAGACAGTCAAAAGTTAATAGTTCAGTGGTTGACATGACAGTCAAAAGTTTATAGTTCAGTGGTAGACATGACAGTCAAAAGTTTATAGTTCAGTGGTAGACATAACAGTCAAAAGTTTATAGTTCAGTGGTAGACATGACAGTCAAAAGTTTATAGTTCAGTGGTAGACATGACAGTCAAAAGTTTATAGTTCAGTGGTAGACAAGACATTCAAAAGTTAATAGTTCAGTGGTAGACAAGACAGTCAAACGTTTATAGTTCAGTGGTAGACAAGACAGTCAAAAGTTTATAGTTCAGTGGTAGACAAGACATTCAAAAGTTAATAGTTCAGTGGTAGACAAGACAGTCAAAAGTTAATAGTTCAGTGGTAGACAAGACAGTCAAACGTTTATAGTTCAGTGGTAGACAAGACAGTCAAACGTTTATAGTTCAGTGGTAGACATGACAGTCAAAAGTTTATAGTTCAGTGGTAGACAAGACATTCAAAAGTTAATAGTTCAGTGGTAGACAAGACATTCAAAAGTTAATAGTTCAGTGGTAGACATGACAGTCAAAAGTTAATAGTTCAGTGGTAGACAAGACAGTCAAACGTTTATAGTTCAGTGGTAGACAAGACAGTCAAACGTTTATAGTTCAGTGGTAGACATGACAGTCAAAAGTTTATAGTTCAGTGGTAGACAAGACATTCAAAAGTTAATAGTTCAGTGGTAGACAAGACATTCAAAAGTTAATAGTTCAGTGGTAGACATGACAGTCAAAAGTTTATAGTTCAGTGGTAGACATGACAGTCAAAAGTTTATAGTTCAGTGGTAGACAAGACATTCAAAAGTTAATAGTTCAGTGGTAGACAAGACAGTCAAACGTTTATAGTTCAGTCGTAGACAAGACATTCAAAAGTTAATAGTTCAGTGGTAGACATGACAGTCAAAAGTTAATAGTTCAGTGGTAGACATGACAGTCAAAAGTTAATAGTTCAGTGGTAGACATGACAGTCAAAAGTTTATAGTTCAGTGGTAGACATGACAGTCAAAAGTTTATAGTTCAGTGGTAGACAAGACATTCAAAAGTTAATAGTTCAGTGGTAGACAAGACATTCAAAAGTTAATAGTTCAGTGGTAGACATGACAGTCAAAAGTTTATAGTTCAGTGGTAGACATGACAGTCAAAAGTTTATAGTTCAGTGGTAGACAAGACATTCAAAAGTTAATAGTTCAGTGGTAGACAAGACAGTCAAAAGTTTATAGTTCAGTGGTAGACAAGACATTCAAAAGTTAATAGTTCAGTCGTAGACATGACAGTCAAAAGTTTATAGTTCAGTGGTAGACATGACAGTCAAAAGTTTATAGTTCAGTGGTAGACAAGACATTCAAAAGTTAATAGTTCAGTGGTAGACATGACAGTCAAAAGTTTATAGTTCAGTGGTAGACAAGACATTCAAAAGTTAATAGTTCAGTGGTAGACAAGACATTCAAAAGTTAATAGTTCTGTGGTAGACATGACAGTCAAAAGTTTATAGTTCAGTGGTAGACAAGACAGTCAAACGTTTATAGTTCAGTGGTAGACATGACAGTCAAAAGTTTATAGTTCAGTGGTAGACAAGACATTCAAAAGTTAATAGTTCAGTGGTAGACAAGACAGTCAAACGTTTATAGTTCAGTGGTAGACATGACAGTCAAAAGTTTATAGTTCAGTGGTAGACAAGACATTCAAACGTTTATAGTTCAATGGTAGACAAGACAGTCAAACGTTTATAGTTCAGTGGTAGACATGACAGTCAAAAGTTTATAGTTCAGTGGTAGACAAGACATTCAAAAGTTAATAGTTCAGTGGTAGACAAGACAGTCAAACGTTTATAGTTCAGTGGTAGACATGACAGTCAAAAGTTTATAGTTCAGTGGTAGACAAGACAGTCAAACGTTTATAGTTCAGTGGTAGACATGACAGTCAAAAGTTTATAGTTCAGTGGTAGACAAGACAGTCAAACGTTTATAGTTCAGTGGTAGACAAGACATTCAAAAGTTAATAGTTCAGTGGTAGACAAGACATTCAAAAGTTAATAGTTCAGTGGTAGACATGACAGTCAAAAGTTTATAGTTCAGTGGTAGACATGACAGTCAAAAGTTTATAGTTCAGTGGTAGACAAGACATTCAAAAGTTAATAGTCCAGTGGTAGACAAGACAGTCAAAAGTTTATAGTTCAGTGGTAGACAAGACATTCAAAAGTTAATAGTTCAGTGGTAGACATGACAGTCAAAAGTTTATAGTTCAGTGGTAGACATGACAGTCAAAAGTTTATAGTTCAGTGGTAGACAAGACATTCAAAAGTTAATAGTTCAGTGGTAGACATGACAGTCAAAAGTTTATAGTTCAGTGGTAGACAAGACATTCAAAAGTTAATAGTTCAGTGGTAGACATGACAGTCAAAAGTTTATAGTTCAGTGGTAGACATGACAGTCAAAAGTTTATAGTTCAGTGGTAGACAAGACATTCAAAAGTTAATAGTTCAGTGGTAGACATGACAGTCAAAAGTTTATAGTTCAGTGGTAGACATGACAGTCAAAAGTTTATAGTTCAGTGGTAGACAAGACATTCAAAAGTTAATAGTTCAGTGGTAGACATGACAGTCAAAAGTTTATAGTTCAGTGGTAGACATGACAGTCAAAAGTTTATAGTTCAGTGGTAGACAAGACATTCAAAAGTTTATAGTTCAGTGGTAGACAAGACATTCAAAAGTTAATAGTTCAGTGGTAGACAAGACATTCAAAAGTTAATAGTTCAGTGGTAGACAAGACATTCAAAAGTTTATAGTTCAGTGGTAGACATGACAGTCAAAAGTTTATAGTTCAGTGGTAGACATGACAGTCAAAAGTTTATAGTTCAGTGGTAGACAAGACATTCAAAAGTTAATAGTTCAGTGGTAGACAAGACAGTCAAACGTTTATAGTTCAGTGGTAGACATGACAGTCAAAAGTTTATAGTTCAGTGGTAGACAAGACAGTCAAACGTTTATAGTTCAGTGGTAGACAAGACATTCAAAAGTTAATAGTTCAGTGGTAGACAAGACATTCAAAAGTTAATAGTTCAGTGGTAGACATGACAGTCAAAAGTTTATAGTTCAGTGGTAGACATGACAGTCAAAAGTTTATAGTTCAGTGGTAGACAAGACATTCAAAAGTTAATAGTCCAGTGGTAGACAAGACAGTCAAAAGTTTATAGTTCAGTGGTAGACAAGACATTCAAAAGTTAATAGTTCAGTGGTAGACATGACAGTCAAAAGTTTATAGTTCAGTGGTAGACATGACAGTCAAAAGTTTATAGTTCAGTGGTAGACAAGACATTCAAAAGTTAATAGTTCAGTGGTAGACATGACAGTCAAAAGTTTATAGTTCAGTGGTAGACAAGACATTCAAAAGTTAATAGTTCAGTGGTAGACATGACAGTCAAAAGTTTATAGTTCAGTGGTAGACATGACAGTCAAAAGTTTATAGTTCAGTGGTAGACAAGACATTCAAAAGTTAATAGTTCAGTGGTAGACATGACAGTCAAAAGTTTATAGTTCAGTGGTAGACATGACAGTCAAAAGTTTATAGTTCAGTGGTAGACAAGACATTCAAAAGTTAATAGTTCAGTGGTAGACATGACAGTCAAAAGTTTATAGTTCAGTGGTAGACATGACAGTCAAAAGTTTATAGTTCAGTGGTAGACAAGACATTCAAAAGTTTATAGTTCAGTGGTAGACAAGACATTCAAAAGTTAATAGTTCAGTGGTAGACAAGACATTCAAAAGTTAATAGTTCAGTGGTAGACAAGACATTCAAAAGTTTATAGTTCAGTGGTAGACATGACAGTCAAAAGTTTATAGTTCAGTGGTAGACATGACAGTCAAAAGTTTATAGTTCAGTGGTAGACAAGACATTCAAAAGTTAATAGTTCAGTGGTAGACAAGACAGTCAAACGTTTATAGTTCAGTGGTAGACATGACAGTCAAAAGTTTATAGTTCAGTGGTAGACAAGACATTCAAAAGTTAATAGTTCAGTGGTAGACAAGACATTCAAAAGTTTATAGTTCAGTGGTAGATGTGACTGCCAAAAGAAGTTCAGTGGTAGACGTGACTGCCAAAAGAAGTTCAGTGGTAGACATGACAGCCAAACAATTTCTCATACCTTATTAAAAGTTTAAAACATACTGTTTTGCTTAAAATTGAAAAACCTTGACAAAATAATTTTTGTTGGACAAAAACTTTGGTGGTTTATTTTTCAGCGAATTCAAGAATGAAAATTAACCATGTATTCAAACCTGAAGTTGTACAACTAAGCTCTCTTTTCATACTTCAGTATGAGGATAGACATAAGTCCCTATCCCATTTCGTCCTTAATATTTGGCTATACTCACACCCAGTGTAATTTTTACTCAATGTCAGCCAATAGATGATGTTTGTTATGCTATACTGTGTCAGTATGGAAAATTAGTGTATTTTTGTGTACATTCAGTGCACAACAATTATTATGAACAATAATAGTGGAAGCCTAGAATCTAACCCAAACTTCTATAATTTAATCTGCAATAAGTAAAGGAATTATCTGAAGAAAAACCTGGATATCCTATTGTATTTATAGTTAACAGGCTAACACCATACAACTTCTTGTTATTTCTAGTACTAAAACTATAGGTCAAAAATAGCCTAATTATCAAGAAGGCATAATTTTTGAAGATTTTGCATTAATACTAAAAGTCAATTCTTTTTCAATGGCTAAATATATATATATATATATATATATATATATATATATATATATATATATATATATATATATATATATTTATTAACAAAATAAAGAACATACATTATCTAAAATACACAATGATTAAAGAAAAATAATAATTCTCAGTTGAATATGATTGAAAGCATTTCTAAATGTGTAAAACAATGATTTGCTGATCATTTAAATTCAAAGAACCTTTTAACTGTGATATCAAATATTGAGCGTGTAATCATCCTCTTAGAAGCCTTGATGTTTATCTGTTATCTTTAAATGCTCATTAGTCAAATAAGTATCAACTTTAAATGTTAGTCCTAGATGAAAACTAAAATTATTTGTTTATATGTATTTGGTTTTTGTTAATATAGGTTTGGTAGAGTAGAAGAAGATGCAAATGCGTGTCGTCTGTTTTTATTATGCAATCCTGTCAGTCGTGTGGGGAAACAGTCAGCTTACTTACAACTGTGGGATCCACATTCCGGCCAATTGAAACTGTCAGCTTCGATTAATGAAAGTCTATCTGCGCTCGCTGTTAGAGATGACGGCAGGTTTGTTGCTGTTGGCACAATGTTCTCAGGGAGTGTCAGTGTGTATATCGCATTTAGTCTTCAGGTCAGTGTACAGAATAATTTGGTTTGTATAAATAGCGGAATTATGATTTATATAAGAATTAAAATTCTCACTTTAAGAACATATACATAAACTTTAAATCTGTTTAATAGTTATACACTTACATTTGCGAGACTTAGTGGAAGATAACCTTACTGGGTGACCGGGGTTGACAAAAACTTATGATATTTAATATAAGATCCATTATGAAAAAGATTTTATCTAACTTATCAGTGTAACACAGTTGAAAGAATATTGTTTTAACAATTTCCTTTTAGAAAATAATTTTAGTTTAATCACTTTAATGAATTAGCTATAATTACTTTTTTCTTGTAGTTTTTTGTTAGATACCAATACTAGTTGTACTGAAGGCAATATAATATTTTTGTCAACAAGCAAAATTTATGATTAATTTATTTTTTGCTACTTTCTCCACATTCTTTTAATGGATGAACATATATCAGACCTGAAACCAATCACTTCACAAATTTTTTTAACATGTTGAGTAAAGCGAGCATGCATGAGCAGCTGTCCTCTACTGGCGAATATGGTGGTAGGCGTTCATGCACACCCCATTCCCCCTCTTAATTCGTTGGTTCAGTGTGAGGATGCCATTGACAAAAAATTTTGTATCGCTTGTCAGTTATTGTGAGAGTCTTTGTGAACATTTCGGTGCATTTCTTTTTTCTTCACTATTGCTGTCAGATTAGGGACTGTTATCATATTAGTGTTACTTGAAGTGTGTTTTGGTAGTATCTATTAGTTTTTGTACAATGAAAATGAATTATTGCAGAATGTCTACTTGGACAAATTTTCTTACAGTAGACATTCTCTAATAACTCCTCGTTATCCATATTCATTGTACAAAAACTAATAAACACTACTATAACACACTTCATGTAACACTAATAAGATAACACAGTCCCCTATCCGATAGCAATGATGGAAAAAAACAAAATGCAACAAAATGTTCACAAAGACTAGCACAATAACGGACAAGCGATTCAAAGTTTTCTGGCAACAAGTAACCTCACGCTGAACCAATGAATTAAGAGGTACATAAACACCTACCGCCGCGGCCTCAGTACGGCACAAGTGTTCCACGGGTGTTCATGCTTGCTTGCCCCACTAAACGTGTTAAAAACACAAACTTGAAAATAACCTTCAACACATTGACCTTAGTCCTCTAAATTGTGAAAATTACTCTAAAAGTTAAAATATTATTGCATAAAATATTTATTAATGTTTTTAAAAGTGGGATGGCGATATTTTGCAGTTGAATGCAAACTTAGCAATTTTGTGATGTAAGTGTGCTGGTTGAATTCCATTACAAAATCATATATGTGTTTGTATGTGTGTGTTTTAGTGTAAAAGTCAGGAAATTTGCAAACCTTATTTTCCAGTAAAATTTATGATTTTACCGACTCTTAATGATAAAAGACCAAACTCTTCTGTGATCATTATTTTCAAACCATCGTTCACTCAGTAAAGTTTAACTTTTACACACAAACTATATCCTTAACACTACAAATGTTGGCTAACCTAACCATGCTGGACATACTTATTGTTCTATTCCCAAAACCAATATTTACTAACTGTAATTGGTAAGACGTAGCATTTTCCAAACTATAATGGTAAAAGCTTGAAAAATCATCTCTGATTTATATAATCCTTACATTTACCAACTCATTGGTAAATTCTAAGATTTACTAAACCCTAAGATTGACCACAGTATATGGCACCAGTATTTATTTACTAATATACATTTTATATAAATGTCACTCTTTGTTTTGCATTTAATAGATTTATAATTTAACCCCACATGCGATTAAAATAACATAACTTTCCAGCATAAGAAATATAGAAATATGAACTTCAGTAAAGAAGTTATTAATGGAATTAAACAAGTACATGAGAAAGTTTAGAAATATGTAGACACAAATTTACAAATAAAATACTAATACTAAATAATACACACTTTTTTAAAATCATTAGACAATCTGACAAGAAAAAATGAATGTAGTAAGAGAGAAAACAAACAATCATTATTATTGTAGTACTGATAATAAAGAAAAATGTTCATAAAAACTAGTCGACTAATTATCTTTTAATAATAAACTTAAATAATACTGATATTTGAAACCAAGAAAACTTCCTGGTAACCTATAATATATTTATAAAACCAAAATCTCCTATGTACTTTGTATTTCCATTAATATTCTGTACTCATTAATTTTACAGTCAGTTATGTTCGGTGAAACATAATTAATCACTTTTACATTAATTTATGACTATCCGAACTTTAAATTTTGTAAAATTTGTAAAAAAACTTACTGAGAAAGAACGTTTTTGATCGATCCTTGGCGATCTTCATCAGTGTCTTCTGTTTGGAGTTGTTAGGTTCAGCGGTGGCGGTTTTAAAGGCACGTTTTTGATAGTATCAAAGAGCACGTGTGATTTTTATTGGGTTTGTTTGTTTAATATTGTATTTTGTGTGTTTGTAAGTTTCATATTGTTCTAGCTCAACAGAAAAAAACCACATCTCAACACACTAAAACAATATGACATTTACAAAGACACAAAACACAAACATCTTAAACGAACAAGCTCAATACAAATCACACATATTCTTTGATACTATCGAAAACCTGCCTTTAAACCATCACCGCTTAACCTAACAACTCCAAGTTAAAGACACTGATGAAGATCGCCACAGAGCGATCGAAATTCTGTCCTAGTAAGTTTTTACAAAATTTAAAGTTCGGATACTAATAAATTAACGTAAAAGTGATTAATGCTCTTTAGTTGTTTAAGATAACATTTAGTTGTTAATTTACTGAAAACAAAATCAATTAAAAGCTAATTGATTCATAGTAACATAATAGTTAATTCTTATTTCAGACTTTTAATTTCATGATATATATTATACAGAACTATCATTAGCTCTGTAATTATTTCACAAACTAAAGCTTTAGGTACAGTATAAAAGGCACTGATTCTGTTAATAATGAAGAGATAGGTTAAGCCATCCTCACTTATTCTAAAACTTGTTTTTTAACTACTGAATATTAGTTATAAAAATTTACTTGTAACTGGTAACAGTACTTGACATGTTTCAGAACATATGTTCAATCTTCTAAAAATGATTAACCGCATGAGATTGTAAACATTTAAAAAAATCTTAATACATAATAAAATTTTTTTTAAAGCAGATAAATCATTTCTAGAAATAATGCACTGCTGTTCAAATATTGATACCAGAAGCACTATGCCTACATGTTTTATTTTTTTTGTGTGTTAAATACTAGTTTTGGCCTATTCTTTTGTTGTCATTTTTCAAGTAATAATTTTCTGATATCAGAAAACGTTTTTGTAATGTGTTTAAAAAGTCCTTATTTAAATCATAAAACAAATGCAAATAAGTTTCTTATATGTGTTTTTGGACTCATTTATTGTTGAATATTAAAGTATGTAATTGTTGTTGACTTAACCTACCACCTTACTTAGTAGACAATTTTTAAAATGTATAAAATTTATTTATTATTTTTTGCTTCTTTTTCTAACTACAATTGCATACAATTTTCAGAGAGTTTTAAATGTACAACATGCACATGGAATGTTTGTAACTGGCCTTGAGTTCCTTCCTGCAATCTGCGAAAACACAGATGCAATAACAACAGTGTCTGAAGCTGCTGTAATTAGTATCTCTGTGGACAACCGAGTGTGCATCCATAATCTTCCTTATAGACGTGAGTATAAGTCAATATTTGTTATAAATTTGGTAAACTTAGTTAAGTTTTGTAAATCCATGTCAATTACACTAGGAATTAGTAAGGACCATCTGTCAACCATATTGTTTAATCTTGTTGTGGAAAAACAATAGAATTTACTTAAGAATGAAAATAAACTAATGGTGTATCATTGTATCAATGAATTTTGAAAAAGTACATTTATACTCCAGCTTTCTTGCGAATACTTTTTCAACCCATTTAGCTACCAGTTTCTTCATGCACATTTTTTTAAAAAATTTCTCTAAAATCGATTTTTTAATTTACGGATTTTGTTATCCTTTATTTAAAATATTACACTATCAAAATAATTGTTAGCTTGTCATTTTTGCATATTAGGTTCAATTTATTTGCATGAAAAAATATATGAAGCTATATTTTTGTTTTGTGAACCTCTTGTGTTTATTATGTAAATATGGACTTATTACACTTTTGATATTGCTTGCAACCAGACTTTTGAAAAAAAAAAATACGAGGCTGAGAAGTCGTAAGACAAAAACGTTTCCTCCAAGTGTAAGTTAACAATTTCACAACCTTTAGTTAATAAAAAGTCTGGTCGCAAGTTATATCAAAAGTGTAATAAGTAATTAACAACCAGCTCGTCATGAACAGCAACAAGATTTAACTAAAAATGGAATTTTAAGGGTTTATTTTGTGTATAATAAACCAGTTCTATTATTTTTAATCTAGTTGTATGAGCTTTATCACAGAAACAAGACTGTCATTTTTGTTTTCATCCACACTCTCCTCACTATTATCCCTCACAAACCCAGTGTCAACATTATTTAAAGATAATCCACTGTTACTCAAAATAAATTTGTCATGAGCCAGGGTGTGCCTCTTGCCACCTTGCTGCATATTATAGTTGGTTTATGCTCTTAGCTATCAACCACCAGTCATTTGTTGGGTAACCCGTCCAAATTGTAATGTAAATAGATCAGTGAATAACTTTATTTTCCATTGTATCTACTACAAAGAGTTCTGTGACCGAATAGTAGTAATAAGTAACAAGAAAACAGGAACTACTGAGTAATAAGATGTAAAAATCTAATAATGCAAACATTTTATTTATAGAAAATTCTCAAATCGTTCACTCTATCAATAGATAGTTTTATTTTATTGTTCACTTTTGTTATAAATAGGCTTTTTAGTTTACACTTTGAAAATTTGTAGATTCTTGACGGTATTCCTTTAAACATTTTTTTTATTCCTACACCTCAAAATATCTACGTCAACCTTTAGCCTATAATACATTTTTAAAATATTTTTGACAAAATTAAGCGTCTGCTCAGTAGTCCTGTAGTTTTTATGTCTCCATTTGTCATCCTGAATAAATTATTTTAACCAATTAGCATTTGCATATCAGTACGTGAGATCGCGCTACAGGCAGCGGGAGCATTCCTGTATATATACATTCTACTATTTTTTTAGCATTTTAGATTAGCATTGCCGTATGTTTACGATTTGTTTTCCTGTGTATTGTAATGTACACTAGGTTAAATGTTTGCAACAATCTGGGCAATAAATGCTACACAGAGTACATAGTCACCATTCTTTTGTGTCCAAAGTCTATGGGTTTTCCCACGTACGTATTTACAGATCCTTTAGAAGTTTGTGAAGTATTTTACTATGAATAGGCAACTGAACAATAACAGAATTCTTGTGTCCAATGTCTATGCTTTTTTCCACGTGTTTACAGATCGTTTCGAAGTGTGTGCAGTATTTTACATAAAAAAGATAAACAGATAATTTTTAGCAAAGAAATTATTAGCAAATGTAAGGTAAAGTTTGTTTAACGTGAGAAAATAATTCAATTTAAAAAAAGATTAACAAATATTACTATATTAATACTACTATAAAAAATAAGAGTAAAATAAAGAAAAAACTAGAAAAAAGTGTAAAAATCTTTCAAAAATATGTTACTCCTAGGGGCCATATTATCAGGGCTGGCACTTGTTGCTATCTAAAGTTTTAATCTTTTCTAAATAAAATAATATATTAGAGTTGTTAATTATCTCTATATTAGATTTTTTTACAGTGATAAGTATTTAATTCCTTTTTTTTACACAAGATAATTTTTGTTTACTTGTGTTTCATGAATACTGTTGGTCATTAAAAATATTCCACTTTTTACAAAGCAGTTTAAAACTAAATTTTTTTTTTCAGGAACTCTACCTCCATGGCTTATGATATTGTTGATTGTTCTTGTGTTATTTTTATCATTTACATTCTGTGCCTACATTGGATTATGACAAAAAAGTGTCATTAAAACAAATTTTAAATGAATGGACTTCGAAAGAGTTACTGAAAGGTAGAGAAGTTCTGGTTGTAATAGAACGGTGCTGATTAGAATGACGTTTTATATCCAAGGTTGGTATTCTTAACATTCCAATTTGTAACATTGATATGTAAAACCTTACTTATTAACACAGTTTTTTGTGTAACGCTACACTAAAGTCTCAGTTTAAACTGAATTTGTTGTAACTTGAGGGAGGTTTCAGATAAAAATGTTATCTGGATTCTTTAATTTTAACTGATATATCATTGCATGGAAAATTAAAAGATGTAAAAGTCATCACCGTTTAGATCAAACCGCTAAAGTTGTAATGAATAAATAACAACACCTTCTAACTAATTGTTCACTATTAACCTGATGTACATTTTAGTTGCAAAACAACCAGACTCATAGACATCAAAACACAAACTAAGTGACTACTATAGTGGAATAGGACTGGCCGTCGTGGGTTTAACGCTCAGGAGAAGGTGCGGACAGGTGCAAGGTTGCCAATTCTCTGTAACACTCGTCAGTCGATGACACCCTGCTGCCGAGTACACTTCAGTCCCTTCCCACTTCACATGTCAAGTCTCCCACATGAACCGACTAAGGGTCAGTGACAAAATGCTTGGATGCCGGAAAATGTAGTGTGTCATCATAATATTGTAAACAATTGTCAGATCGTCTGGGAAGTGAAATAGAATCTTATCTATGCCTCGGTTTATATTATCGGTCTCTATTGCATTGTGAAACACATAATACAAGAAGAAAAAAACATTCTGGCTTAACTCGAGTAGGTAAATGCCGAGTTGTTTGAACAATAAACACATTTTCCGAGTTTACTATAGTTAGAAAGTTAAGTGGTTAAAACTGATAGTATCATCAATATTGGGCTTTCAAAAATTACAATACTTTCTCTGTATTTACATAGTGTTTAGGGATGAAATAAAAGTTTATGTAGTGCATTGATTTAAGTAAAACTTCAACTTGAGTAAACATTTAATGTTACAATTTTAGTTTATACAGTGAATATACAATACTCACGAGTATCATGGAAATTGGCTATCGGATTTCCATATTTCATTGTCCCCTAATAGTCACAAAAATTCAGAACTTTCTCATTATTAGTGGAAAGGGGAACCTTCTACTACAATCACTTTCGTCACTGCTACTGTCCTCCCCGTCTTCATCTGAGTATCACTATGTTCACTGGATAAATCGATATCACTGTCACTGTCCTTGTTCAGAGAAATAATAAATCGTTCAATGGCTTCCTCCAAAATAACTTCATTTTTGTAGGCTTCTAAAATCATTTTTTTTTTTTTTTTTTGTATGTGATATAACTTTTTTTCAATGCTCCTGATTGACTGATTCAATAGCTTCGTTTGTTAAATTGGTTAATGCTGTCATGTGAGAATTCTGATTATTCCTGGCTATGTAGCCCTTAACTTGCACTGAAATAAAGTTGATGCAATTAAAATGACAATGGTAAGGAGGCAACATAAGACTGATCGATAGTCTCTGACAGCACAGGTCGACGGATGGACAGGAGACACATTTGGCAATAATGTCTCAAGCCGCTCATCACCGATTGGTGTAGAACCGAGGACAGGACCCACACCCCCGCCTTGCAGGCAAGGCTCAAGTCCTATTCCAATTTTAATTCAACTATAAGAAATACAACTGTGACAGATGACAGTTCAACATATATTTGTTGTCACATAATTCTGGTTTCAGTGCTGCTAAAATGTCCTTCTTAAATGGAAAACTAGTATGAATAATATATTGTCAATTTACAATATTTTTACTAAATTTATTTACAAATATAATTTAAATTGAAAACTTTTTTTCTGAAATTAGAAGAAAGTGCTTATGGTTTAATTTGATCATTTAATGTGAGTGTGAATGACATTAATAAATATATCATATGTACAAAAGCAAATATAGGGCATTTTAGTATAAGTTATAATTAACAGTTACAAACGCTTTGCTACAAGTTTAAAAACCTTTATGTAATACTTTCATTTAACCTTCTGATAATACTATCTGTGTTAGTGAAATCTACATAAAAGTTTTGTAACCATGTTTAAATATCTAGGATTTGTAATTGTCAATTATAGATCAAATGTAAAACAAGACAGAAGTCAATGGGAAAGAAAGGAAGAAGAATCATGAACTTCCAGCTGAGTCCTGTCCTTTGTGAACAATTTTCATTGTTCAATTTACAATATTTTAACTAAATTTATTTGTAAATAAAGTATATATTGAAAATATTTCTTTTTGAAATAATAATTCAGATAAATGAGTTTTAGTGTGTTTATATTTAAATTTTATAATAGGAATTGAAACAGAATAATTGTGGTAATTAAAGCTTTGTTTTCTTTAATATTAGTATAGCCTATATTCTTTAAAACGTGTTAATTATAAACACATGTTTTATTTTCTAGCAAGGATTTTGTTTAAGCTGTAAACTATGTTATTAAGATGCTTTTTTTGCTGTAAAATTTTCTAGTAATTTATTC
This sequence comes from Prosapia bicincta, assembly GCA_036971475.1. Lineage (NCBI taxonomy): Eukaryota > Metazoa > Arthropoda > Insecta > Hemiptera > Cercopidae > Prosapia > Prosapia bicincta. The sequence continues at coordinate 3,409,411 of JBAIZL010000002.1, forward strand.
AATTGTCAATTTCAAAAAATATCAATATTAATTAACTGTTGTAATAAGAATTTATAAGCTGGTTTTCAATCTGTATCTGAACATAGATTTGTTTTCTGGAATAGAAACTAATTTTAATAAAATAAGCAGGAAAGGCGTTCAAATTAGTATACATTTCATTTAATAATAGATTTCCATTGTATGGTGCTTGAGGAGAATAGAGAACAGAAAAGAAATACTTGCTGTTGAGAATTTATACAAAAATACACCACAAATCACAGTAGAGTGATATTTCAGTTCATACTCGGAGAATGAATTCTCTTAAAAGCATACTCAGTTTGATGACCAAATTCTAGGATTGTTCAAGAAATTTGTTTAACATTATTACTCAAGTTGCGAGTTAGTAAAAAACATTGTTTTATTTCTCTAATAAATCAAATTTCCATAACAGCACAGTTTGTAAAATGTAATATTTGAGACTCTTAATCTATCTCTTAATTTTCTTACCCGTTTTTATATTTTTATTCAAACCAAGTTCTTTCAGAAAATATATTCACTATTTTTCTAAGTTCACTGGCTCTTCAAACCCTTCTTTTAACAAAAAAGAATTTTTTACAACCGCATTGAAATTGTAGAGTAATTTACCTAATTTATTTATAATATTAAATTTAAATATAAATTTAACCGCTTTTTGTCATCCTGGAAGCACAGAATTTCCTGTTAAACAACTGACATATCTAAAACTCCAAGTTTAACTCAAAGTTTACCCAGATTTAACCCCAAAAATAGTTAAGAAAATATAAACAATTAAATTTGTATTCAATTTAAAATCACCCTATGCAAATTGACCATTTAGTCATGAAATCCTTAAGATTAAAATCGGCATTTAAAAAAGCAAATAAACATATTTTTTAAAACAAATTTATTACCAAGCAAGCATATTTAAAACTTATTACACTTTTGCTATTATTTGTGACTAGACTTTTTGTTAACTTAAGTTGTTAAATTGTTAACTTACACTTGGATGAAACGTTTTCTTCTTACGACTTCTTCTGCCTCGTCTGTCGAGGCTGAAGAAGTCATAAGACGAAAAAGTTCCCTTCAAGTGTAAGTTAACAACTTTTAGTTAACAAAATGTCTGGTCGCAAGTAATAGCAAAAGTGTAATAAGTAATTTACAACCGGCTCGTCATGAACAGCAACAAGATTTCCATATTTAAAATGTATATTATATCCTACAATCCCACTCAATACAAATTTAAAAGCAAATATAAATTAAATCATAAAAAACAAACACATTTCAAAGCAATAAAATTCAATAAAAACCCTCATTTTAAATATTAAAATAAATCAGAATTCCCACTTATTTGACAACCAAAATAAATCCTAACTTGTAAACATTTTGCAAGACTAACATAAATTCAAATATCAAACACATAAAAAAAAACAAATATTCACAAAACCAATACACATTTAAATCAATTAATTGAATTTCAAATATTTTGAAAACAAAATTAAATCATTACTTTAAACACCTTTCTGAAATAGGCATATTTACTAATCAAGTACAAGTTAAGATGGACATTTATGATGCCTATATAAAATTTCAAACCCTAGCAAAAGTAATATTAATTTATATCACATTTAGGTTTTAATTTATTGCAATTTAGAACTAAAATTGTATTTAAGTTAAACATCATATTTATTTAGTCATTTATTTTGCTATCTCTTTATTATTTTACGCAAAATATCATACATGTTTGATGTTTGCCATACATTAATTTTGATACTTGTTACATTGTCTTGCTTATGACAACTATTCAGAATATTATTATTAATTATATTAATACACATAAGAAGGATAAGAAAAAAAATGTGAGTAGATCATTATCTACTAACATTTTTTTTCTTATCCTTCTAAGAAAGGGATATAGGGAAATGTAATGGCTATTGACTGTAGAGTTAAACAACTGGAAGATATTAGAATTACTGATTAATTTAGAGAGAAAAACAAGTGGAGAAGAGCCAGAACTTAAAAAATTGGTCAAATGATCACCATAGCAGTAGAAGAAAATGGCTCAAGTAGATTTAAGTACCTGACTCAAAAAACAAACAAAAAACTGTTTACCAGTGTTTTGAACCATAAAATCTGTAATATCATAGATTTAAGTACAAAAAAAATGTACTTTCAAAAAATAACATGTTTAGCAGAAATGTAATTAATGTAAAATTAATTAAGAAGCAGATTTCTGACAACTTAATTGTTCATGTTCTAAAAAACAATGTTGGTAAACTTGAAAAATATTTTTTTATTGTCTTAAATTTATGCTTTTATAATGCTTTTTAATTAAATTCTAAAGTTAACAAAGCTCACTTGCCAAAATTTGTATGCTCTATATAATTGTATGAATAAAATTGTATTAGATAGACTAACACTTTTTTATCTAATGTACTAATTACAGATAATTTAGAAGTGTTCTTGTTTTTTTTAGTTTTAAGAATTACGGGAATATTGGTATTAAATGTGCAGGAAAATATCTGATTTACGCAAACAAATATTTGTTTCTAAACAGTTGTTTAATGATTATTTAAAGAAGGTTTGAAAATTTATTTCTATATAAAAAAGCAAATGAATTTTAAAATATTCAGCTTTTCTAAATTCTAATTAAAACTAAACAAAAGTTTATTTATTTTATTAAAATATAATGTACTGTTTTTTAGGATCATAGTAATAAGGTACTCGAGGTCATATTCTTAAACTATTTTCTATATTTTAGGTTCTTAGAGTATAATTAGAGCTTTTTATATATTATTGCTTAGAATAAACCCAACTGTTCTCTTCCTTAATAACAGCTAAAATAGTAATTTATATACATTAAACTTTCTTTGTTTTGTTTTTATAGTTTGAAGATGACCAGCCAATATTGACAGTTATTGCCAATTAAGAGTTGTTATTTATATATATTTAGGTAAAAAATTTTGTATACAAAATAATGTGCCAGGTATAAACATTTGTTACACATCTTCAAGTTCCTATACTTCTGTGGAAGTTTGAACCATATCTGACATGGTTTGGAACTAAGCCACATCTTTGACACCCTCATTTTTCATGCTGCTATACCATTGACAAATAATAGGAGCTGTTTAGAAAAATAAAAGCTGTTTATGTATTTTATTTTGTTTGCCTATATGAAGAAAAAATACCCTAGGACGATTTCAGTTTTTTATGATTGACATATAGGGCTGTATTATAGAAATATGTCGGCTATTTTAGGCATTTTTTATGTTCTGGATATATAATAGGAAGACATACCCTGGTAATCTTACCAATATAAGTCTGTCGTCCTTTTTTATAAAAAAATAAATCTCAAATATGTTTTGAACTCTATTACACCTAACTTAAAATTTACATTAATAAACAGTAGGAAATGGTCAGTTTTTATAGAGTTTTATATTAAACCTTTTTCATTATTTAGAAAAATAATTTCAAAAGTCTTCCTTTTTTACTTCATATTAATCACTGCATCAAACGACATTCTTACCTATTTATAAGTACAATTCATAAATTTTAGTCATAAAATGGTTGTGGCTTTGCAACCTAAAATGATAATTTGGAGTATTGTGCTGGCAAATTTTTGTTTCTTTGATCAGACAGGCCTAATAGATCTTCATATAGTAAATTAAATTTCTCTTTAATCATATATGTATATAAATGAGGATCTGTTTAACTAATGTTGAATATGTATATATGTTTTATTTATTCATTTTTGTTATGTGTAGTTTAACTGGAGTAATGAATGTGTATTACAGTTGTTGGTGTTATAAAAAAACACAATTTACTTGGTTATCATAATAAGCTAGTATAATCTTTAAACAAAATATTAAACATTCTTTTAAATTTTGAACAAAACTTTGTGATTTTTATATTTACACTTTATTTATAGTGTCTACAAAATGTTAATAATTTATGTATATAAAATACAACTGTATAGTCTGTATTAATTAATTGGTGCATAGTAATATTAATTAAAATTAGATACAATCTTGTATAGTAAATTTTCAATTTTCCTACCCCCCATATCTTATACAACAAATTATAATCTTTAAAATATTATGAAATTCACTATAACATTGTATGTATTATGAAATATAACATTGTATTGCAGCTTATATTACACTTTGCTTTAGAGGTTATTTTATCAAATCAAGATCATGTCATGATTTATTTGTCATCCTAAACTATAAAATCTTTATTTACTTGCGTGACTCATTGCTATGTCACAATTATATATGTTCAGAGAATTGATAATTATTTAAGCTTGCATATTTTTTTTACTATTTATGTTATTTTTAATTTTTTATTAAATTTAAGGGTTATTTAATTCATTATAATTCATGTGTGTGTGGAGATATTTCATTTGTATAATCTATTTATTTGCAAAGGCCAAATAATCTATTTATTTATAAGCCAAATAAATTACTGTATTTACAAAGGCTTGTAATATATAATTTTATTACAAATTATATTTATAATAAATATATTTTTAAAAAAAGGATTAGACCTTTCATATCTTTTTGTAAAATCGTTTCAATATTTATATTAATGTGGAAAATATATTGAAATAAATATAATTATTAAATATACAGTAGTTACAAAAATATGTTTGTTTTGTATCTCATGTCAGTCTCTTATTGCTTGTTAAATTAGGTTTCTTTCAATGTATTTGTTTTGTTTTTTTTTAGAATGTATAGTAGAATGAAACATAGAAATAATTTTCAAATTATATTCCTTCCTGTATTTTCAGTGGTAAAGGGAAACTAGATGATAGCAATTTTTTTCAAATCTCTGTTAGAGTTAAAAATATAATGTTTCATTATTTGATCATGGTTTGTCATAATGTTAGGTAAAACTATTCTGTGCTCACGTTTTAAGTTTGCATCTCACCAATGTAAATATGTTATGATTGTTAAAAAAATGTGATTATCACGTTTTCCATATCTTAATATTCTACCTTTTTTGTATAAATTTGGTTGTGCTTAGTGTTTAAATATTTAGATCTTAATGTATATGATCTGTAAATAAAACAACAATTTATAAAAACAGGAACTGATTCTTTTACAAAGCTAACGAGCGACTTGCTTTTATTATATGGCTGTGTTATTTATTACTCAAGTAACCTCGGTTATTATTAATATAATTAAAAATGTAATGAAATAATAAGTTTTATTTCAATTAAAAAAATATTGGCAACATTATGGTTTGTATATGTTATAGGATGCTACAAATTATAAAATATCTGTGGAAAAGATTTTGTTTCCCAAAGTTGTAATTTCTTAACATGGCTTTAAGTTGGGTCTTATCCCTACTCTATCATCCAAGAAGAGTTTTGGCAATCGTGTTGAGTTTTAGGCCTAGCAGTAATTTATTCCAGACCACCAAGCTATTTTCCTTATTGCACAAAGCACCAGCACTCAAGTGTAAGATACCAATTTTATAAATGCTAATCATAACTAGTGTTTAACCTTAGAATTGTCAAAAGTGTTCATGAGATTGCAATGCTCCTTACCCTCTACCGCACATCTCAGTTGCACTCTTGGAGTAGTATATTTGACATAAACAATTCGTTGACTTGATTCTGTGTTTACGTGTTACCCAGTCATAGACTATCTTTCCAGAAGATTTTTTTTCCTTTGGTCTGTCAATGCTTATTCATGATACCTCTTATTTTACAGCAAACAATTATTTTTAAAAGATGTTTATAAATTGCCCACCAATGTCTTGCTGAGAAACCTGCTGCTTGTCTCAAGTAAGATTTTTTATTTTACGTAAACATTATCTGGCAAGTATCTCAGCTACTTAAATGCTCTCACATAATAGTATTTAAAACAATTGTAAAAGGTGTAAAAATCATTTTATTTCTGAGACTTTAAAAAATTCTATACTGTAGTTAATGTGCAGGTTGTAAGGTTTGTGTATATAAAAAAAAAATATTTTTTTCATGACAACTTATCACAAAATCATGACATATAGAACATATTTTCAATAGCAATTTAGAATATGTTGGTAAATATTTGTAAATAGAATATTTAAATAAACTGTTCACTTTGTGAAAAATCTGTTATTTTAGCAATTATGTTCCCTATAATTTTGTGTACACTAAAATATTTTGGGTGTAATTTACCGTTAGTCCACCTCAAACGTTATCTGATTTAGGATTAATTTACTTGTTTATTAATGACTAATACACACACACACACTAAAACCTCCAAACAGCAGACATTGTCCATACCAGGTATTCAGAGGTCAAAACATATAGCTTTTAATTGAGTGCCAAAACAATATGACGCATCAAATGAAGTTGCAATTCTTTATTAAAATTTAAAGACATTTGTTGTAAAGTAACACACATCAAAAATTTATCAATTAAAAATGTTTAATTTTAACAAATTGTGTAAAATTTTTATTTTAACAAGTGTTAACCACTGCCCTTGAAACTGATACAAAGAACCCGCTAAATAACGCACCAGACTAACAACACAACAAAAGCATAGCAAGATCAGTGGCAGCTCCTGCTCAATTACATTGGTGGGGCTCATGACAAGGGGTCTCCACAGAATTACGAGGTGCGGAGACAATTTTGAAATTTGATACCCATTTAACTCGTTTTACATTCTAAGCACCTACAACTTTTATTAAGTTATACTTATTGATTAATATATTAACATTGCTATAACTAATACGTATTACGGTGTGATTTACGAAATGTTGTAAGGTTGGGTAGTTAAGTGATTGCCTATGCTAAAGCGTCGAGTACTCAACGAGTAGTGTGAATCAAGTTTTACTTTTAAAAGTATATTAGGCCACTGTGTATGCGCATCAAAGGATCTATAAATGGAAACATTGTGAGAACATTACAAATAAGCCTACAATGCTACTTCCTAAATCATATAGAATTGTAGTATCAGCACTGATTAGTCATTTCTCAGCGCATGTGCATGACTACGGGACTCCATCCCAGGCCACCCGTAACACGCGCGTTGAGTGACGTCACCGCACGATTTTGGCTGTTTCAGCTTATTCCCGCACACTCAATGCACTAGTCTGGGGCTCTCTGCTGTGAGACCCGCTCTGAGCTTGCGGCTAATTTTGTGCGTCAACTGCTAAATATTTTATGGTTTTAACATTGCTTAAATAATTCTAAGCTCTTCTTAACCTAATTTAAGACAAATGAATATTAATTAAAAATTAATTTTTGTAATTGGGAGGGCTGCACCCCAGAGCCCTATTGGACAAACTGCCACTGAGCAAGATAGCTCATAGCTTCTGTACTATTCTATTATATGGTTAGCAGTCTGTGTGTTTTTAAATAGTCTGTAATTTGACATTGCTTACTTCTTTTACCATTGCAGTTTTTTTACAAATATAAAAGTAAATTACACATAATTATGAAAGCTATTTGTCCTTAATTAAAAATTATTTTTCACTGTAATGATTCTTTTAATTCTGTGTGTGTGTGTGTGTGTGTATATATATGTTTGATAACTTATAAAATTAAAATAATACTTTATGTAGATATATTTTGATTTATTTACTTATATCCCTTTTTCTTTGATTTATGTTTTTATTTATACGAAACATTTTCCCCTATAAACCCTTTTTCTTGCTTTTACTGCTTCCCATTCCCTTCCAGGGTTGAAACTATCTCATCAATACAAAATGTGTTTAACAGGCTCATGGATGAGGACTTCTCAACATTTTCATCTTTGCTTCAAGAAACTTCATCTTTTTTTTTAATCTTTAGTCTGTTTGACTCTTGTTAAATGTGTTGTCGTCTCCATGCTTCAGATAACACATTTCTGATGTCTAAGTGATTGTTTTATCTCTAAAAACTATCACCATAGTGAAAAGTATATGTTGTTCTAATGTGTGCTCGGAATGACGTAGTCTGACTTGCTCTCTTCAATCAACAGTTTTCGAATGAGCCAGTAAGTAATTCACGTTCGGCGAATCTTATTAATCACTTAAACAATAGTTTATGACTATCCGAACTTTAAATTTAGTAAATTTGTTAAAACTTACTGAGACAGAACGTTTTCGATCGCTATGTGCCGATCTTCATTAGTGTCTTCTGCTTGGAGTTGGGTCAAGTGGTGATGGTTTTAAAGGTAGGTATATACTATAGATACGTCGATGATATCATAACACTATACAGAGGCAACTCCCGTCAATGTGAAAAACTCCTCACCTACACTAATAAAATACACCCAAAACTCCACTTCACTTCAGAAATTGAAACCAACCGATCCCTAAACTTCCTCGACCTAACCATAACAAAAAGCCACACACAAAAACACAGCTTCAACATTTACAGGAAACCCATAACAACAGACACACTAATCCACAACACCTCAAACCACCCTATCCAACACAAACACGCTGCCTTCAGATCCATGCTCCATAGACTTAAAGAAGTCCCAATGACCACAGAAAACATAAACAAAGAACTAGACACAATTAAATATTTAGCATACACAAATGGATACAACACCACAATAATAGACAAACTATGGTACAAAATACAAAAAAATACTAAAATTAAAACTACAGACAGGGAAAACAAATACATCACATTACCATTCATAAACAAAATAGCCTGCAAATTTCAAAAAATAGGTTACAAAATAGCATACAAAACCAATAACAAGTTACAATACAAAATACAACACCAATAGGTTTGAATAACAATTTCTATTTGTACACATTATCATATAGCAATATACACGTTTGCATGCTGTTCTAAATAATAGTTTGGAGATACAAGTTTAGTGGCTTATAAATTCTAAACTTTATTACCAATATTTTAATAAAATAAAAACCAAAATATTTAATTTCTCATGCTTTGAATATATTGTTTTAAAATGTATGGAATTTATATACATCCTCATAAACCATAACCAATAAAATACATATTTTGTAACCTTTAAAAAATTTCAACTTTAAAAATTCAAAACTATAAAATGTGTTATCCCAATTCTCAAAATTTATTATGCTTTTGGGAAAGGTCATATGATCATAATTTTTAAGTTTTTTCAAGAACAATTGATCGGAAAAAATCAAACTATTCTATTGCATTTCTTGAATTTTGCTTGTACTGTTAGAGATTACAGCTCTGTGTTAATTTTATTTGACAGTGAGGCAATTTATGCTCAGCTATAAACACACTTGCGGTGGACTCAGGCATGGGGATGTCAATTTGTACTAGCCTAGCCTAGCTGTCAACAACTCCTAGCCTAGCAAGATAAAAAAAACATGGAAAATACCTGATTTCAATTATATTATGTTTTGTTAGACCATTTTCCATCACCATTTTTTAATAAGGGCTATGGACTTCTAACGATAGGTTTAAAATAGTTAGATACCTGCAGGTTCAAAAGTACTTACTTACTAGCCAACGCCCACTCTTGGCATTTCTGCCATTCGGTGACGCGCTGACCAGTAGAGTATGGCGATTCGCTCCTCAGGTTTTAGATGTGCGCCCTTCTTTCGCTCCTCCTCCAAGGCAGGACATGTGCGCAGGTGGCATGCGTCAAAATGAACATAGCTACACAGCGGGCATTCTGCAGAGCTCATGGTGCCGAAGCGATGCAGGTGGGCTGGTAAGAGGTCATGTCCTGTGAGGATACGGAATGAGGGGACCGCTACGAATCGATCTTCGTGTCGTATCGGTCCTGGTTTTGCCAGCCTTTCCCAAGATTTTCCATTGGCGATTTCGTGGTATGCTGCCATCATTGTCTGCTTTACTGAGGCATCGATTAGCGCTTTTGCGGCTGATAGGGGCATCTTGAGTTGTGGCTGCCACAGAGTGGTTCCTCTTTTGGCCAAGAAGTCAGCCCTTTCGTTACCCATTATATCTACATGACTTGGGACCCATTGGAGTTTTATGTTCCATCCATCTTGCAGAAATTTGTTTAGCGTCATTCTTGTTTCCAACGTCAGGCTGCTATCAGTTGGAGAATTCCCGGACAAGGCTGCTATAGCGGATTGTGAATCAACCAGGAAAACGATGTTTTTGAAGTTAGCGACAGATGACAATTTATTGCAGGTTCAAAAGTTATCAAATGTGATTTTTAAATATTTACCCTATAAATACATATTTTTAAAAAAAACTATATTATAGTTTCACTCATCCTCATTGAAATAATCACTTTGTCTAGATCTATCATTATAAGAGACTTGTAATCACAACTGGCTCTACTTCAGGAAATTTCTCGTTAAAGTGGTTGGTTTCCCAGTATTTTTCTTCTACTTTTTATTTTTGCAATGCTTAATACATTTCTCCCACAGTTGAGATATAACTGTCCATAGCCTCTCTCTGCACAGTGTCTCCATTGCATCGATTCCTATTCTATTTCCATGTGGGTTACCATATTTACTATAGCAGTTTTTTAAAATTCCTTCTATTAGCTCACACTCTTCTGATATATATCTTGTACAAATTTTCAGCTGTTAATAAAATACGTTTTTATTTATCCAATCGAGTTCCAATACATTTTTTTAAACCTAAAGAGGATGACAGTTGATGTTAATACAATTTTGTCAAATATTTATTCAATAACCAAATTATAAAAATTTGGGAGTCTACCCAGAATCGAACTGTGAATCTTCATGTTCAAAGTCTAGCGTGCTTTGAAACTGCATCAACTTTCCAATACCAAGAAATGAATTTCTAAAAGATGTATATGAAATTCCCCCTCCTTTTGGTTGTCTTTGAAACTCCATTGAACAACCTTAAACTGTTGCCATGGCTACCACAACATATAAATAATGCTGTAGGGTTAAAAATGAATGAAACGAATAAAATAAACAAACTGGAAATAAGCAAACAATGACAAAATTTTTCTTTCTTGACCTCAGTAGGAATTGACTTGAACATTTTTTTATATACATTATTTGTTCTTTAATATATTTCCAAATTAACTCAAATTAGCTCGGAATCTGTACTGGGAGCCAAAAAAGTTCCACATTAGGTCTCATCCCATTAGTAATCATTTCAAGTAGCTTTTTAGTTTTTTTAAATATGATCTTCCCAGAAAATGGGGTTCAATTTAGTGAGGTTGTCAAACGTATTTACATAAGGTGGAAGGTCAAAGTTATTTCTCTCCATCCAAGATAATATATGGTGGCTTTTAAAAAAAGTGTTTATATTGCTGTGTTAATTTTTATGAAGTTACAGAGTTATCAATGAAAAAATTTCAATCTTATTTAGACAAAAGGTACATGCTACTATAGGCAAGTATTTATTTATTGCTATATGTTAATCTGTATAAATGTTAATTAGTAGCCAAAGATAAAGGTGGAAACAAATAACAAGAAATTAATTTTTTGCTATTAGTTAAATTGATTCCAAGTTCAATTTCGACTTAGTCCCAATAGAGATAAGGCCATTTTTTAAACCGATGGACAAGAATTAATATGCTGATAGTGTCTGAAGATGATTCTTTAAGTTTTTCAATTTGTTTGAGATAACTTTTTCCTAAATGTTTATTCAACTATTGATATAATATAAATCATTTAATGTCTGGGCTATAATACCCATTTATTATTATATTTTTTTTAACAATGTATAGTTGTTTATAGTCATTGATTAGTTTTGATTGCTGGTCAAATAAACTGTAGTATTGCTTAAGGATCTGACATAAAAATATTATAACATAAACAAAATAGCTATTTGTCAGGAGCCAGAAGTGAAAATAGGTCAATTGTACTGCCCCTGAAACTGACTAAGAACAGGCTACATACACTGAAAGCTAGAATCACTAAATATAAGTCTGAAACATGTTAACCTAACCCACATGATGGTTAGCTACCTGTGCTCAACTGTTATTACAAACAGGAAATACTTAGCCCTCAACATGTAAATCATGCCTCTTCTTTTGTTCTAAATGGCTCTTCAATGTCAACTTAATGTATAATAGGTTACATATTCTCATAGTCTAGAACTCCACAAGCAAGACATTCTAGTTCCAGAAAACTGTCTTATAGTGAATATCGTCAACATTTTTGGGGTTTTGTCAGGAAGATTAATGAAGTAATTGTTTAGATTTTAATTTAATTTTATGATTATCATAAAGAACAACTATACAGGGATCTCTTCTACTTGTAGAGGATTCATAATATTTTGAAAATCCTGCTTGGAGGGAGAATTAATCATGGTGGCTATTTTGAAGAGCCAGCAACTTGGCTCACTAAGATTTCTTGTAAGAATATGATGTGACCATGGTTGAAGAGACAAAAATCGGGAAAACTTTTTGACACAAAGACATGTAATCGTATCACAAGTATGTGAATGGTACGTAGGTTTGTATAAATATAAGCGTAAATATATTCTGACTGATACAAAAATATTTATTCTCTAAATAGAATAGATATCTTAGCAATACTAAACGAGACTCTCCCAATGTAGTGATGGGCAAGATAATGATACACAGGCTACTAGCACCAGACGTTGAAGCCTTGGATCCGATACAACAATTATAATGTCATTAATGGTAGCCATTGTAGACAAGAAATAATGTTATTCACAATTGTTTTAATATTATTGTCAATAACATTAATTAGACTTATAAATTCGAATTCAGCTATCAGAGGAGGTAGAATGCATTTAATGCATGTCGCATACATAATCCATGTTTTTCACTAAAATTGACTTAATTATACTACCCTATTCTTATATTCATGCTTATTATATACGTAAAAACTTTAATGCGCTAATATATTATACGTATAAACTATAAAATTGTTTGTATTGCTTTATAAATTAAAATCCAAGTATATTGTATACTATTATACTTGATGTAAATCCTGTTAGACCACTTCAACACATTAATATTATTACTAAAAACTCGGAGAGACCTTATCGGTGTAGAGCTCTTAGCTATATCCTTTGTACTCTCTTCCCATCCTTATCACAGGACTAGCTTAGCGGATACCTAAATCTTCTGATATCCTCTGATGTACATACTGCCAGCCAAACCACTTTCTCCTTGCAGCTCCCAAAACAGGCCACTCACAGAGCACTTGGATTGGGCTTTCCTCTCTTGGGTCCTTGTCGCATCTCTTGCAAACAGGGGGCCTAGATCTTCCAATTTTGTATTGGAACCTCTTCAGATTCCCATGACCTGTGACCAGCTCTAAGTAACTCTGAGTTGAGATCTAATTAAGGAGAGTAGTTCTTTGCCCCACAAATCTCCCGAGCAACCCTACAGTACCTTGGATTTGTTGCACCCGAAAGTCGCATTCCGTTCTTTCCTGCTGAGCCTGTTTATATGTGCCATCACCTTCTTGCGCCTCTCCTGAGGCGACATGCCCACTGCCCTCAGCAATGGTCCTTGAGTTATACACCCTTGTTTTGCTAAGGCGTTCGCTCTCTCGTTCCCTTATCCATCCAGAATGTCCTGGGATCCAGGTTAGATTGAGCGAATTATACTTACCCAGCTCTGCTAGAGAAGCTATAGCCCCGACCACCAGTTTAGAGGTGGCACAAGCCTTACCTAAAGCCTTCAGAGCTGCCCGACTGTTCGAGCAAATACAGATTGTCTTGCCTCTTTTCCCAGACCCTTTTATTTCCTCAGCACATAGCTTGATCGCAAGCACCTCTGCCTGGAAAACAGAGTTGTAGTTTTCAGGGCGAAGACAGAATCTGTCTTGGTGTCTCGGTCCACTAAAGATGGCTCCCACTCCATCCTTCATCTTAGACCCAGATCCTTGAACCAGGTTTCACCATGTTTGGGTCTACATTTCAACAAATAGCTGTACAAAAAAATATCATGAATAAATTTTGTTTCAATTTTGAAACAGAGCCGACTCCAGGATTTATTTTTTGGGTAGACATAGTGTAGGGGAGTTGTTATTATGAGAGGGTCTAGTGCCCTCCACCATAAATTGTTTAAATTTAAATGGTGTGTTTAAGTGCATTTTTACTCTCAGAACAAATAGATATAAGTTTTAAAAGGGTGGTTATTTGCTATATTATTGTTGCTTAGTGGATTAGTAAATTTCTTTATAATATTATAACCAATTTTTTAATATTAGATATATACCATTAATCTTTTCAAATTATTGACAACCAAGAAGGATTTTAACAAATAATTATGAAAAGTTGAGTAGGCCCGGAGCTACCCACTAGATCCAACACACCGCTACTGTTGAAAACCATGAAATTCCTAATTTTTACCTCTAGAAGAGAATGTTAGGTTTGTTGAAACAAGTCAGATCTACTTAGAGTCGACCCTGCAAAAGTTTATATTTATTTCTAAACCCCAGTTTTTCTCTTTCGGTGATCGAATTTTCATAAATCCATTCCTGTTAGAGCCTTTACAACTAGCCAATGCCGTCCAGTAGAGGGTTAGCTTCGTAAAAGGAACGAATGTTTTGAAACGCGTCAGCAAGTAAGCAGCTACGTATGCACTTAGTTAAGTAATTTAAAAATTCGTTTAATCAATGAATTCAACATGATTACATCAAGTTGAATTGATCAACTTGAATTGTCATATTTATTATCCAAATTGCATATGGCAATTCAAATATGTTTGTAAATCATAAATATAAACGCTTACAACTTTTTTTAAAAAATGTTTTAACTTGCCTATAGTAGCACTTACTTTTTTGTGTTGAGGACGGCCGTTTCGGGAGATGTGTCCCTTTGTCAACTCAGACCGTAACTCATCTGACAAAGGGACACATCTCCCGAAACGGCCGTCCTCAACACAAAAAAGTAAGTGCTACTATAGGCAAGTTAAAACATTTTTTAAAAAAAGTTGTAAGTGATTACTAGTAGCTCACGCGAAGATGGAATCAACAAATGTAAATATAAACGTATTCCTTCACGGATGGAAAAATATGATGAATAGAGGGTTAGCTTCCTAAAAGGAACGACTGTTTTGAAACGCGTCAGCAAGTAAGCAATTACGTATTCACTTAGTTAAATAGTTTAAAATTAGTATGATGAATAGTTATTATTTGGAGTACATCCGTTCATTCTGCAGAATGAATGTATATATATATATATATATATATATATATATATATATATATATATATATATATATATAACAACATAGGTTATTCATATACAAGAATATTTATTAATTTATATTCAAAGCTTTTCGTTGGTAAACAGTAACAACATCATCAGGAATGAAAAATACAATAATGCAAGATATAGGCCTATATATATATAATGATTTTCATAATTGGGAAATTTGACTAAAAATAGTAATTGATTGAAATTTACTTTCCAGTTTTAAAAGTCGGCATTTTAAATTTGTGGTAAATTAAAACACATGATTACACTGTGATTCTTTGGTAATTCAATATATATATATATATATATATATATATATATATATATATATGTGTGTATATAACATCTTCACATTTAATGTAAAAAGAAATTACTTTGTTAAACATTAAATACATTTTCTTAAATAATATCTTTTTATATGATTTGTAAATTTCCGGAATAAACACTGAAGTATTTTCAAAATAATTCACCTAAACTAGATGTATTTTATCTATGTGAAATTCAACAAACTAGAAGGCGATGGTGTTGATATTATGAGAGTTGGTGAAAACACTGGTAACATATGACATCTAGCTTTGATATCTAGATAGCTATAAATCAACAATGACGTAAAAATGGCAAAACAGTTGTAGGTTGTGTACAGTTGCTAGTTAAATTAATTTTCTTTTTTTTTGTGTTTAATATAGTGCGGGTAGTCCTTATGAAGCCAGTTTACTGTCATTTACTTACCAAACAACTTCTAATGGTTAATCTAGTGAAATTTTGCTAGGATAATAAATAATATAACTTCGTAATCAGTTTGTAAAGTCAGGATAGGCTATGGAGAGAGATAATGATTCTTGCATTGAATGTTATGAAGAGACAGAAAGTGGGTCACCTGCTGAGAAAAGCAAAGTTTTAAACATAATTGATGATTTTAACGAAATGTACAATGACCAATTGAAAAAAGCTCAAGGTGCTACCGAAGGAACATTACAGGCAAGTTGTGTTTTATTACTTTATTTTGTATTTTAAATTTCCATTTAGGTTATCCTTGTATTTAATTTTCAGATAAACAAATGTTTGCCCAAATATATTTAACCAACCATTTGTGATTTCATGCTGTAAATTTTGTATTTTAATTATTGTGAAAAACTATAACTAATTGTATTACATTTTTCCATTCATTATTTTTTAAATACATATATTTCAAAATATTTGTGATCAAGTGATCAATAATAAAATATCAATAGAAAATTCGTGAAGTACATTTGTTTCTGGGTACATTTCCATAAACATACTTTAATATAACAAACATTTGAAAATGTGGATCAGAATAAGCAGTGATTGAAAATAACTGATTTGTTAAAATAAAGATGATTGACCACCTTTAAAAATATCGTCCTAGGAGATGTTTTTGAACAATTATCTATTTTAATCTCAGGTGGTGCCCAATACTCACAATTACCCCTTATAAATACCATAATCTACACTTTCTGTAAATAAATGATATTTTGGTAATTGTCGGAATTGTAAACATAATTGATTTTGGCAAATCACTAGAAATTAACTTCTTAAAACAAAACTACCAATAAGATGTTATAGACAAGTTTTATTCCATGTTTTCTCATATTTAATAAATTAGTAACAAAATTGTAAATAAATGCATTTTATAAATCTTTTCTTGAGTTCTTAATACAGGTTCTAAAATAGTGTAGTCTATTGTTTAAAATTTATAAATGCTTATGAAAAAACAAAGTATCAAATAATGCTTATCTTTATAATTGTGGGCAACAGCCTTTTGTTTCTTTTTTAATCCTCTAAAACAAAGACTTTGGTATTTATTGGTTATGTTTACAAAAAGTAGGCTTCTTAGTTTTCTATTGCTCCACTACTCTAATTTTTCCAGTTTTTTGTGTTATACCATATTACTGAACAGTAATATTAAAATATATAAGTAAAGTATCAAGTTATGTGCTTATAAAAAAGAAAAAGGAATGTTTCTTAATGTTCAGTAAACAATTGATGAAGTGAAGCAGTAGACATCCATTTACATCTAACTGACATCGCATAATGATAGTAGGTTTTGTAACCTATGTTTCCGTTTGATACATTTGATTTTACGCTTAACAAATTTATTATTTTTAAGAACTAAACCTACCCAAAACATACTTTGGGTAATTGTGAGATAGAGGGGCGACCTGAAATTAAAATTGAAAATGGTTCAAAACCACAAAATAGGACAATATGCACAAGATTTTTTTAAAATTTTCATGGATAGTTATTTTTTTTATCAATTTAAAGTTGGGTAAATTCAGTGCAAAGTAGTAATTCGTGGATCGTCTGCAGAGTGATACAGTGACATCGCAACTGTAGTTGGTGTTTTAACAATCTAAACTTTATGAATAAAAAACATGTCCTGAAGCTATATTGATAACTGTTATTTTTGTTGTTGCCAGGAAAGGTTAATTTTATATATCTATATTGAAATATACGTATGAAGTATCTAGGCAGGATTGATTTGGTTATAATTTTATACATTTAACCATTTAGGTAATGTATAAAATAATATTTGTTGATTTCATCTTCACGTGAGCTACTAGTTTTCACCAAACACTTGTAAATATTTACAAACTTGCCTATAGTAGCAGTTACTTATATTTGTTGATTCTGTTACTTATATTAGTTATGGTCTGAGTTGACAATGGGACACAACTCTCGAAACGGCCGTCCTCAACAAATATAAGTAAGTGCTACTATAGCCAAGTTTGTAAATATTTACGAGTGTTAAGTATAAAATAACAACTAAATCTATATTGACTGGACGCTTTTTAGGTATATTTTATTCAAGGTATATAATAATGTATAAATTTAAAACCAAATCTATCCTAACTGGAAACTTTATGAGTATACTTGAATGTACGTATGCAAAAACCATCATAATAGCCCAAAATGTTGTTTCTCAAATATCTACACACATTAGGTATGCGTGACGTCACTGTATAACTCTGCGGACGATGGAAAACTTAGTACTTCGCACTGAATTTTTTACTCAATTTTAAATTGATAAAAAATAACTTTCCATGTAAAATTCAAAAAGAATTCTTGTGCATATCATCCTATTATGTGAGTTCGAACAATTTTCAGTTTTAATCTCAGGTGGCCCGTCTATCTCACAATTACCATTTTCAGTTTACACAGTTTGATGTGCATTTGCTATTCACATTTTTTGTATTTTTTTAACTTTGAAGCACTGTGTATAGGTATAGTTTTTTACATTTAAAATGAATTTATTCTTGTTTATAATGTTCATTGAGACACACAAAAAAATGGTAACTTTTGGAAAAGAAATAAAAATATAACGCAAGCAAGAACAAAAAGTTTAATCGAAAAAGCTTCAACTTTTTGACAGATTGAAAAACTTTTACCAAATAAGAAGCAGTAACTAAATTACCAATTTGGCTGATAAAACTGTAAACATAACGTATTTATTCCCTTGTACAGACTCATTGTAAAACAAAATTGAGAATTTAATGTACCCTCTCTTGGGACATTAAAACAGTTGCCGCTTGTTTACAAACTTGATGGTGTTAGCTCTGTGAGAGTGCAATAGATACAGCTTTGATTTTCTTTGGAATATGAGCACTTTTTTGTTGTCTTGCTACAGAAACAGTAAAAAGTAGATTAAATCTTTACTAAAGCAGATCAAATCTCTTCAAACATTTGAATTCAAGTTTTTGGTTTGGTTTGAAGGAACACAACCATTACGCCTCAAATTGAAAAAGCGTTTAAACACCCAATACAAAATTGTCATTTTTGTTTAAAACATTTTTATCACAAAAACACGTTGTTAACCATTCCATTGCTGCCTTATTACTAATTAGCATAATTGTTCCGAACTCAAGGAGCAAACTGTATATGACTGCCACTACGGATTCCAGTTTTTTGTATGTAACCTGTATAGTAATGTATACCAAGATGAAGGTCACTTCACTTGTTAACTATTATATCATAG
Source organism: Prosapia bicincta (assembly GCA_036971475.1). NCBI lineage: Eukaryota > Metazoa > Arthropoda > Insecta > Hemiptera > Cercopidae > Prosapia > Prosapia bicincta. The sequence goes on from JBAIZL010000002.1 coordinate 3,428,466, forward strand.
TCTTATGATTAATAAGAAACATTGGTAATAAAATACAATATCAACTACTTCAAGTTTTTGCTTTTTTTATGCCTTACAGGAATACATTCTAAATTAGAAAAAAGTGATTTTTAAATCTCATAAACTACAAAATAATGGTTTTTAGGTAAATTTGAAAAAAATTGTAACAATCTCAATGCTCAGTATCATTGGAAAAGTTGTAACATTACAGCAATACAACAGAGCATTTATTTCCTTTACAATAAAATATAAATAACTTAATACAGAACTTAATATTCTATATTTCGAACTAAATATTTTGTTTTTATCAGGATACTAATATTAATGTTGTTAAAAAAAAAAATACTGTACCTTGAAAAATTAAGAATAGACATCTTTACAGGTTTTTGTTGTTGTAAAAGTTTTACAGTACATGCTTTTTAAACAAGGGAGACTTATGCCATACTATATTACATGATAGATTTGTCTGTATGCATAGCATTTTAACTTATTATACTTTGATTTAAAGTAGAATAGGAATGGGTTTGTGGTAGGTTAGGGATGCGGTGTTGTCAGATCAATTGCTGTTACAGTCAACCCACCATTGCCGCCGGCTAATACCGTAAAGAGTACCTAGTTGGTAAAATCTTTTATTAACCACAGATTTTTCCCAAAAAACCCATATTTTTTTATTCCGAATTTAATTCTTTCTATTAGAACTGCCTTCATTATTGAAAAACTGTTTTTTCGTATAATGAATCGTGAAGTATCTCTCATAAATATCACTTAATTATTAACTGGAATTAATTTGCAAATTGAAAAAAGTATGTAATTAATAATATATAACATGCAACAATTATTTAATTACTATCTTATATAGTAAAATACTCTTCAAGCATATAGGTTAGAAGTTTGAAGTGATTGTACTGATTGTAAAGAAAAATTTGTTTTGACAGTAATATGATGGCGTTTCACTTTTACACTCGTAAACAAATTTAATTAATTTACACACAAAAATACTAACTAAATTTGTACACGTTCACCATTAAATATCTACATAAATTAACATAAAATGTGAAATTTATTATATAAATACTAACACACAGATAAACGATAAATGTCAATAAAAGTGAATGAATTGATTAATAAAAATAAGAGACAACGACCAAAATGCATAGACATCCGAACGAGTAGTTTGTCATAATAATGTAAACAAATGTCCGCTCTAATCATGGCTATAAATATATTAGGATGTGACATAAGCAATATCATGACACAAGAAAATAAGTCAATAGGGATATAAAATTTTTGTTTAAAGTCAATTCCTACTTAAATGAACAAAGAAAAATTTTATTTTAGTTTTTGTTTATTTTATAATTACAATTAATTATTAGTAGTTTCTTTTTGCACTGTCCGTTTGTGAAGCAAGTTTCGATATCGTTAATCCAGTTTCTTTGTTATTTTATTCTTTTCGTTCATTATTAATCCTAAAGCATTATTTATGATATTATGTGGTAACCATTGCAACAATTTAAGAATATAAAATGTAGTTTTTTCATATAGATCTTTGAGATGTTAATTTCTATCTATGGAAAGTTGGCTCAGTGGCAAAAAGCGGTATACTTTGAACATGAAGATACTCAGTTCGAAACAGACCTAGACCCTAAAATTTTTGTAATTCAATTATTGAATAATTAATTCAAAAAACTTTATTAAAATCAATTGTCATGAACTATAAGTTTAAAAAAATGTATTTGAACTTGATTGGATGAATAAAATCATATTTTATTAACAATTGAAATTTTGTACAAGATATCTATATAAGGAGAGTGTGAGGTAATAGAAGGAATTTAAAAACATTCCTGGAGAGTGGAGAGTAAATCACTCCACTACAGCTACAATGAAACTGAGCGACGAACGGAAGTTTAACATCGAATTGGCAACAAGGCTCATCCACACAGCAAGATGTGAACCTTCTATTCGCTCAGAAGGCTGTAATCCCCACTCCCTCTGGTCGATTTCGCCTATGTATAATCCTATTCTGTTTTAAATCAAATCATATTATAGTGATGTTTAGTTTACAGACATATTTATTTGTTTTGAAAAAATGATCTAAAGAGAAAGCCTGTTCTTAAGGTAGATTTGTTATTGTGTTGTATTATGTAGTTGCTTACAGTATTCGTCTAGAGGTACTGTATGTTTTCATGTGTCATTAATGTCCTTTTACCAAAAATCTATCTTACTTGGATTAGTGCTCATTTTAAAACAATATTACATGTAATTTGATGTATCTGTCAAAATTAGGTTTTTTAGTTCATGGCATTAAAAGATAGAACAGAATGTCACATGAAAAGATATACAGTACAGTACTTTAGGAAGTTACTTGTAATCTTGATTCAGTTTGTAGATTTATAGAATCAAAAGGAGGTGTATCAGATTCGGTTTATGATGGAATGGTTCGATTTTAAAACGTTTTGACAATGGAACATTAACAAAAATGTCAAGAAAATTATGAAAGACTTTTTTTTAAAAGAAATTGAAGACAAAAGCTAAAACATTTTTCTTTAATATTTGATTATATCTTCAACTTGTTTTATACTAGTACTTTTATATTAAAATACTTGAACACATGTTGATTTGTTACTCTTGCCTAATTAACCACTTAGCACTACTATAGGTAAGTGTAACATACATTTATAATAGCTGTATATTATTTTTCTTTAATTACTAAATTATAGTAAGCTTATAGTTTATTTTAAAGAAATTGGGGATTGTTACCAAATCACTTAATACACTTTTTCCTTGTTTTTCAAAAAAACAACAAAACTTTAAAAATATGGTGTAGATAGGATGCACTATATAAATATAGTGCACACTATAATAATAGTGTAGATGGGATACAGTACGAATAAAATAATCCCATTGATTTTTTTAATAACTAAATACACCTAATGTACTGTACTACTATGTAGAAATATTATTTTATTTTTGTCTAGGACCCTCTCTATAAGTCGATTTTCATTATTTTTTCGGATATTCAAAATATGTAAATTCTATTGAATATTTAAAGTATAAACTAATTGCTCAAGCTGAAAATATAAATGAATAATAATAAATTATTTTCTCTCTACTTAAACCACTCCATTTATTTATTAAGAAATTTCTTTACATTATTAAAAATTAAATGATTCCATTTTACTAAAACTTCTGATGTTTTAAAAATCCTATTGTGAATATATGCTTTACAGTTTATTAAAATCCTGTTTAGCTATTAACATTTGTAAATGTGTAATGATTTAGTTTACTTTAGAAACCTTACCTTTATTCACATATTAATTATTCTTTATAATTCGAAAAGACTCACCGAGTCAATTGTTTTCCTTAGCTTATATCTTACGATTTAACTTGAGACTGGCTGTCTATTCAAATCGTTCTAAAGAAGACAGGCTACATTAAAGTTCTCGTTTGTATTTTCAAAAAAGATTTAATTTTAAAAATATTACACTTTAAAAAACTTTAGTTGTTACAGGTCTGGCAATATTAAATTGTATTTGAATGTAATACAAACGGTTCATATCTTTTACAAATTGTAAGAGCGACACCAGGTTAATTGCACACGGGTTTTTTGTATATTTACTGATTTGATTCTATCGAAAAATATTAAGAAATTAAATATAAAACGTACCTTGGCAATCACTTGAACTTACTTGGTTTTGTTAACACATTTTAAAACTTTACATGGGTTTAATTTCAAAACATGGTTAAATTTTGAAAGTATAAAATAAACAAAACAAAGCTACTTATGAAACATATTCATGTAGTTATTGAATTTTGAAATCTAATTTATTAAAAGTTTAAACAAGAGTTTAACACAAAAATAATAACAATTGCAGCCCCATGGCGATCTTTCCTCTACTGTGGCTGTTGAAAGATAGAACGGCCGTTTCTCATGGTAACAGAACCCCCACTTATATATAATTCAAAATAGGCCTTTCATTGGCTTACGGTTTATCATTGCATCCTTTTTCCTAGCATTGTCTTAATAACATTTTTAGAAAGAAAAATTTCTTATAAACTAGACCGATTTTTACAATAGCTAAAATAACAAATATATATTCAACGCTGAATTGTAACCAAACATTATCCAGCATGTTAATAAATAAGGGTCAAACAAAACCTAAATGAGTATTAAGTAATAAAATCCCTAACAGGATTCTGCATTTAATAATTTGCTTATCTTTAAATTTAGATAGCTACAGATGATAACATGCAGTATTGTTATGTTTCTTAAATCATTATCTGTTTTTGTATGATACTAAGTTTATGTTTAGAGCTATTTTCTTGGTCATAATGGTAATATATTTGCATATATTGGATTTCTGACTATAGTGTTCCTCTTTTCTAATTTTTTTTGGTTCTCAAAAACTTTTACTTTTAAACTTGGAAACTAAGGGTTAAACCTATAATTTACAAAATGTATGAAAAAATTACAGAAACACAATAGTCTTGATTGCGTTAAGTGATCTTCATCAGTGTGTATTATTTATTGAGGTATCAAGCAACGGTTTTAAAAACAGGTTTACTATATTGCAGTAAAAAAGTGTGTGATGTGTTCAGTTGATATGTGAATACACATGGGATGCTCTGTTCATTTATATTTTGTGCTTTGGCACAATCATAAATTTTACATTACCCTTGTATATTTAGATAAGGTCCTTTTTTGTTTATGTGGAGAATTTCTAGATTATGGTAATGACTGTAAATGTGGCCTGTTTCTAAAATGTGCTTATCAAAAGTTGATTCAGTGTTATATTTAATAGAGTACATGTATTTTTTGAAAGCTGCAGCCTGTTTTCTCAAAATAAAATATGTTACTGTCTGTGCAGTTTAGTTAGTACATTCTTGGTGCTGGGAGTATTGTTTTTTTTTTGTAAGTTGTCTTGCATGTTATATTGTAGTTCCTTGTTAGGGTACATTTTAAATCCACCCTGTATCCTGTTTTTTTTTTTTAAATTTAGGGTGATCTTATTTGAGATTTTGTTAGAAATCTTATTTGAAGCCTGTGAATGTGATGAGTTTTGTTTTTCTTCTGTTGAATTTTTGTTTTCATTTGTTGTTTGTGCTATTTATAGTTTATCAATATTTGGCTCCTATATCAATTTCTATGTACTAGGTATTTAGTTGTGTTGATATCTTTTATGGTGCTTTCAATGGACAATGTATCTCAAGGCAGTATATTAATTTTGGAAAGATTAGTTTGATGTGTTGTGGATGAGTTTGTCTGTCATTTTTTGTTTTCTGTACATCTTGAATCGTGTGTTTTTGTATAGTTATTTGTTATTATAACGTCAAGGAAATTTATGTTGTTTAAGATTTGATGGATGTATTTTGTTTATGTGCGAATAATGTTTTTTTGTACTGATAAATATTGCTTCATTGTGTGGTGTTGTTAAAGTATCTGTGCCCACTTGATTTTTGTGAGTGTGTTGTTGTGAGTGTGAGACAGTCTGAGTTTTTTTAATATTCTATAAGTATATTTCACTGAGGATGCTGCTGATTGAACTCCGCAAAGGTAAACACCCAGAACAGATTCCAAAGAATCTGGAAGTTCTTGGAAGTAGAATGAAGTTGTAGATTAAATGGTTTTGCTCTGTAATGATTTAATGGATTTTGGTGATGTGGGTTTATAATGCATTGTTCTGCATTAGTTAAAGATTTTGGTATATTAGGGATGCTAAAAGCATCTCCATTTTTTACTAATAATATAAAAATCATCCCAGAGGAGCTGTACTCATAATGTTAATTCAATTATCCCCCTACAATGAAAGTCAAATGTTTTTATGGTTTAGGAATTCAAACATTTTATTTGCCAGTCGTAACAAATTGTGTGCAAAATAAAATATTTGTTTTTAGTTGTGAATTTTATTACTAGAAATAATTGATGAAGGACTTTATGAAATAAAATATTTGTTTTTAGTTGTGAATTTCATTACTAGAAATAATTGATGAAGGACTTTATGAAATAAAATATTTGTTTTTACTAAATTTAAACTACTTAACTAAGTGAATACATAATTGCTTACTTGCTGACGCCTTTCAAAACGATCGTTCCTTTTACGAAGCTAACCCTCTACTCAGGGTTAGAGTAGAGTAGAGGGTTAGCTTCATAAAAGGAACGATAGTTTTGAAACGCGTCAGCAAGTAAGCAATTACGTAATCACTTAGTTAAGTAGTTTAAATTTAGTTTAATCAGTGAATTCAAGATGATTACATCAAGAAACTTCAATTTGTATTTAGTTGTGAATTTTATTACTAGAAATAATTGATGAAGGACTTTATGAACATTTAGAACATTAGTGCCTAGAGGTGGAGTTTTTGGGTTTGAAAATTATTTAAGAGTATGTTTACATTAATGTTTTTATTGGCTTAAAAATTTAAAATCATAATACAAAATTTTATTTTAAAAATATGTAACAAACAATACCTTAATAATAATATGTATTTTTCTTTTTGTATTTTTAATATAAAATTAAATTTCAGTTTACACAAAATAAAACCTTATATGCTGTTACTAGAAATTGTTTTATGCAGAGTTAAGAATTTAAAAATGTTTAATTTTCATGTAAATATTTTATATAAATATATTGTAAATATTTTTTTCATTGCATTATTCTTGTTTGTTGTCTGTGTCTATACCTTTCACCCCAATTGTTCATCAAATATATACATATATATATATATATATATATATATATATATATATATATATATATATATATATATATATATATATATATTCCCACCAACGTAATAATAATAATAGGTTTTAATTATTTCATAACAAGTTTCCCATTCACATCCTCCCTCATAAATTACTATTATGTTTTTTAATAACATATCTCATAAAAAAATAATAATGTAATGATTTATTCCTTTTGCTACGCATGAATAAATTTAGGTAGGAGATTATATCTTAAGTACATAATAACTTTTTGCTAAGCTCATGCACATTTTTGCAGAATATTTTTTTTGTTTGTTGGAGTTTTTTTGATTTGTCCTTTTAACAAATATTAAGAATTTTTAAAATATTTATTTCTAAAAAGTCTACATTTGTTAAATAGATTCCTTTTGAGCTTCACTAGAATTCAAATTCCATAAAGGTTTGAAATGATAACTCAGTTGACATCTGTCCACAAACATTTTATGATAGCTCTGATGGAATTTATTGATAGTTGTTTTACCATATAGGAAATAATTGGTTCAAAGCCAACAAACACCAATAGGTGAGAGGTGTAATTGGCAATATGCCTATCTACCTGTTAATTCTGCTTTTTAAATAGACATAAAAACAGTTTGCTTATCTAAGCAAATGATTAGACTGTGATTGGTTAAATTTGCTATATGAGAATAAGTTTAGCAATACTTCTAGATTGTGTTATCGTTTTACTGACAGGCCAGAATTGCAGTGTATCTTTCATTAATAAACAGCTTCATTTTATTTAAAAAGTTTAAATAAAGTTCTTTTTTAATTAAAATTTTAACCTTATGGTTTAATCACTATTTATTAAAGTTGCTTGTTGTAATCATCGAATGCACTGACAAAAATATATTTTGAATGATTCGTAACTAAGTGAATATGTAAGAGCTTACTTGCTGAAACAATTGTTCCTTTTACAAAGCTAAATCTCTACTCAAAGCTAAGAGTATAGAGTTAGATTCGTAAAAGTAATGATTGTTTCGAAATGCATTAGCAAGTAAGCTCTTACGTATTCACTTACGTATGAATTATATAATTATACTATTTATTCCCTAGATCCCATTATACTCCATAAGGATCTATCATTCCACATCTGCCGTTTCTTTCTTCTATGTTCTGTTTGTGTTAACATATAAAGGCTTCTGTCCCTGAACAAACCCGTCTTTCCCATTGTCTACTCAAAGCTTATATTCATTAGACCATTTTTCTTTAAACTGTTTTTTGTGTTCTTGTTTCATTTTCAATATTTTTTCATAAATTAATAACTTCTTTTTTATTATAACAGATTCTCAATAAATTTAAAAAATTAAAAATTAAGAACATACTGATAATGGAGTACTAAGCATCTTTTTCAGGATCTACTTTGAGAACATGGGGGAGAACTATTTTTAAAAAAGGTCAAGGTAATAACAGAAACAGGATAAATTAGATTGCTAATAGTCATTTGCTTAAGATCATTAGCAGATTTTTGATAATAAGTTAATAAAGCCTAATAACAACCTTTAGAATTATGGAATTATGCTGAAAAAAGATCATGATTACCTGCATAAATTCTAGAAAATTAAGTAAATATTAAAGTAACTGAATTACAAGTAGGAAGCTACAAGTATTAACTTGTATACCACTCAAATGTTTCTTGTTTTGCCCTAATTTCCTTCAATACAACTTCAAATTAATCAATTATGTTAAATATATTAATTATTACTTACACATTAATTTGTATTTGGTAAAAATGTAGTTTAACTACCTGAGGAAATGACTTATAAACCACACTTAAAACAGTTTCATGATGTTAGTAGAGATATTATAAATGTAACAATAAAAGTAACAACCTAATTCCTAATGAACGAGCTACAAACTGGTCAAAGATAATATAGTCTAAATAGGGACAAACTATAACAGAAAATGACTGACGTCTAAGACAGTTGGTTTTTTGTTGTCAATCAATGATAACACTATAAAGCAAAATGTTAAAAGAAAAGTTAAAGCTATTTATTACATTAAAAATATTTTGTAATATAATAATTAAATAATTATTTACCATAATTTTAGTCTGTAGGTTTGATTTAAGAAATGGGTGAGGAATTTGAAAATTTACAATAAGTAAAAATCCTTAAATTTAGTGAAAGCATAACTTTTTTCCAATAATTAAAAAAAATGTTATTATAATTACTAGAAACATTCTTGTAATTTATAATTTTTGTAAAGAAAAAAGATTAATAAAATAATCATTAGGTTCAAGGACTGTATCTCTCTACTACACGTAATATTTTTTAATATCAGAAATGTTTGAATTTGCAAACAATTTTAACCAAAAAGAAAACTGTATTTGCATATTTGCTAACATTCCAGTGGTAAAAATTTACTCCACATTTTGTTTTTGTTAACACAAAGAGTTGACCTTGAAAACCACAATATGTTCTAGGTGCATTTTCATTTCTTTTGACCTGCTATTTGTTTGTGTATGTTAGTTTAAAAATACCTCTACATGGGCTAATTTATTGCAACAAACCATCTCAGTTTTGTCATTGCCTTACTTTTTTATCTTGCTATCCTTATGTGCTTTTTATTTTGTATTAGTACAAAAAAGTTATCTGGTAATGAGTGTGAATAATTTCATATGTGGTTGAATGAAAACAAAAATGGTAGCAAAAGGTTTTTGGGACTCGAAAAGCATGATGAACAAAAAGCATTTGTGCCAACGCTATAGAACAAACAAACTAACTAGGGTACTTCCTAACATTAATAGGTGTGGAATTTTCATTGATAAGGGCCAGGAAAGAAGGCGTTTAGAACATCACATAGCTTACATATCTTGGAATAGTTTAAAAATATACATTTTTTGAACAATAACAGCTACCAAAATGTTCTGAGAAGAAAATGTTGATGAAAGTTGCTGTTCACTGCCGGATGAGACTTGAAACAACACCTGAAAACTTCATATCAGACTCGTAGTTGATCTAAAATTTATCTAATAGCAGCAGATTGAGAAAACAAACATTTTTGGCAAATGCAAAATCAGTTTACTTTTAAATTTTAATAGAAGTTGGGTCAAGTTCACAGGAAATATTAAAAAAAAAAAAATAATCAATACAGTTAAAAGGCAAGAGTTGTGAATGTAATTTGCAGTGTTTACTACTATCTTATCAATTGTTATTATTGTTTTCCCAACAGAGGTTTTCTAGATAATAAATGTTAAGGAAATCTGTGATTTTTTAAAAGGAAAATTTTAATGTTTTACTTCAGGGCAATCTTATAAAACAAAAAAATTAATTATTGATCATGAGACAACCGTGGTACTAACTCCATTCTTCGTTACAAATTGGTAACAAAATTAACAACATTCAGATAGTTACTAGTTTGTAGCAACTACACACTTTACTTACACAAGAGTTCTTTGAACAGTAATACTTATACTTTTGAACCTTATAAATAAAGAGTTGCTAAATTTATGTACAAGCAACAGTAATTGCTCAACATTCAACAGGAATTTACACACCTGAAAAGCCGCGAATGTTATGTCTATTGGTCTGTGTAAATAAGATGGTTATGATTTTTAACTATTAAAAAAAGATTTATGGATTTATATATATACATATATATATATTTGTGTGTGAGTGTGTGTATATATTATTTATTACCTATATGTAAGTAAGTAATAAGTTCTATATTGGACAAACAGGCAGATTTTTTGCCGAAAAATGTAAAGAACACAAAAGCACACTGCACACTACTATTGAAACCATCTTCGCAAATCACCTCATGGACACTAAATACTCATGCAATAGTACGGAAAATAACATGAGCATCCTCCACATGCAACAAATTCCATAAATTAAACACACTAGAACAATATGAAATATAGAGACGTAGCAACACACATGAAAATGACATCCTAAATGAACAAATACGACACAGACCACACATACTCTTCAATCACATAACTTCTAACTTTCAAAAGTTATTACCAAAAAAGCACAACTGCAGCAATCCTAGCGGCAAAAATATGAGGCTGAAGAAGTCATAAGACAAAAACGTTTCCTCCAAGTGTAAGTTAACAATTTAACAACTTATAGTTAACAAAAAGTCTAGTCACAAGTAATATCAAAGTGTAATAAGTAATTAACAACCAGCTCGTCATGAACAGCAACAAGATTTTTTTATTGGTTCCTAATTATAGGCTTCCTAGTTTCATTAAGGTTATTGAGAATATTCTTTACTCCACTTTTAAGATTCTGATATGGATATCTATACTAAACTTTTGTATTGAAAAGGTTAAACTTTAAATAACACTAGGTTTGCATTATTAGTAATTTCGAAGTGATTTTTCTTGATTACTGTAATTGATAAATCTTTACCCTAAATTTGTTGAAATTATTTTTTTTGTTATTACTGAAGTATATGTTACTACTGTGATTGTAAAATCTTATAACTATCAACATATATCTCCACCGAGAACATCAATCCCTACAAACATGAATTCATCCATTTTTGGCCTTGTTTTTTAAGTTTTGTATTGGTTTACAACCAGCTGATAAAGTAATACTCTTTATTAAATATTTCTTTCTATTTAAATGCATTTTATAGTTGTGTCACTCGTATACAATCAGTTGATTGCTCATAGAAAAAGCAAATTTACAGTTCTTATCAGCACAATGTTTGATTAAGGTGTATTGTTTGATTAACAAACCTAGTTAGTGAATGTTCTTAACTAAAAGGTTTATGCCTGAAATGTATTTAAAATTTAACATTACAAAAGAAACATAAAGTTACTTTACCTTAGTTAACTCAAAGATTTACTGGTAAGATTTAATAATTTTTTAAACATTTATTTGCATGTGTCAAACTTTGTACAGAAGAGTACCGACAGTTGCAGAAAACAAATTTTAAATAAATAGCTAACTTGTAGAGTGTTAAACCATGGGATACAAAACTTTTTGATCTCTTTAATTGTTTTATTTAATTAATGGTTTCATGATATCTTGTAATACTGGTGAACTGTACAGTTGTTTTTAGTTGGTTTATATGTCAATTCCATTTAGTTGATTGTGGTAGAGTGGCCGCTTGCTACAGAGAACTGCTTTACAGTTCTTGTCCTTCTACTTGCTAAGGTATTTAAACACTTAAGATTTTTCTAGTTATTTTCTTTATATTCATAGAAATTTATATTTTAACCATAAATTTTTAAAATTTGAATTTGGAATTATTCTGAGTTTGAGAGAAATTCAGCCTAATACTATAACATTTGTTTGACCTGCAAATAAGCCAAAAGCTTTATAACTTTATTTTGGCGAATTTACTGGGAATAAATCTTTACACTGGCATTGCTACTACAGTTCCAATTTCTGCCAGGATATCTTTAAATTTGTTAAGTAGATTTTTTTCTGCATTTTATAGCATTTTCACACTATCTTCATTAGTTGTCATATTTTTGGCAAAGAACCAAAAAAGATTATTTTTTCTGAACAAGATTAAGTAAATATTTTAAATTGAATGAATTGAATACTTCATGTAGCAGAGATGTGTCGTAAGAATTAGTTTGAACCAGAAATATGGTAAATAATTAATCATTGAAATGAAAAATATATTTACTTGGGGATTTGGATAATTTAAAAAATAGATTAACCTAGACATTGAAAACGAGTGAAAACAAATTAAATGTGGGTTTTAGAAAGAGCTTTATTAGAAAAAATAGCAGAATAATTAAAATGATCAAGAAAAAGGAAAAAAAAATAGTTGTTATTGAAGAAGTTGTCTACTAATGGGTTTGCTGAAAAAATGGTAGATGAAAGAAATATTGAGGGAAGTAAAAGGTGTTGGGTAATAACTGTGAAAAAAGTGAAAAGCAGAAGTGAGTGGCAGAATACTATGAATAAATTATAAAATATTAACATATGTAAAATCTTGTAAAGTCTTCCCTTATAGTAGCACTAACTGTATAAAATTAACCACCTCTGCAAGTCCTGAAATCGATACTACAGGGAAGAAGAAAAGGACAACTCAGGAAAAATTGCAGAGGACGGTTAGAACAGAAATAAGGGAAAGATGATTAGAACATCTAAGAGACAGAGATGAATGGGAGTCAGAAAATATAAATACTTTAATAAGTTATGTTGATGTTTATAAGTGTATACTAGTAGCTTGAGCTAAAGATGAAAAAAAATAATAATAAGGTTTGCTAATTTTTAAGCCGGTAGCCACTTATCTACAGAATGACGATAGTAGAGCGCAGCTCTTCTTCAGGTAAGAGACTCTGTCTATACTTGTGATTTTACCTTCTTCCATTAATAGGGAACTACTATATTCTTGTTACTTGGGGAGGAGTGTTGGAAAACCTCTCCGTGATTTCTAAAGGGATCATCCTGCATTTCCTACATGATCCTGCTTATAAAATGTTTTGTTCTTTTTTTGTTTCCAAGACAGTGATTTTATGTGCGTATCTTAATCTTCTTTGTTATTCACAAAACTTTTCTTATCCTTTCATTGGCTATAATAATTATAATGACTGATGCCCTCAAAAATAAAACAATTGAAATGACACACATAGATCTGGAAACTTTATCGTGCTATTCGTATATATTTTTCTGTGGCCAATAAGGTATATTGGTTCTTGATTGTCAGAGATTGTTAGACTGCAACAACTTTAATTGTTTACGTACGCGAAACCATTGCATTCTAAGTTACATTAAAAATATGTAAAGATAGTATTGTTTGCCTAAAATAAATTTTTTTGTATAATGGTTTTTGATCAATAAATTTATTATAACTTAGGGTAGGTTTTAGTAGTTTAATTAAATTTAAATAAAAGACTATTCAATTGTCTGTTTGTATTTCATTAGTTGCAGATAAAAACGCTGCAGCATTGGGTATATGATTTATCAGAACAAAATAAAATGCTTATCAAGACGGTTGAAGAACTTGAAAATGAAGCTTTGAAGAGAATCCAAGGTCCTCATTACGGCGATAATGTAGACACTCACAATGTTGACGAAATTTCGGATAAGCCAGTAAGTAATTTTAAAAAGTCAATAGATTTTCTACTATTTAGAAATCACCTAATGATATCATAAAGAAGCCCATATATTATCTTCACATTATTGTTTATTGTTCTTAATAAATACACAAAAACCTCTTAACCACAAACTTTCTTTAATTTACCCTTATTGTTCTCGTTTCTAATTTTGTATTTAGTTTTGTTTTGTCAATTTTATTGTGCTTTCTGTCATAGAGGATATCTTCTAAAGCAGTTTTGTTGATTAGCCTTATGATCTTTCTATTTGCTTCTCCATAAAAGAGTTTAAATATAAATGTTTATGGTAGTTGATTTTTAAACTTGCAGCTGTTGAGTTTGTACATGTTGAGGTTTCTGAATAGTATTAATTCAGTTGGCAAATAAACACTCTTTTAATGATATTTTTCATCAAACATATTTAGTAATTGGTTAGTGGTTTGTTTGAGTTATGAAGAAGTCTCTTTCTTGTTTATTAAATTTTGCTTTTGTAATGTTAATAGTAGGTTCATGGAAAATATTTGTAGTGTTGATCTGTGTATGTGTGTGTTTATTGAGTTTATTTATTTTAAAGTTATGTTTGTTTTTCTTTTCCGCTGCTTTATTTTGTGTCGGTTCATTTGTATACTGCATTATATTTTTCAGTTCTCCGGAGTGTAAGATTTGTGTTTTTTCTGTAGTGGGTATAGTTTTGAGTTGAGTTTATCCTGTGAATAAAATAGTTTTGTATTATTGTTTCTGTGCAGTTTCTGTGCCATTTTTGTCATTTTTTGTGATGATGTGTTGTTAGATTTTATTTTCATTTGTGCATATTTTGATGTTATTTTATATGTAATGCACTGGATGTTGAATAATATGTAAAGTGAGGTTATGGTCACCTTAACCTCAGTCCGTTTGTACTTGTTGATTATTTCAGATCGCTGAACCATATTAAAACCTGCAGTTGTTGAGTTATACATCTTGAGTTTCTGAATAATATTTATTTATTAATTCACTTCATAAGTGAAGCAAATTTTTTTAGCAAAAACCACTCATCTCTGGTATTTCTCAGCAAATATAGGTCAGTATATTGTTCAATGCTGTGAGTCATGGACAACTCTACATTAGTAAAATTTAAAAAACAAGAAAAAGTATTTTCCATGAATCACGGAATTGAATATTGCACTGACGCAGAGGGAAACGCGTCTGCTAAGTAATATAAGTAAATAGTGTCTTCTGCCGTGTGAATTACAATTTTATTTTTGTAGAGTTTTAAATTCCTGATATTTATAACATAATTTCTTTATCCATTTACTTATAAAAAGTATATTTCTTTTAATTTGTTTATTGCTATAATAGTGTACAATTAATAATATCACCAACACGCACGTACGCACACACACACACGCACATGCACTTACACACACACACACACACACACACACACACACACACACACGCACGCACGCACAGACAGACAATGTGCCATTACATAACATAAAATGGACATGTCTATGTTGCTACTACTATTATGTGTTACATATTAAACTATACAAAACTCTATAAACTAGTATGTGTTTTACAAAATCATACTGATTAAACAGAAATAGAAGATGTACATTTTGTATGTTACATGATGACTCCAAGTGGAAACATTCATAATATGATGTAAAACAACTTCATAACCCGAAAATATGCTATAAAACCATATACAGCGAAAGTGTTTTAGCGAAACAAGAAATGTTCCGTGTTTTGTGCTATGGGATAACACATGAATATGGAGCCAGCTAGTGTCTTGTCTACCTTGTAATTAAATAATGTAATCCATTAGTCCACAATAATCCAAATGTTCACAAATATTCTAACCTGTAATAATTTCTAAAAAAATATTCAAGTAGTCTTTTACCAAATGCATAGGAGCTGATTGTTTTCAAAAAGCTAATACGCTTGTTTTTATGAGTGATATTTAAAAGTAGTCTTAGATTGCTCAAAATATTGTAGTAGTATACAGGCATATTCCAATTCAGCATTTATTATACTTCTTATTGAGTTTCAGTGTCTGATTAAGCGTCTAAATAATATTTATATTAAATTTGTTCAATACAGTAAAACCACTCATATCTAGAACCTCCGATATCTGTATGTAATATGAAAATAAGATGAGCGTCTTTATTCCATAAAGCACCTTGCCGTCAGGCCAGTTTCTGGCACCAGTAGTCGGCTCATTGTTTTTCCCTGACTTAGCCAGTTGTATTTGAGTCTCCATATTGCTCAGTTCACTAGTGTTCTACAGATTGGTGTATTACCCAACTTTATCAGTTGTGTTTGAGTGTCTGTATCATTTAGCTACTGACCAGCACCTAGTAAAACATACTGAGCTCATTCCATTTGACATAAAAACAAAGAACAAGAACAAATGTTCTATTATGTTTAGATTCTGAGAGAATTTCAATGGGCCAATAATCTCTTTTTCATTTATGCTGTAAGTTTCGAGAGTTGATAAATATCCCTTAGACAGCACATACGTCTAGTCTTGTACATTAAATATCTCTCATGAACAAAACTCCCTTGGAGCAAATTAATCAATCAAAGAATAATGATATTCATGATTAGCTGGGCTTACCTTTAAACCCGCTACTGACAAATTGTTGTGACTAGCTGACCTAGCACAAAAACCGCAATTGGTTAAAGAATTGTACTAAAGGCATATAACTAAATTGTACATACATTTCATATGGAGTCTTAACGAAACCTGATATCAAGATAATGTCTTCAAAAAATATGGTAATTTCTTCAGAGGGCTGCTGGATTGCATCCATAAAGTTGTAACACTTTTTAGATATTTGTGTACCTTCTGTTAATGACAAAAGCATAAATGTAACACAATTTTACTTTTATGTTCAAATATTTTAATAAAGTTGCATCCTCATAACTAAATGTTAAAAAAAATAACTTTAATTTGTTTGAAAGATTTGTTGAAAAAGGCATTGCAAAATTTTTTAAAGTCTTAATATACACAAGGAAAGAGCTAGCATGCTGTTTTAGACATGGTAACATGGAGTGGTATCTCATAGTCATGAATGATATAAATTATGTACGGTTTATGCTCCTTAAGTCAAGGAAAATTTAGATTGATTTTATGATCTAAATTTGTGTGTGTTTTTTTTTGTAGCCTTTCATTCATATTAGTGTTTTACCATTGAGTTTAAAAAAGCTTTACTGATTTTTGGAGTGATACTGGTTGACAGTATTAATACGAAATACTCCTGGGGTGTTTACAATCTTTAATATTATTTTATTCCATCTTCAACTGTAGTTACTAGTTTTACACTAAAACACTCAGGCAAATGTAAAATATTAATGTATGTATTAAGTTACAATTTTGGTCTAAAATTTACAAATTTTGATACTGGGACTTCACCCTATCTATTTAGGTGCTGTCCATTATCCAGTCTTATTATTCACAGTTGGTCTGTAATGATGTCCTTATTTGCTTAATTAAAGTGTTTTTCTTAATACTAATAAAAAAAAAAAAAATTAAAAATGCTTAGAAACAACTTAAAGTATTTATAAATTGGTTTTTAAAATGCTGGTTTTAAAAATAGTTTGTATTTTGATTTTATCGACAAATTAATAATACATTTTCAATAATAATTTTATATACTGGAAGCGAGTTATAGAATTTTGACAAGAATTTATTTTAAATTGGTCTTAATTTTTCATTAAAAATAAAATTTAAATAACAATTAGTTTAGGATTTTAGAAGTTGTTTATTTGTGAGATCCTGAAAACAGGTTTATAATAAAGAAGAAAAAATTGGCACAGCGAACACCTTAGAAAGAAAAACGCTCAAAGTAAACCAGAACTTACGAAGTGATCTTTTAAATTTGTTAGAATTGTTGAGAAGGTTACGTCTTCAAGGCATTTGGAATTTAGATGGACTTAAATTTAAAGAAGTTTCATATGAAGATATCTTTGGACAGCCACCTCCTTCTTGCGTATGCCCTAAGTTGTAAGTTTCTTTTCATAAAGTATTTGTAAGAGACAAAACATAAGGCATATTGAAATTTTACACATACAGTGGTATCTTGATTATCTGGCGTAGTGGGGAGGGTGAAGAATAGTTTGAGAAGGAATAAATGAAAATTATGGTTAATCAAGACAATTCTTATTTAATAAATTATATTTAAAGTAAAACTTTGTGTTTAAATGTCTCAGCTTAACATGATATTTTCTTTGATCCTTTAAACTTTCCTGTAACTACCTGTGTAAAAATGCATGCTGAATATATTCTCATTAAGAACATCCTGTCTAAAGCATGCTTGCCAGGATGCTCCTGATACCAGAAAGATTATTTATTATATTAAACTAAATTTAAAATTACTTAACTAAGTGAATTCGTATGAAATGATTACTTAATACTAAGTGAATAAGTATGA
Source organism: Prosapia bicincta (assembly GCA_036971475.1). Classification (NCBI taxonomy): domain Eukaryota; kingdom Metazoa; phylum Arthropoda; class Insecta; order Hemiptera; family Cercopidae; genus Prosapia; species Prosapia bicincta. Next base: position 3,446,629 of record JBAIZL010000002.1, read on the forward strand.
AAATAAAGTTTTTATATTTGTGAGTTATAGCATATTTATTCTTTAATTATAACTTTCACTCACAAGCCAGCTCGAATATTATTTATAAGTGAATATGTAATTGCTCACTTGCTGACGCATTTAAAAACATTCGTTCCTTTTACAAAGATAACCCTCTACTGGCGGCATCGGTTAGGTATAAAGGCTTTAACGGGATGGATTTATGATTGTGGAATGGGATGGGTCATTTTTGTTGTGTGTCATATAATCGACAAGGCTGTTGGCTTCAAAATGTGTGTGATCATTTAATATGTTTTCTTTATCTGTTGTTACAAACAAACCCAAAATCCAGCTGTGCAAAACACCTGAAAAACACGCAACACACGCACACACACACACACGGACATACATACTAATTTAAATGTTCTACACATATTAAAACAAAGTAAAAAAACTAACAACCTTAGAAAAATACAAAATATACAAAACAGATAAAGAAAACATATTAAATGATCACATACATTTTGAAGCCAATAGCCTTTTCCATTATATGACACACAACCAAAATAACCCACCCCATTCTACAGTCATAAATTCATCCCGTTAGAGCCTTTATACCTAACCAATGCCGCCAGTAGAGGGTTGGCTTTGTAAAAGGAACGAATGTTTTGAAGTGCGTAGCAAGTAAGCAATTACGTATTCACTTAGTTAAGTATTTTTAAATTTAGTTTAATCAGTGAATTCAAGATGATTACATCAAGCAACTTCATTTATTATATATTTACTACATACAATTCTGTAGCATCAAACTTTCTCATCCCTGCAGGATAAGAATGCACAAACCTCTACCCTGGGCAGTGGGTGAAAGGAAAGAGTGTGTATTCCAAAAAGTATCAGAATTAAAGTGATTTATGACAGGTCAGCATCCCTAAACTTATTAACATTTGCTTTGTTATATCATGTTTTCTTTTATTTTATCATGTGTTCTAATTGAATGCAGTTGTGCTTATATAATTAACAAAAATATGACATAATGTGGTTGTATAAATAGAGTAAAATATGCAGTACAACTGTATTTGTGTGAGGCCCACTGTTGATATGATAGAAGCATCAGGTTCTAAACTTTAATTACTTGTTTCTTATTTTTGTTTCTCAACCAGGACTATATACCTAGCTAGGAAGGGATTAAAGATCTTTTATGTGCGCAACTGTCCCCTGATTGAGTCAAACCCTTACTTCTTTTGAGCTGGATCTATAAGGTGACTCCAGTGCAGTGTTTGAAGCTTGCATCAAGAAAGAGTTATTGTGCTTCATTTCCAAACCTAGACCCCTCAAACATGCGTAAAATGATATTTGGAGGTCAGCCCTCTAGTGCTTGAAAGTAGCATATGTAACCTCTTATATGTAGAGATGAACACAGTAATGCATACTTATTTACTTTTAAATTGTTCTGCTTAGGAAAGGTATTGAAGGTACAGTCAGTTCTACAATTATGACAGTTTTAAGTTTTTGTTAAAAAACTGTCAGATCTGGACACTAACATGTCACAGCCACCTCTGGAGAAAGTTCATTAAATTTATTTCCTTTGGCTGCTAAAATTATACAATCACTACTTTTTCAAATAAAGAAGCCTTTAGCTTTTACTCTCCTGCTTCCAAAAAGGTGAACATAGTTCGGTTTTGGCAACATTGTTAATTGTAAACTTGGTTAATCAAGTCGCATTTAATCAAGGTTCTGCTGTATTTGAATATTAGTTTTTTTATGGTGATATATAATCAATAAATTGTTTGTACATAAAACAGTGGAATAACATCAACTGCAATATTTTTAAAGTACCTTTATACGAGGGCTATTCAGAAAGTAAGGAATGTTTTTGAATAAAAAAAAATAAGTACAATAAAAAATTTTTATTATATACATCTGAAAGAGCAACTAAAATACTACTTTTCTACGTAGTCGCCAAACAAATTGAGACATTTATCGTAGCGGTTCTGTTCAATTTTATTTATTCTTCTGTTCAAAATAAAATACCAAAAAACTTAACTTCCATCTCAACTCTGCCTTAATAATTTCGATGTGTTTAATTGTTTTTTTTACAGGTCCATTTTTCTATTGTAGTTTTTGATTTTTTTTAAAAACCATCTGTAACCGTTAATTAGTTGACTAATCCCATTTTTATTAATTTATTTTAATTTTTATTTTTTGTAAGAATCAACTAAACTAAGTAAAGAAAATCTTTCTTTTCTTCCCAAATAATTGAGTTGGAACGTATAATTATTTTTCGCTTGTGTAATCTGTTATTTTTAGAAAACCAATTTTATAATATTCTGGTTTACTTAGTACATGAGCTATTTGGATTTTATTGGTCACTAAGTTGTTATCAAAAGTATTACTGTCTTCTATATTCATATTTACTAGTAATTTGTTCCTAAGCATAACAAAACACTATGGTTTGATTTGTTGGCTTAAATTTAGACCATGTTTTTGTGCCTTTTTTTGTTAAATTTTTAATATCACATTGAAGGGCAGACGTTTTTCAGCTGGTAGCTCTTTTTTTTCAGAAAACACCTTAAACCTGCCACCAATATTTTTTTTAAAAGATACAAGCTTTATTTCGAGCAAGTTTAAAGAAAGTTCCCCTTAATATTTTTAAATTTCTTGATTCTAAAGCATATATGTGTAGATATATCCTTTAATATATCCTGCATATATCCTTTAATATATCCTGCATATATCCTTTAATATATATATATGAAAAAATAATATCTGGAGTATATCCGTTCATTCTGCAGTGCATAAATTCGCAGTTCCGATGTTTCACTCCTAATGTACTTAAACAGTACATGTACATAGGAGCGGAGTTATCTGTGCTCTTCACTCGCTCTCCAACTGTTGTTGGGTTCACCTCGTCAATACTGTATGAGATTCTAGCAAAATGTCGGAACTGCGAATTTATGCACTGCAGAATGAACGGATGTACTCCAGATAATATTTATTCATCATATTTTTCCATCCGTGAAAGAATACTTATCAGCATATATATATATATATATATATATATATATATATATATATATATATGAAGTTAATATATTACTATTGTAAGTAATTTTATCCACCATTAAGTGCAATGATTTTACCTTGTGTGATTAATTTTATCCACCATTAAGTGCAATGATTTTACCTTGTGTGATCACACAAGGTAAAATCATTGCACTTAATGGTGGATAAAATTACTTACAATAGTAATATATTAACTTCATAAAGTCAGTGCAACGAAAAAACAATGGATAACGTAAAATATCAAGAATATATATATATATATATATATATATATATATTTGTAGTTATGCAACACTGTTTTCTTGTATACACTTATCACTTTCACTTATGTACTTAAACAAGAATCTTACTTGGTATTTATGCGAGCTAACTTTCAATGGTTGGTCGTGCCGTCATCCTCGGGCATACTGAACAGGGTTGTTGTAGACTGCGAGCTGAGTGGATTTCCCGTTGACCTTGGTGTACCGTGATGTTCTATTTTTAGATTCACTGCACTGTGCGATTTTTTAGAGTTTGTTTTGGGGTTAATATTGTCTATTAGATTGAATAATTTATCGTTTTTTGATTTTATTTGTATTTGTTCGTTAATGATATTATTTTTATTTTTTTAAATTTTTAGTTGTTCCCAGATTGTTATTTTGAGGCCTTTTTGAATCTTTTTTATTAGGTGTACGTTTTTTAATGTGGGGATGTGTGTTTGTTTTTGATAGCGTGTGTGGCTAAGTTTAAGTTATAAATTTCAGGTTTGATGTATGCATTGAGGTGTTCTTGATATCTATCTTTTAATTTCTTTTTTGTTTGGCCTATGTATATTTTATTACAGTCTGTTCATTCGATTTTGTATATTCAGTTATTAAGTGTGGGACATATTTTTTCTGGTTGGTTTATTTTGTTGATTATGTTTCCTGTGTTTTTGTAGGCTATGTTAATATTATTATTTTTTAGTGTCTTAGTTATTCCTTTTATGTTGTATCCTGTGTATGTGTATGTTGTATTCTGTTTTTGATATGATTACTGTAGCGTTGCTTTTGTCTGCTTTAGTTGCAATTATTTCGTTTTTGAATAGTATTTGTTTCAATTTGTTAATTTGGTTTATTTGTATTTTATTTTCAATGTGATTTCCTTTTTTGATTTTTTGTTGATGATTTTGTTGATTTCGTGTGATGCTATGTTTCTGATGTTATCTTGATTTTCGTAATTAATGAGATTTATTGCCAGTTCTGTTTCTACTATGAGGTTTTCTATTGTGTTTTGTAATTTTGGTTTTTGTGCTATTTTCGAGTATCTTTATTTCTTCTTTGGTGAAATTCGTTTTTGTGAGGTTTATAAAATTTGGGTGGAATTGATGGAGTGTCGTGATATTGTCTATGTTATTTTGTTTTTCTATTAGTTTGTTAAGTTTAGAATCTATTTTTTGTTTTTTAATTGCAGTAAATTTCTTGCATTTTTCTTGAATTTTGATATATTTATAATGCCATTGGTTTGGTTTAAGTGTGTTAGCTAATTCTAGGTGGGTTTTTAAGAGTGTGTAAGTTAATTTGTTTTTCTTTGTGTATAGATATTTAATTTCGTTTTTTACCCATAGAGTTTCAGCTTGTTTACCTGTTTTTTGTGCAGAACTAGTTTGGTTTTTTATTATTATTTTGGGATATAAAAACCCTTTTCAAACAATTCAAATAATTGTTTAATATTCCTGATGATGTTGGTACTGTTAGCCAACGAAAAGCTTTGAATTGTATGTAAATTCAATTATAATTCTTGTATTTGTATTTTGACTTAGGTCTTTATTAATACACAAGAATAAATTAGATTGAAGTGTTTTATATTGAAGTTTTATGTGTTAAAATGTTTTGATCAAGTGTTTTACGTAGTTCTATATATTTTTTTTCAATTATGCTAGATTCAGTGTTTTAAAAAAATTCTACAGTGGAATAAAATGAACTGACATGAAATATGCCCACTAATTTTAACAAGTAGAAAACTAAATTACAGAAATTCTACTACTGTACATAAAACTGTCCGAAATAGCATCAAAATTTGGTAAGTACAGTTTAATTATAGTGTTACAGAATTAGAATTACTTAATGTAATGATAGGCTTACATATCGTTCAGAACAAACAGTTGTGGCAATAATACAGTGAGTTCAATGCAGTACGGCTGTAGACTACATCGTGATTACGCGTTCGGTTATTGTTATCGTTCGCTTATTGTTATCGTTTGGTTATTGTTATCAAATATGCTTCTGACAAATATGATCACAATAAGCGGCGCAGACTGTAGTATGAAAATCTGTAAATCTTTATATTAAAAGATAAGTTTGGTAGTTTGAGCTATATCTTTTTTGAAGGGCTCTTAACTCAAGAATTATTAAATGTTAATTTTCTGTTTATTCAATAAACATCTTAAACATAAAAGACAGAATAATATCATTTCAACAATTACGTTAATAAATCAAACTTTTAAATTTTCTGATAATATAATAAAAGTCTTGAACATAAATAACAGCATAAAGTCTTTTTAATGATGAAATTAGTAATTCAATTTCTTTTAATGTTTGAAAACAAACTACTAATAATTTAGTTTATTATATATTCATTTAGTGATATTTTAGTACTTTCTGTGTTTAGGGGTTTTCTACATTTTTCAGATTAAATTCATCATTTTATGTTTCACAGGAATAATTGTCCATTACAAGACTTTCCCTCTAATTCAGACCGTTGGAAGTTTAACTTTGCGTTAAATTCTGCTAAGGTTGATCAGAGCTGTTGTCCTTGTACTTGCTCATGTTCTAGCATTAAAAAGTAAATGAGACTCCCGCACCTAAATTTTATTGTTAACATATGTTTAATTGACAAATAAATTTTAATTGTACACTTTGAATTATTATTGCTTAGAGTAATATTTTGTGTGTGTTGAATTGATAAAAATATATAGCAAATTAATCTTCTCGATTTTAAATAATTCAGTTTCATCCATATCTGTTTTTAAAGGTTTTGATTGTTTTGATTCAAATAATACATACCTAGGAACCTATACTAAGTTTTGAGCACCAATATAGTTTTGATATCTAATAGTATTTGTTTTTCTTCCACCTCATTATTTTATTAAATTTTTCAGAACTTTAATCTCAAAATTTGTTTAATGAATTCTGTTAATAATGAATTAGGAACATTTGAAAAGTAATAAGTAATATTGTATTTTAAATTTATAAAGAGGTCTTGCACTGTTAGTTACTTTATTGTAACATTTATTTAAAGGCAAAAATCACACTTAGTCTGTCAGCTGATTCATTGGGACAGTTTGAAACTCTTTACAGTGAAGGTTTTACAGATAGACTAGGTCTATACTTAAACTTTGTAGATTAAAACAAATGTGCAGCTTTTATGCACTTTTATATGATAAAACATGTTATGAAGTCGTAATAAATGTAGAGCATAATTGTTTCATATTTGTGTGTGTTATAACATGTCTGTAAATATATATATATAAATAAAAACACACACTTATTTCACTTTGAAATTACTTGAGGCCAGACATTCTGTTAACTATAAGTTATTAAATTGTTAACTTACACTTGGAGGACAGGTTTTTATCTTACAACTTCTTCAGTCTGATGAGGCTGAAAAAGCCGTAAGACAAAAACGTTTCCTCTAAGTGTAAGTTAACAATTTAACAACTTTTAGTTAACAGAATGCCTGGTTGCAAGTAATTTCAAAGTGTAATAAGAGTTTAACAGTTAGCTCGTCCTGAACAACAACAAGAATTTGATATATATATACATATGTACAGTAATACCTCAACTTACGCCAATCCCTTCTTACGCGATTCCCAAGTTACGCGGTTTTAAATCATGATGTCCGAGATACGGAGAAACTGCCTTGTTCGGAAGAAAATGCCAAAAAAACTTTTATAGCACATAAAGAGAAAATATTTCCAGGTTATAAGGCCGCCAAAGACCGATTGACAGTGATGGTTGGCGCAAATACAGCTGGTGATTGTAAGCTGCAACCTTTCATAGTTTATCGCTCAGAAAATCCAAAGGGATTAAAAAATATTTCTAAAGCTATCTTCCCCGTGATTTTGGAAGTCGAATCGGAAGGCTTGAGTGACAGCTACTTTTTTTGAGGACTGGTTTGGTCCTCATTTCGTACCTCAAGTTGTATGTTATTATCGGTCTAAACAAATTCCTTTAAAAGTAATTATTATCAATTGACAATGAACCTGGCCATCCTCCTACTACCTTAACTAATTTCGACACACTCATGAAAGTGATATTTTTGCCACCAAACGTAACTAGTTTTCTTTATCCGATGGATCAGGGACTCATCAAAATATTTAGAGCTTATTACATAAGAAGATCATTTGCGTATCTCCATGAAGCTATGGGACAGAACAACAAGCTCTCTGTTGAAGATTTTTGGAAACAATTCGATGTTTTAGATGTTTTGAGAATCATTGGACAGTCTTGGAATAAAATTTCTCAAAAAACTTTGAATGGCGTTTGGAAAAAGCATGTCTATTTTTATCCACTGAAACTCAGTAATGAAATTACTGATGTGATTGAAGAAGGTATCGGTTTTCCCAGACAACTAAATTTAGAAGAGGATAATGATGACATTCAAGAACTGCTGGGTTTACACAAGCAGGAGCTGACAATTGGTGAGCTCATAGAAATGCGTGCGCAAGAGCAAGACCTTAAAGTTTTCATGTATATATATATATATATATATATATATATATATATATATATATATATATATATATATATATATATATATATATAAAGAACTAAGTCAAAATACAAATACAAGAATTATAATTCAATTATAATTCTTGTATTTGTATTTTGACTTAGTTCTTTATTAATACACAAGAATACATATTGCGATATATATATATATATATATATTGTAACATTTATAGAATGGGCTATATAATATTATTTAAGAATTGGAAAATAAATTAGAAATAACTCACTCAAAATTTAAACAGAAATTCATTAAAAGATTGGTTAGGTTAAAATTGAAACTAAATTCTGGTAAAAGCCTAGGAATTGTAAACAAGGTTTTTGAACTGGAAATGTATTAGGAAATTTGTTATATCAAATAACCTAACACATAAATTAAAATAAGATAATCTAATAATAGTTATGTGTAAACAAATTTGTAAACTGTAGGAACATAGGGCTAAGTAATTACTTGAAGGAAAAAGTGAAAAAACGATTGTAAACAATGTAAGGTTATGTTTATGAAAGACCAAGCAAAACACACACAATTCGGAAATATCACAAAAGTAAAACACAAAGACACTTCACACACTAATAATATTAATAAAATAAACACTGGAAACTTTATTAAGGATCGGAAAATTAAAACAGTAAGTTTCAACCAAAGTTAACAAGATTAAAACTGGTGAAAATAGTTCGTTGACATTAACAGCTGTAAAAACATGTGTGAAAGTCTAGTGGAAAGAAATCGAACTAAATTATAACCCATATGTGTTTTTTTTGAAGAAGAAAGCCGCCATATTTGTAAGATTTTTAAAAGAAAATAGAAGGACGCGTAGTTTGTAGTTGAGTTGGGAATGGCGTGGTGACGCTCTAATAGCAGACCTTGCTGGACCAGTCAAAATTCTATTTATTTGGAAAGAGTTCGTCTAAATTATACAGTTTTGTGAGTAAACTTGGCCAGATTAAACAGGAATAAGAAAATTGAAAGAGTTAATACAGTGAAAATATAATTTGAAAGAACTAAAACGGATTTAAGTGTGTGAATTGTTTAATTGGAGAGAACGGGAATTTACGTAAGCGACCAGCAAAATTTTGATATTTATTAAGTTGAGTAATAGCGCTATAAAATAACTTTAGTGGACTTTTAAGATAATAGAGAAGTTTGAATTTGTATATTAGGATATCTTATAGTTAATTTATAGTAAGAAATAAATCCAGTTCAAATAGTTTGGCCTTTTTGCATTTTCAAAATTTAATATTGTTTGTTCAAAATTTATTTAATTAACCCGTTGCGTTTGTTTTATAATTATGTTATAATTGGCGCAACAACGTGAGGGCTCGATAAAATTTATTTAGAGAGATTTTGAATCAAAATTAATTTAGAACTTTTTATATGAAAAACATTTGAACTGGAAATAGATTTAGAAAAATTTTGTAAAACCAAACACTGAGTTGAATAGAATCAAGGCTAGGTTTATAGTATATATAAAAAATTATTTATGTGTATAATAAGTTTACTTACAGCTAAAAAAGAAAAAATATAGGCGAGCTGGTAGTTGTAGGGGACCAGGAAAAAGGGACAAGTTTGGAAATGAAAGAAATGGAAGGCACAGATATGCCAATAGGAGACATTGAGGTAGAAGAAGCTAGGGGACTACCACCTATGCAAACTCAACAAAAAGAACGGGGAAATAATGATAATGAAGAATTGAGGGAAATGATGAGATCTCTCATGGAAATGAGTCTAAAAGGGAGAGAAGAGATGAATAGAGGATTTGCCTCAAGTAGGTTGGAAATGAGTCGGTTGGATAAGAAATTCGAAAGCCTAAAGGAAGAAAATAGGAGAATGATAGAGGATATGAGGGAACAGTGGAGAAAAAAGAATAATGCTGTAGTAGAGGATGAGAGAAGAGACTTAGAGGAGAAAGATGGAGAATTAGAGGAGATTAAGGAAAATTTTGAGAAAACAAATGAAATAATAGCTGATGAGATAGAAATTAATAAAAAAGAGATAGAGAAAGTCGAATATATAACAAAGAAAAACACAGAAGAGTTAGGAGAGTTAAAATTAAGAAATGAAGTAGGAAAGATGGAGGTACTGCCAATAAAAAATATAACAATTCAAACCGCAACTAAAAGGAAGACTGAACAGATTAATAAAATGAAAATGGTAATAGGAGAAATGGAAGGAGTTAAATATCCGTTTCAATGCATAGTGGTACAAAGCTTGTTGAGAGAAATGATCATAGGTACGGATATGTTAATGGATGTGGAGGCACAACTCAAGTTTGGAAAATGGGAAATGGAATTTAAATATGAGAGAAACACAGAAAATAGAACTTATGAAGCAGATGAAAGATACAATGGAGATGTAAACGGTGTTAAGGCAAGGACAGGCGTGGGGACAAGAAAAGAGCATGGTGCCCACAGTCAATTGGAAAACTAAGACAATCAGAAACCCAGGAATAGAAATTAATAGAGGAAACAAGTTTACAGGCATTAATAGACACAGGCAGTAATATGACATGTATCAAGGAGAACTGGAAAAGAAAAATAATAATGAAATAGGAAGGGAGATATTAAATATAGGTAAAGGAAGCAATATGAATAAACTCTAGGTGATTATGTGTATAAGAAAACGTTAGCAGGAGATAAGTTTTAAGGGATGATAACTATATCTACGATAATTTATTGGAAACTTCGTCGAATAATGAATAAAGATAAAATTATATATATTTAAACTTCGTCGTATTGTAAGGGAGAATCTGCGTTGATAAATAATGGAACTTCGTCGTATATATTATATATTATAAAAGAAATATGAATCTATGATAATAAATATTAAAGCATCGTTGAAATAAAGATATGGTAATTGTGTATTTAAACTTCGTCGTATTGTAAGGGAGAATCTGCGTTGATAAATAAGTATTAAAGCAAAATTTATATTCGTTGATATAGGGACAGTGAAATCGAAAGAGCTATAGATATGATCAAATAGAGGATATGAAATTGCAACCTTTAAAAATATTAGATGTTAAAACTTCATACAAAATAAACTGAAATGATATAAGAAAAGAATTGAACTGGATGTGAGATTGGAAGAAGAGATAAAATACTAACTTCGAACTGAGAGTTAGATGAAGCTAAAAGCAAAATAAATATGAGATAAATGATAAACAGAGTAGTGACAAGGGGAAATAAGTTAAAATATATTAAATAACCTAATTAAACAGAGATAGCAGGGATAAAAACGGAAGGAGTACAAGTAGGGTGCAATGTAAAGATAAAGATAGGTATATTCTGGATGAGCATAACAATATAAAAAGGGGAAATATAATTTGGAAAAAGGGGAATTTGAAAATAAAATGAAATATATAAATAACGTCGATAATATGTGAAATAAAATAAATATCTATGTGAATAAGGGTGTTAATGATGTTGATGTCGTCGAAAATATGTTAAAATAAAATAAATGTCTACGTTAATAAGTGGAGGTAAGGTGAATTACCGTCATATATATATATGTAACAAAGTATATAGTATAATAAAGAGTTTAAAGAAAAAAAAATAATAATAATAATAAAATAATAGTAATATGAAATTGGGGTTAAATTTAATATAGTTGTGTTCAGATAGAGTGATAGATTTATAACTGAAGTGAGGTTGAGGCAAGGTTAAGACAAATTAATTTTAATTGAAAAAAAAATTTATGATGAATAGTTGGGAGGATGCGAAAAAAGAGATAGTAAATAGAATAATAAATAACAACATATAAAATTAATGAAATAGTATTATGCGAGTTTTAAACTAGTATAAACCATGTAAGACAAGTAGCTTGAAGTTTTCAGCTCAGTATTTGATTGGTAAAGAGTTAAGATAAAATTGTATTATAGAATTAAGTATAAATGGACGAAAGTGGACAGATGAAGGTATAAATGACTTTTAAGTGGACAATTATAAAAGTGGTAAAGACAATGGACAATAAGTTAGCCAAAGTGTTGAGGTATAACGTACTCAATAAAAATGTGTTCAGGTAGTTATTAAATAAAATGTACAAGTAGGAAATAAATGTAAATTTAAATTTAATTTAAAAAAAAAAAATATGTATATTTAAGCAAGCTTGTAAAATGTAAAAAAAATGTGTAATGTAGATATTAGGATTATTTTTTTTTGTTTAAATTAAATTAGGGGACATTGTAACATTTATAGAATGGGCTATATAATATTATTTAAGAATTGGAAAATAAATTAGAAATAACTCACTCAAAATTTAAACAGAAATTCATTAAAAGATTGGTTAGGTTAAAATTGAAACTAAATTCTGGTAAAAGCCTAGGAATTGTAAACAAGGTTTTTGAACTGGAAATGTATTAGGAAATTTGTTATATCAAATAACCTAACACATAAATTAAAATAAGATAATCTAATAATAGTTATGTGTAAACAAATTTGTAAACTGTAGGAACATAGGGCTAAGTAATTACTTGAAGGAAAAAGTGAAAAAACGATTGTAAACAATGTAAGGTTATGTTTATGAAAGACCAAGCAAAACACACACAATTCGGAAATATCACAAAAGTAAAACACAAAGACACTTCACACACTAATAATATTAATAAAATAAACACTGGAAACTTTATTAAGGATCGGAAAATTAAAACAGTAAGTTTCAACCAAAGTTAACAAGATTAAAACTGGTGAAAATAGTTCGTTGACATTAACAGCTGTAAAAACATGTGTGAAAGTCTAGTGGAAAGAAATCGAACTAAATTATAACCCATATGTGTTTTTTTTGAAGAAGAAAGCAGCCATATTTGTAAGATTTTTAAAAGAAAATAGAAGGACGCGTAGTTTGTAGTTGAGTTGGGAATGGCGTGGTGACGCTCTAATAGCAGACCTTGCTGGACCAGTCAAAATTCTATTTATTTGGAAAGAGTTCGTCTAAATTATACAGTTTTGTGAGTAAACTTGGCCAGATTAAACAGGAATAAGAAAATTGAAAGAGTTAATACAGTGAAAATATAATTTGAAAGAACTAAAACGGATTTAAGTGTGTGAATTGTTTAATTGGAGAGAACGGGAATTTACGTAAGCGACCAGCAAAATTTTGATATTTATTAAGTTGAGTAATAGCGCTATAAAATAACTTTAGTGGACTTTTAAGATAATAGAGAAGTTTGAATTTGTATATTAGGATATCTTATAGTTAATTTATAGTAAGAAATAAATCCAGTTCAAATAGTTTGGCCTTTTTGCATTTTCAAAATTTAATATTGTTTGTTCAAAATTTATTTAATTAACCTAAGAATTTCTAAAAATATAGCCCATACTATAACCCCGAGATATCAAGAGATCTTAAACTAGCCAAAGGTATTAAAATGTGGTAACTAAAAAATTAAAAGAAAATAAGAAATAGTATATTGTGTTAAAACTTGTTAAGTTGTAAAATTTTTGTTTTGTGTTAGATGTTGAAATAAAATTGTTCTAATAAAGTTTTGAATTGTTCCTGAGTAGTTTTTATTTGTCTTAAATAAAAAATTCAATTTATTAAATAGTAAAACATAATTATATTGTATTGTGTCTCTTTAGAAAATTTATTATAATATATATATATATATATATATATATATATATATATATATATAGGAATTTTTGGACTAGATAGGAGACTGATAGACTTGCCTAATGGCAATAGTCCAAAAGTGCAATCTCTTGGAAATAAATAAATAGACACATATAAAAAACTTATCAGACTATTGAAATATTTCGATCAAAATGGTCTTTGTCAATCAAAAAAAGAGAAAAAGAAAAGACTGAAGCTTTAAGCTCTACTAGAACTAACGTATATATATATATATATATATATATATATATATATATATATATATATATATATCACTTTCACTATATGTACTTAAACAAGAATCTTACTTGGTATTTATGCGAGTTAACTTTCAAAGACCGGTCTTGTCTCCATCGTCGGGCATACTGAACGGGGGTTGTAGTAGACTACGGCTGTGTGGAATTCCCGTTGTCACAAGGTTACCGTCATGTTCTATTTTCGGATTCACTGCACTGTGCGAGTTTTTTTCGTTTGTTTTGGGGTTAATTTTGTCTATTAGGGTGAATAATTTATTGGTTTTTTGATTTTATTTGTATTTGTTCGTTAATGATATTATTTTTAACATTTGTTGATTCCATCTTCACGTGAGCTACTAGTAATCATTTACACTTTTAGAATGTTTTAAACTTGCCTATAGTAGCACTTACTTTGCTTGTTGAGGACGGCCGTTTCGGGAGATGTGTCCCTTTGTCAACTCAGACCGTAACTGATCACAAGGTTTACGTAGGTTAGGGTGGGGGTGGGATATTTTGGTGGTGTGGGTGTATTTTGTGTGTATTAGGAGTTATGATGTCAAAAAGTGTGTGTGAGTTGTAATGTAATTGTGTATTGAGTATATGTGTAGGGTGTAGTTTGAAGTGCCTATATATTTCGTATTGTTCGGTTGTGTAGCGTTGGTTATTTCTGTGTTGTTTATGTACCTACAAATTCTTCATAAACAACACAGAAATAACCAACGCTACACAACCGAACAATACGAAATATATAGACACTTCAAACTACACCCTACACATATACTCAATACACAATTACATTACAACTCACACGCACTTTTTGTCATCATAACTCCTAATACACACAAAATACACCCACACCGCCAAAATATCCCACCCCCATCCTAACCTATATAAACCTTGAGATCAGTTACGGTCTGAGTTGACAATGGGACACATCTCCTGAAACGGCCGTCCTTAACAAGCAAAGTAAGTGCTACTATAGGCAAGTTTAAAACATTCTAAAAGTGTAAGTGATATTATTTTTATGTTTATAAATTTGTAGTTGTTCCCAGATTGTCATTTTGAGGCCTTTTTGTACTTTTTTTTATTAGGTGTACGTTTTTTAATGTGGGAACAAACACACATTCCTCACATTAAAAAACGTACACCTAATAAAAAAAGTACAAAAAGGCCTCAAAATGACAATCTGGGAACAACTACAAATTTATAAACATAAAAATAATATCATTAACGAACAAATACAAATAAAATAAAAAAACTATAAATTATTCAACCCAATAGACAAAATTAACCCCAAAATGAACTAAAAAGACTCGGACAGTGCAGTGAATCCGAAAATAGAACATGACGGTAACCTTGTGACCACGGGAATTCCACACAGTAGCAGTCTACTACAACCCCTGTTCAGTATGCTTGACGATGGAGACAAGACCGGTCTTTGAAAGTTAACTCACATAAATACCAAGTAAGATTCTTGTTTAAGTACATATAGTGAAAGTGATAAGTGAATACAAGAAAACAGTGTTACAAAACTACAAATATATATACATATATATATGTGTGTGTGTATGTATATATTAACAAGGTCTAGAAAGCTTGTTATTTTTATCTAAAATAAATATTTTTCCTCAATTTCTAGTACTCTAATATATACGTGAGATAAAAGTGCTAATAGTTAAGGGTCTCATTTTTTATTTCCCCCACAGTGTAAAAATGGCACTGTGTGTAAACAGCATATGTCAATAATATCAATGCCTTGTTTGAAATGCAAGGCATGCAGGAATCAGCTTGCATGCATGTCTTAGTGTTTGCCCAACATTTGATTGTCTATGGAGATTCTGTCTTATTTTTTAAATAACTCTTGTTCATGCAAATTATTGTCAAAAATGCATAGCCAAGTTTTCTTTTTAGAAAATGTACTATTGGGAGTTATATAATATATTATACAATTTTCATCACAGGGATAAAAGTATATGTCACATAGAAATTTGTTGAGTACAGTTTGGATACGATATGGTCAAAAAGTGTACAAGTGTCAACCAAAAGGTTTGAGGGAATAAGGAGTTTTAGAAGGAAGCAGTTCATAACTTGACTGTTAGAAGCTATAAGTTTTTTTTAACCTAGGTTTTTGCTTCAAATTGTTCATCAAATTTCATATTATAAGCTCTTTGAGCTACTGCCAAATTCTGGATTAAGTAAACGTTTTAAAATCATTTTGGCAGAGACTCATTCCGGTCATATTTGTTATGGCACTTATTATAATATCTCCCATCAAAAGCAGCTGTCTAAACTTCACAAAATATTGATTGTTTTAAATTAGTTGGGAAGTACCATCCCTAAAGTTTTGGCATATTGTTCCTCAGTTAAGTTAGAGCATTGAAAGACAGTTTTCGAGACACTGATCAAACATTTACTATAACACATTTGTTTTCTAATTGCCTGAGAAAAATTATTTTATTTATATTATTTTTAAAATTATCAATTTGTTTATATTTGATTTATCCTAATATGAGGAAATGTCAAAACTGTACTAAAAGTTATTTTGTTTATCACTTTATAAGTAAATGAAATGGTTTGCCTTTGTATTTGAATTAATGTCTGTAATTAATTATCTGGAGTAACCTTTGATTCTTTGATATGAATGCATTTCATGTTTTAAGAATGGTGAATAAACAGTATGTTTATCAACGGAGCCATTCTGAAAAATAAAACACTTGCGTAAATGTTTATATCAATTAAGTTTGTTTATACATCATTTACTTAAAAAGGTAATTACAATCAAATGTTATTTTGTATTATTTAATCTTTTAAATTTAAATATTGTGACATAAAAGTATTTATAGATTTTTATATGAAAAGCTATTACATATTTTTCTGTTTTAAAATATCATTCAAACAATCTTTCTTTCATTTAAAACTCAATTTGCTAATCATAATGAATTCACAATGTCTGTAAAACAAGTTATAAATAGAAATAGGAGTGTTTAAATGACTTTTCAGGACCAAAAAATGTAAAACATTTTCACAAATTCTGGAAATATTTTGTGTTCTAATTGTTATGTTTAAAGAAGTTAAACTTGATTGACCGGGCAGTGTTAAATTAAATTGTTTCAAAAATTATATTTTCTGGTTAAATTAATTGCAATTGTTTAAACTAGATAAGTGTTTTGCTACTTGTTGCCAAGAAGGATTTTTAAAGAATAAGTTCAATCAATGTAAACTTTGAAATTTGAGAACTTAAAACTAGGTTTAGAGTGTTTTAGTTTGAAACTAGTGTTAAGAAGCATGCAAGTTTACAAAAACATGAGTATAAAAACAATTTTGCTTCAATCTAAGAACAACCGTATTCTCCTTGTCAGATTTTGATAACATTTATATTTTAATAACCAAATATAAGTTACTATACCTATTAAGTTATTGAGGTTTTCAGCAGTCATTTTTTAAAAATTTTGTGAGATTCAAACTGCACTAGGTTCTCTTAGTAGTTGTGTTATTGTTTACTTTTGTTTCTATGATCTGTTGTCTGTAATTCTAGATTATTTGGTTCTGTTAGTTTTGTATTATATATTAACAATTGTGTTGAATATTTAAGAAGTACTTAACTAAATGAATACATAATTGCTTACTTGCTGACGAGTTTCAAAACATTTGCTCCTTTCACGAAGCTATCCCTCTACTCGTAATAGGAATGAATGTTTTGAAACGCGTCAGCAAGTAAGCCAATCGTATTCACTTAGTTAAGTACTTCCTAAATATAGTTTAATCAGTGAATTCAAGACGATTATATCAAGCAACTTCAATCGTGTTGACTTGAAAGTGTGTTTTGTTGTTTGAAATCTCCTGAGGTTGAAATTGTATTACTCTTATTTAAGGGATGTAGGATTTACAGTTTTTTGTTATATGTGGTATAGTCTTATATATCTGTGGTGAAGATTGATTTTGATTTTTTGTTGTTTTTAATTGCTTTTTTAATTATTGTAATTTTATTTATTTATGGCTTTTTTATTTTATTTTTTTAAATTGCTGTTTAAATTTAAAAGTTTTGATGATTGTAATCGACAATAAAAGTCCACACGCTTTCTATTGCCATTTATTTTTATATATTTTCATAAAAAGGTCTTATCAAATTTTAAAATTTATAGTAATTTTTAAAAAATAAATCATTTTTTTGAATACCTGAACAATATTATTAAAATTGTCTTATTGTATTAATAAGATTAATAATAAATGTTAATATGAAAATAATATTGTGGCAGAATATTTATTGTTCAATTTATGATGATCCTCTCCTGTATTTTATTCATGATATGTGTGGGTAATCTGATTTTTCTATTTAAAAACAATAGCAATATATCACAATAAATTCATATAACATCACGTGAATAAAGTCTACCATGGATAATTTAACTGTCTTTACTATCTAGAGAATTGCATGTGAGGGATCACTTTTGAAAGAGCTTGGGTTGTATAAATGGCAAATGAGAATATTGGCAGAGGAAAGCTGAGTGTCCTCATATTGACAGAACCATTGTACTTCCTCTGTCCATGAGCTACTTTATATGTCCTTAGAAAGCCTGTTCTCAAGCGCTTACATTGGTGATTATTTCCATAACATCTGAAGAATCAATGGCTTATTATTGGATTTGCATTTACAGTTATCAAACCATTGCAACAGAGTTTTTTTCCATAAACGTCAACATGAAGCCAGATCTACTGCTGGATAAAATTTTTGTTGTCAGTAATGATCTTTTTTTTAAAGTTTAATGTTGCTTCCGGAGTAAGTTTTGTTGCCTTAATTGACCTTGAATCAGAGTAAACGGTAGTGCTGTCTACATTTTGTGTTAGGTTTGTATATAGGGCTTCTTAAGCAGTAGCAGGAATACAAGTATAATAATGAAAGCGATCATGCCAATTTATTTTCACGATTCAGTATTGTTGAGACACATGTAGTAGAAGTCAGTACATCCATTGTTGATACTACCATCGAATGCACCAGCTACAGGGATCTATGATCTATTTGTACTAATTTGGTTTGGTTTGTGTAGTTTATTGATAATCTGGACACTGAACAAACTTGAAATTTGTGTGTGTTGAAAATCCTTGTAAATTAGTTTATTTTTTTACACGATAGAAGGGATTTAGGTTTATTAATCTTGAGGATTTAATAGGAAAAATAAGGTTTTTTGTAGTATCGTTTGAATGTCGATCAGGGATAATTTCTGATCAGAAGGCTCAGTACAGTTGAAATGAATGTTTTAGGATCATTTTAATCTGAAAATTTCGGTCCAAGGAGGAAGGCTTTATTAGCAATATTTTGATCATGTGTCTCTCATTCATTTATTCATGAATTTTATGAATTAGTAAAAAGTGTTCTTTTATTTCTTGTGGGGGGAAGCTATATTCTTTCTTAGCTAGAATATTGCTAGTAGATTAAATGCTCTGAGGGTTACCTTAGATAATGTTATAATAATTATAGAGTATAAACAGATCTTTTCCGACAGTTTGACCTTAAAACTTATTCCTCAAACATACAACTTTAAAAAAATGTATTTCAAGTTGAAATTAACACAATTTTTATTGTTAAAATAAAAATTAAACAAATTTTTTAATGTAGACATTTAAATTGTGTAATCAAGTAAAAATGTGCAAATTTTGTATTATGGATGAAAGTTTATATAACAACTTGTGCATGAAGTTAAAATTAATATATTTTTAAAACTATCTGAGATAGAATATTTCAAACTACTAATAATCGCAGTGCCTCATAATTTTACAATTAAATGCCTACAATTTACAAAGAAGCTGTTATTGTACTGTTTGGGTTAACATTATCTAATAAGGACCAAGTTACACTGCCCAAACAACTGAACAATATGAGTTTTACAAATATTTCAAACTACACCCTACACTTAACACCCAATTACATTATAACTCACATACTTTTTTTGACATCATAACCTCCAATACTCACCAAAAATACAGTTACATCCCTGCCCTAATATCCCACCCCCACCCTAACCTACAATCACCAAGAGGTCAGTTACGGTCTGAGTTGACAACGGGGCACATATCCCGAAACAGCCACCCTCAACAATTATAAAAGTAAGTGCTATTATAGGCAAGTGTAGGATATTTACAAGTGTTTTTAGTTAAAAACTAGTAGCTCACAAGAAGATGGAATCAATTAAGCTGATAACGAGTATTTTCTCTACATAAGTTCATAGAAGGATCAAACTTTAGTGGATATTGACTGACACACTGCTTGAATTTTCTTCACTGGCATTTTTTCGTTCATGTTTCTGATATTTTGATGTTATGAAAGTCATTTTTTATAATTTATTTTTGCTTTCTATTTGACTTTACTAACATCAATTTGCTCAGAGTTAAATTTTCTACAATTTTATTTTAACCTTTTGATTAGCAACAATTCCCTGCCCTGATATGGCCTATAGCAGCAATATATTTTTGAAAGATTTTTACACTTTTTTCTAATTGTTAAAAAATTTCTCATGTGAACCAAACTTTACATTATGTTTACTGACAATTTCTTTGCTAAAAATTTTCTGTTAATCCTTTTTTTGTGTAAAATACATATTCATTTTAAAGCACGTGGGAAAACCCTTAGGCTTTGGACACAAAAAAACTTCTTCATTATTCAATCACCTATTCATTGTAAAATACCGCACCAACTTCGAAACGATCTGTAAATAAGTGGAAAAACCTATAGACTTTTGAAACAAAAGAGTAGTGATTATATACTCTGTATAGTATTTATTGTCCAAATAGTTGCAAATATTTAACCTAGAATACAGCACAATACATTGTAGAACATACGAAAACATCGTAAATATACGGCAATGCTAATCTGAGAGAAATGGTAGAATATAAATATACAGGAATGCTCCCGCTTACTGTTGCTCGATAGCAAGTACTGCTGTGCGAATGCTAATCAAAGAGTTAAACAAATGAATAAAAATGTCTTGTTTTTTTACCTATTTAAAAAGTTATTGTATGGCAAACATAAATAACTAAATATTTATCACTATTTATTTCCTTTCTAGCTCAGGATTCTTAAAAAACAACTAAATTTTTAGCCTATAATTAAAAATTATTTAACAAAGTGAATACATAGGGCTTACTTGCTGACGCGTTTCAAAACAATTGTTCCTTTTACAAAGCAAAGCCTCTACTTGTCCTATATATTCACTTAGTTAAGTAATTTTTGATTGTAGTTTAATCAGTGAATTCCAGATGATTACATCAAGAAACTCTAAATTTTTAGGTTTGTAATATTTTTTATTTTGTTTAGGAAATAAATAATGAATATATTATTTTTGTTTTTAATTTATACCCCTAAGAGTTCCTGTAAGACCTAATTTCAAAGGAGGAACAGAAATTCTGGCAACTTCTATCATTTGTCATACTTTACTAACAAAGCCTTTCTAAACCCGTGTTAGATTAACCTTTTTGTTTGGGTTTAGCTGTAAAATCAGCTCAAAGTTTTTAAATATCTTCATAGATCAACTTCTATAAAAAGATTTAATGTTTAGAAAAAGCCAGCATTTTTTTTTTAAACTTCAAATTTACTGTAATGTGTTTACAAGAAAATTTAGTATTATTTTTCTTAAATTAAGATTAAAAAGCTAAATATACTATATACATTGAATAAACTTTATTTTCTTCATTGTATTAATTAAATATGTATTTACGTAAGATAAATGTGTCTATTCTAACATGATTATTTTTCTGAAAATATTATTTAATTTGTATGTTCTAGAAACCTGAAATGGAAATCTCAAAACCACTATCATCTGCAGAAATGAAGTAAGTAGTTTTGTAATTTTAATGCAAAATCTAGTTATATATATTTATAAAATTACTCGCGTGTGTGTGTAGTGTGTATATATATATAAATATATAATACGTTTTCTTGTTTAATAATTTAAAACAACATAGGTTATTCAAATACAAGAATATTTATTAATTTATATCCAAAGCTTTTCGTTGGTAAACAGTACCAACATCATCAGGAATGAAAATTACAATTATTGTAATAATATTAAATTAAATATTAATTAAATTAATAAATATTCTTGTATTTGAATAACCTATGATGTTTTAATATATATATATATATATATATATATATATATTTATATTTATATTTATAAAATTACTTGTGTGTGTGTGTATATATATATATATATATATATATATATATATATATATATATATATATATATATATATATATATATATATATGGTGACATAAAATAATTTTCATAAACAAGAATATACGAATATTACTTTATTTTATTGTTCATTGAAGCTTTTCGCTAATTTACATTATTAGCATTTTCAAAATATATGAATCACTGTCCAGTTATGTGACCAGAGTAAGACTGGATGAGTCTTACTCTGGTCACATAACTGGACAGTGATTCATATATTTTGAAAATGCTAATAATGTAAATTAGCGAAAAGCTTCAATGAACAATAAAATGAAGTAATATTCGTATATTCTTGTTTATGAAAATTATTTTATGTCACCATACATATTCAACAAGAAAAAATAATTCATCTAAGTTTTACAATATATATATATATATATATATATATATATATATATATATATATATATATATATATATATATATAAATATATTTATAGAGAGAGAGAGAGAGAGAGAGAGAGTGGGGAATTTTTGGACTAGATAGGAGACTGACAGACTTACCTAGTGGCAATAGTCCAAAACTGCCATCTCTTGAGAATATGATTAGAAATGTTTTCACAGTTCCTCCTGGTGCATCCAAGAAGATGTTCCCCCCAACTCAGTCATTTATCATTTGCATTATAAATGCAATAGGATCATAAAATGCCCTCATGTTCACATCTTAATTTGGGAATACTTGATTGGACATATAACTGGAGACCACGCGAATCCATGTCAAATGAAGCATTCACAGTTCAGGTGAAGCTGCCTTCCCAAAGCTTAAATACCATATGATCAGACAAAAGTACCTCGATTAAGGTGAATATTTAATTCAGATTGTATAATAATCTAAATGCTATGCAAGTGGATATTTTAGTTTTTGTTTGATAAACAATGTAATTAAGAACAGGTAATGTTTTATAAGTGACTGTGGTTCTTGTTAACTGTTATGGTACGTGTTCCCCTCAAAGCAGATAGCTGTTGCTGGTATACAATTAACTATTAAAAATGCTGTTTTCTCGTGATCAGGTATGTTATTGATATGAACAATACATAGCAACAATATATGAAAGGTTTGCATGTCGTCTCAAAATTTGAGTTCACTCTCTGCAGAATGTTTTGAAGCATACACAAACCCACTTAACATCTTTATAAATAAAAATTGTATTTATGTATAATATAATTATCTGATTTAATATGTGGGTAGACTGAATGTAGGGACATACATATAAATTTGTTTGTAAATTTCTGTTTATTTTGTCTAGTAATCAAATCCTTTTCACTGAATTAGAAGATACAAAGAGACAGCTGAAACTGAAAACAAGGTTGGAAGAAAAGTACCTGAAGGAAATAGAGGAACTTAAACAGATTCTTGAGGTAATTTGTTTTATTAGAACATAAAATTTAGTATATTATGTGAAAACTTTTTAAGTGTTAGGATTTCTATTGTTTTTTAAAAGACAATCAATTTTTTATATTATATTATTTTTACTCACACCTCTCAGCAAATAGTTTCAACAACTAAAATGGTCTTCAAAATACAGGGTCATCATAATTGTACATCGAAAAATGTCATATACCAGCTACAATGTAAATTTTGCTCAGCACAGTACATAGGCCTGACCACGGATGGTCTGAATATCAGAATGAATGGCCACAGACATGATGTTAAAATTATGAATATGGATAGACCAACAGCTCAACATGCTGCGAGTCACACATCACAACTTTTGATGACTGCTATACCACAAAAATAATTAAATCACTCCCCCCTGATTGCAATCCCTTAGAACTGAGAAGATGGGAACTATCATACCAGTGGTATACCAAGTCCAGAGAATCCCCTAACCTCAACATCAGATAAATCCATTCACTTTTTTTTCCTAATAGCCTCATCAGACGTCTCCAATCTCTTTTCCCCTGACAGACTTATATAAACTATAATCACTCATATGCTCATGGAAACAATACATATATCATTAATCTGTCCATCTGTGACATCTGATTTCTACACAATCTGTGATTATAACTTATATTTATTTTATTTCATTCTCTCATATTTCTTTTTGTGTTTTCTCTTTGATTGACAAAGACCACTGTGTGGTTGAAATATATAATTGGTTAAGTGCTTTTATACGTTTCTATTTCAAGACTACAGAGTAGACTCTTACCAAGGTAAGTCTGTCAGTCTCCTAGTCCAAAAAATCTATATATATATATATATATATATATATATATATATATATATATATATCACAATATGTATTCTTATGTATTAATAAAGAACTAAGTCAAAATACAAATACAAGAATTATAATTGAATTTACAATTCAAAGCTTTTCGTTGGTTAACAGTACCAACATCATCAGGAATAATAAACAATTAAAATTAACATATGTGCAAATTAGATCAAATAAATAGCTATGCCAAATCAATTACAATGTTGTTAAAATTTTTTATTTTACTGCCCTAACATTACAAACACTGAATATATTATCAAATTTAGATTTTACTTGTATTTGTTCATTTATCAACTAATTATTAGTATTATATTTATGTATTTCTAAAGCTTCATAAATATTCATTCTCAGGCCTTTGTTAATTTCTTTTACAAGTATCATATTATCTATATTACGAAATATGTGATTATTATTAATACAATGACTAGGAAAATTTGATTTATAAAATTCTGAGGTTGGTGTCGGTCTGATGCTAAGAGCCTCCCTCCACCTTACCCTGCCAGGCAGACCCCCTCCACCTCCGTTCGCGCCAGAGAAAATCAGTCCTACCACTTTTGGGTGCGACCCTGTATATATAGTTTATAAATTTACTGATTATTGAATTGAAAAACCAAGAGAATGAAAAGCTTCTATTTGTAACATGACATTTGTAAAATATAACTAAGTTTGAAAGATGAATAACAACAAACATTTACTATCAGCTGATTAAGCTAAGTATATAATGGAGTATAGATAATTGAGTTAACACATTCAGCACGGCTAGCGTTCCGGCATGCTCTGGGTTCCCATTACGAGGTACAGAGAGCGTGCCGATGCGCTCCTAGCTTATTTTCTTAGATACGGCGAGCCTACCGGCGCGTTCACTCCCAGGCTAACTGAAACTTCTCTAGTATCGATACGCGTTTGTATAAAGGTTTGAGTTTTACATCAATGCTTCAAAAGAGTTTGGAGAATATTGTGCCTGAGTTGTTTTTAAATTCGACCATCCCAATTTAACTTTTGATGCTTCAACTGAAACAATGCTTCAGGGAGTTTCATGAACAGATTTAATTTGGTTTAACTTTTATATTTTAATGTTTTTTTTAGTTTGAACGCTACAAAATATCCGGTAAAAACAACAATCATTAAACATAACTAAGCTTTCTGAACTAACACAAGAATAAACGATAACTGTCCTATTAGAGTGAATGAACCAACTCGAGGGAGGAACAGACTATTATAAATATGTGTCATTGACAAAATGCTTGGACGCCCGAAAACCTATTGTGTCAACATAAGATTGTAGTAAACCAATGTCAGCTTATCTCGGCTATAAATAGTCTCGGATGTGACATATGTATTATCTTTGATTACGATCTCCGAAACACGGCACAATAAGAAACAAACATTCTGAGTGAAACGTTGAGTGCTTATTTTAGTATGTAATATATTTTAGTAGTAGGGTCTTTAGTTTTGTCTGTAAATTTTCTGTCTTTATAATGTGTTTTCTTATTTTTTATACAGTAGTTTATCATTTGTATTTCTTTTTTAAAATTGTGACCCGATAAATAAAACAGTATTTTAGAGTCTAATGTATATGTTGAAAATAAAATTATTGAGATGAAAACAACGGGATCGATAATTAGATGCTACGACAAGCTATGCAACCTGCATAGCTTTCCACTGCCGTCAGAGGTAGAAGTTAACGAAAAACAGACAGTAGTTTGATGAGATCGCCAATATCACCACCGTGCTGAAAGTGTTAAGGGAGTTTTCAAGGCCAGTGGGGCAGTGCCCTGATGGAATTTCTAAATAAAAATAGGCCTTTGGGTTAACCATGGACCCTAAGAATATCCATGTAAAATTTCAGCTCAATGAGTCTAGTAGTTTTTACATGATTGATTAACACACACACACACACACACACACACACAGATACTATTAGATTTTTATATAATAGTATACATAGTACAGATTAAATCCAATAAATATATCAAGCCATAAATTTACCGATTATTGTTTTGAAAAACAAAGAGAAGGAAAAGCTTCTGCTGTAAAATAACATTTGTAAAGTATAACTAACCTCGGAAGGTGAAAAACAACAAACAATTACTATGAGCTGTTTGTATGTGTTTTTAAAGTGGTTTTTACAGGTGATTATCAGCTGATTAAGCGAAGTCAAGTATATAATGGGAGTATGAACCAGGGACCCTACAAATGTCCATGTAAAATTTCAGCTCAATGGATCCAGTAGTTTCTACGTGATTGAGTAACACACACACCATTAGATTTTTATATAACAGTATAGATATCTTGGATTTTGCTATTAAGTTTCACAAAGCATATACTTTAAGACTCAGTAATATTACAGCTTTCAGAAACTTATGGAATCAAATAATTTAAACTAGTTTAAACTTTAAAACTAAATTTTTTCCAAAAAATTGTTTTTCCACTGCACTAAGCAATTATCATCAATAATTTATCCTAACCCAATCAAGACATTGATAATGATCAACTTAGTACAGTCGAAATGTTTTGTATCAATAAGTTTTAACACATTTAATTATATCATCTGCAAGTTACAACTATTAATTTTAGGTATAATAAATTATAAAATATAATATTTATGTGTATTTTGTATGTCATTGCTACAAATATTTGGTTATATATTTTTGTAGTATTCTTTACGAAGATTTGTTGATGCTTCATTTTGAAAAACAGTTGGTACTTTTATGAAACAAACTTTTATGAATTTAAAACTCGGTTAAAATTTAGATACTACAAGGCTGAAACAGTACTAAGTTTGTATTTAAAGCAAATTATAAGTTGGTTGTATTTATTTCAGAAAGAACGAAGGAAGAAAATACCATCAGAAGTAAAAATGGTTGTCAATCGTAGCTCAATGACAGATGCTTATGACTCTGGTTTTGTTTCGTTCCATTATGAAGTAGGTTGTAGGTTTAAGTAGTTTACGAAGAAAATCTTGCTTTTTATAAATAATTCATTTTCAGTAGTATAAAAATGTTCCCAGATATATTTTTAAGCTTTTCTGAACTTTTTAAAATTAATTTTATACTTTCTATTAGGGATGGGCCGATTCCTAAAAGTTTCGATTCCGATTCCGATTCCGATTCTAAAAATATCCTTTCGATTCTCGATTCTTTAGTCGATTCTCGATTCTTTCAAGTTATATTAGCTTACACGCTAAGTTCTCTTATCATTAATTTAGTTAACATCTTGGTCATATGGCGAAACCTTTTAAAAGTTCTGTTTTAATGTAATAGGCTACACAAAACCTTCAACAATGAGAGTGATATCTGTCTATAATATAATTTTTTAAGGTTAAGTTTCGGAGGAATAATACAGTGTATCTGTTATCCGTCTATTCGCTCAACTGTCATGACCACGGTTTCGACGGTGACGGTTAATCGAGTTTTTACTGTACTTTTTTGTGTTTTGTTCTGACATTTAGTGAGAGAGAGAGAGAGAGAGAGAGAGACGAGCGATGTCAAACGACCAGAAATGGTTACGATCTTGATTGCTGTTGTTTCATAAATAATAATATTTTCGTTTACTTTAATCATTTAATTCATTCAAATCAACTAATACATAAATAAGGCTAGTTGGTAATTAATTATTTTTCCACACAAATATAATAAATTTTGGTAATAAATTTTGTTTGGTAATAAATTACTCCACACGCATATTTTAATAGTTAACAAAATAGGAATCGGAATCGAAACTTTTATGATGAAGAATCGAGTATCGACGATTCCTCGATACCACCTAGAATCGACGATTCCTGGAATCGAGAATCGGAATCGGCCCATCCCTACTTTCTATCATGGAGAAGCATATTCATTATTAATGGGATTCTTTGTTTTATAATCTCAATCTGGCAACATAAACAAATTTATAAAATAAAAGTGAAATAATTATCAAACAAATCTGATTATAGCATATTATTTAATTATAGACAAACCCATCCTTAATAGCAAATAAGTAAAGCAACACTAAGATAGAGGATTTTCTGTTAAGGTGTGCTATAATAGATTTTCTCATATCTAGGTGGCCAGATTTTCAAAACCAACTAGATATTACGATTTTCATATCTAGATATTAGGATTTTCAAAACCTAATTTCTTCAATACTTCAGGTTCATTTTGCTTGAAAAAGAAATAACAGTTATACCTCCAAAAGCTGACTCACAAAATATCGAATATGGTTCTTGCTAAATATACTTTGAAGTAGGGGTAGTTATATATATATATATATATATATATATATATATATATATATATATATATATATATTCTTGATATTTTACGTTATCCATTGTTTTTCCGTTGCACTGACTTTATGAAGTTAATATATTACTATTGTAAGTAATTTTATCCACCATTAAGTGCAATAATTTTACCTTGAGTGATGAGGCACCTTTCGGTCACTTGACCATTGTCGAATCACTGATATTTTTCTGGTGTAGATGTTCGGTCCGTGATCAAGAGAAAGTGCGTGTAAAGTCAACAAAACCAATATCACGGACCGAACATCTACACCAGAAAAATATCAGTGATTCGACAATGGTCAAGTGACCGAAAGGTGCCTCATCACTCAAGGTAAAATTATTGCACTTAATGGTGGATAAAATTACTTACAATAGTAATATATTAACTTCATATATATATATATATATATATATATATATATATATATATATATATATATATAGATTTTTTGGACTAGGAGACTAACAGACTTACCTTGGTAAGAGTCCACTCTGTAGTCTTGAAATAGAAACACATAAAAGCACTTAAACAATGATATATTTCAACCACACAGTGGTCTTTGTCAATCGAAGAGAAAACACAAAAAGTTTCTTTTTCTTTTTGTGTTTTCTCTTCGATTGACAAAGACCACTGTGTGGTTGAAATATATCATTGTTTAAGTGCTTTTATGTGTTTCTATTTCAAGACTACAGAGTGGACTCTTACCAAGGTAAGTCTGTTAGTCTCCTAGTCCAAAAAATCTAAATAATCTTTACCAACCAAAACTAACCTAAATATATATATATATATATATATATATATATATATATATATATATATATATATATTAGGGATGGGCCGGTTATGATTATCAATTCCAGAAATCGTCGATTCTAATGGTATCGAGGAATCGTCGATACTTCATTCTCTATTGATTAAAGTGCCGATTCTGATTCTTATTTTTTTAACTGTTAACATACGTATGTGGTGTAATTTATAAGATATATAATTAATTATCAACTATGTCTTATTCAAGTATTAATTGCTTTGAATGAATTAAACGACTAAAGCAAATGTCTATTTGAGATCACGAAAATATTATTATTATTTATGACCCAACAACAAAGACAATCAGAAGAATTTCTGGTTCTCCAATTGTCACGGCCTTCTCGTTCTGCTGTCTCGTTCTCATTTGTGAGGGCTCGACACTCTCTCTCGCCGTCTCAACAAAGCCCCATCGAAACAAAACACAAGGAAAAGGTAGTTCCAATTTCTTCAGATAATACAAACTGAAATGGCTATTACTGAAGTTATATTAAAATAGTGAACTTCGGTTCATATTTGTAATTTTAAATAAATCATCACTTTCTTCCAATATTTTCCTCACTCTTTCAAAAATTCCTATTCATAAATC
Source organism: Prosapia bicincta (assembly GCA_036971475.1). Taxonomy (NCBI): domain Eukaryota; kingdom Metazoa; phylum Arthropoda; class Insecta; order Hemiptera; family Cercopidae; genus Prosapia; species Prosapia bicincta. The sequence continues at coordinate 3,476,375 of JBAIZL010000002.1, forward strand.
AAAGTCAAACATTTTGTGTAGCCTATTACATTATCATGGAACTTTAGATATCGGGCCATCCCTAATATATATGTAATTATTAACATACATTAATTATTATTTACAGTCAGTATGTTTCACAAGTTTACATATTTTGCCAAACCTAGCCCTGTTGTTTTCTTTCTGTTTGGATAATCCCCAATGACAAAACTAAGACCAGCATAATATTATACTCAATACAAATTATTATAACCCTAGCAAAAAAATTATTCATTTTAACAATTTATTTTAAGATTTAAATCAAAAATAAATTGTGAATATTTTTTTCATATTGATTTTTATGAACTTTATAAGGTTTAGCTAAATAATTAATATTGTCACATAAAACTATCATCAAGAAATTGTTTTTTTGTTTGTTAGTGATTAGTCAAGCTAACTGTTAAGCAGTTGGGATGAAAATTAAATCTTAATATAAATAGGAGTGAAATTAACACATATAATTTCCTGATCTCAGGTAGGAGGTAGGTCTGAGCTACAGGCAAGCGTACATTGTTGCATATCTGCTGTAGACCTATTCATTATTGGGGACACAGAAAGGTGTCCACCGGTTACAATAACATTTAAGAAGAAGGCCGTGTAGAGTAAGGAGGAGACATAATGATCCCATAGCACGTAATTAACCTGAAATAGACCCGTTGATAATCAGGCCTAAGAATAATTTCATTTCTTGTTGAATACTTAGCAGTAATGTTGAATCTGGGAGTTATACTTACCATCAAAACATTAAATGGGTCAGTTTGCTGTGTATGTTTAAATTTTGCCGTGAAGAGCGCCAAATCGCTCTGTGTTATTAAAGCTAGTCTATATTTTTCTCTGTAGGACCAAGGATAGTAAAATAGAGATTTGAAACAAGATTACAATATTAGTTATCTAAGTTTATTGTGACATTTCTTATAAATACTTGAAGCTACAATACACAAGGAGGTATATTTGTAGAGCTAATAAACGTAATATTTATCAGGCGTAAAACAATTTTTAAAATTTTGAACTTGAATCACAAAATAATTTGTTATAATAATTATTTTACAAACCTTGTTTAAAGAAGAGACTGAAGATATTGAAAATGGAGTAACCGAGTACTTGAACAAAAAGGTATACATTTTTCTTTCACTGCTTTAATAATATTACACTTTCTTAGTTTAGTTCTATTAAAAAAGATTTTTCTGAACATTTAAAATAGTTATATTTAAATTAAAATTAAAAATAATTTTGTTTACAATTAAATAGATGTTATACAAAAAAAATATTAAAAAAATGTTTAGTTTGCTAATACAATGAACCATCTCATACAAATCACTTCGTCATTTTATTATGTTGGTAAAGCCAAGGCTCTGGTTTTTTATAAAATTTATAATTGAGTAATTTTCTCTTAGTATTTTTTTTTTCTCAAAAGTATATGTAAAATATACTTAATTTATTTAAAGCTCTTTTTCTATTGTCTTACAATTTAGATGGAGATATATCTTAAACTGTGTATTAACTGGTATTTAAAGCCTTTTTTTGTTAAACTACCTTATCTAAACCCAAACAATTAATTTTTTTCTCCATTAACTGCGATTATTATTTCTTTTGTGTTTCGTTTCATCAGCATGTTGTTTAGATCTGTTTATCCAGAATATTATTTTGTTTCTTTAGCATTTTATTTAGGTTTATTAGCACATTGACTGCATATGATTTACCTTTTGCTAGATGTATGATGACAGGTTGTTGTTACTTCATATTTTTTCTAATACCCTCCCTTCTAGTATACTGTAACAGCATTTGACTTGTTTCAATTACATTAAGTGAAGTTTCGAGGTTGTCATTTTCAACATGTTTTCTCTATTCAATTACCTTTTTTCTGATTTTGTATGTGTCAATTCTTTTAAAAGAGAGTTGTACATGAGTTATAATTACTTATATGTTTATTATGATTTTAATTTTCATTAAAATTTATTATAATTTTTATAAAACTTTTTAAAATGTCAAAATTAAATAAATTGTTAAAAACATCTTACTTTTTATTTTATTTTGGAAATGCAGTACTTAAAATACATTCAATTTTGATTGGTATAGGGAGATACTAAAAATATCAATTTTTTTTCTTATAATAGAAATTTCCATAGAATTTTGGTTTTAATTAATAACAAATAAACTTTTATGACCCAAAAGAAATATTTTCAATAGCTTTGAAGTGTGATTTAACAGCTGCATTTATTAAAATGTAACTGGGAGAAAATTAGTACAGTCAACTCCCGATTATCCGGGATCGCATCAACCGGGTTGCGGATCAACCGGGATCGTCAGCTCCACTTGAAGTAGTGGGGCGGGAGGAGTCAAATGTGAACACGGGGGACGGTTGATAGCGCGGGCGGTCGTTGGGGCGTACAGTAACCTTTACGGAATAATTTATAGCCTGTCAACTCGCCCGCAGTCGCCTCCTCGTGTCCTAAATCCTTCCTACCTGTTTCCGCGCGACGCGCACTCGCGGGTAGAGTTTCGGTCAGCATGTCTGAGTTTACATTATATTTCTTGTTGTCCTTTTATAAATTCACGCGGTTCTATGACGCGGGAATCCCTAATTACGCGTTATCTCCAACGTCCAATCAGATCAGAGCACATCGAAGCATCGAACGTGATGCATGGAGGTGCGATAACCCCAAACGCGAGCGGCCGTTTTTCCGTGAATAAATCCGAACGCCGAATTCGCGGAATTACGCGATCGCTCGAGTCGAACGTAAACACTACCTTTCCTCAGCGGTCATTTTATGCGTTGCTTCTGATCAAAACGAACTGTACAGTAGTGACGGTACAATAGGAGGCGGTACTATTTATCAGCTGTTTTTACAGTAATTGAGTAGAAGTAGGGCTGTGGATATTATGGTATTTGTTTTAACCGTGATTTCGCATTATCCGTGACGGCCCTGCCGGTAATTATCCCGGATAATCGGGAGTTGACTGTATTGCAAATTTGTTTAATGTTTTAACAGAATTCATGTTCTAAACTATTACATACCCTACTTTTTAATACAAAACTAATATTAACTGAAGTTTAAAAACATAATTATATTTGGAAAAAAATGTACACTTACAAAAAAAAAAAAAAATTGTTGGGTTATATTACTTTAGATGGTGTTTTGGCAATAATTCTATGAATCAAACATCATTCTGTGATATATAAACCCAATCTAAACCAAAGGAGCCATACAATGAATTTTTACAATAGTGTAGACCAGGTATAACACAAGACTTCCGTAGCCAACATGTTGACAAGCTATTTAGCTTTATTAGCATAATATTTAGATTCATTTTATCTTTTTATATCATGCAGTTGTATGTAGATGCTAACAAAAATATTTTATATATCAACACATTGTTGTTTTTTAACAAACTTTTAAAGAAAATACATATTAAGCATCAAAGATATAATGAATGCTATTGTAATTTTAATATAGCATTATTTATATACATTAATAATACAATTCTACATATTAAATGAAAAGGTAATTTTACTTTAACTTAACCTAGAAATAACTTAGTTGAGTTTCATCTATTGTTTGGTATTTCAGCTAGAAGCTACAAAACTGAAACTGGTTGAATCTGAGAAAGAGGTTTCGACTCTTAGAACAAAACTAGCAGACGCTGAGAATAATATACTCATTGTTCGATCAGAGCTTTGCAACACTGAAAAGGTAATTACTAATAAATATCACAGATTCCATTAACCCTTTAACTTGTATGTATATGAATATATACAGATTTACTTGAATGATATGAACTCCAGTTTATTAATTCAATATTTGTTTTAACTATATAGGACTCATTTTCAAGTAGACTCCACTTAGTTCTGCAATATGTTGCTTACAGTATTTATTAGTTTATATTACTTTGTGTGACAAGTATCAAGGTTCGATAGTGACAGTTAATGTAGCTGGGATTGCCCTTGTGGTATTAACATGTTGTCTGCGGCGGGAGCCTATCGGCTTCCGAATGGGAGTTTCTCGGGTGCGGCAGAAACCTATAGGCTTTTCTTGTCCATTCCCGTTACATGTCGGGTTTACGACTGCAGTTATTGCTTTAGGTTGCTGTTTCTCTTGCAGCGTGGTAGGTGTGTACGTGTGTTTCTTGTGTAGCAATAATTTCCCATTTCGCTTACCAAAGGACGGTATATTATTCATTTGTTTTTGTAAATAAATAGTGTTAGTTTTAGTGTTTTATCTCTGTAAACTAATGGCTGGTACATCTAGGGACATGGTTTTAAATGTAAATAGTGCTTTGAACGAAGTTGGTGACTACTCTGAGACTAGTTCCGGTGATGAGTACAGTGACATTGATGCCGCCGATCTAGATGGAGAACCTATATCTACAGACAATGAAAGTGAGTCAGATGATGATGATTCAGACAATTACAACCCTACTTGGTGTCATTATAACACTATTGGTATGAGAGACATACCATTTACTCGACAGAATATATATATATATATATATATATATATATATATATATATATATATATATATAACAATAAATAGGCAAAAGTTTAATTTTTTTACAATGGTATCTTCTAGTGGTACTGTGAAAGCCTATCGGCTTCCGATAACTGTGACGTAATATTAGCTGAAAAGCATTCAAAATGATTTTTTTCTTCTGATAAATTATTTATTTCATTATTATTTATGATATATGATAATAAATAGTCATAAGTAAAATTTTTCTTACAACGTGACCTTTTAGCAGCGCTGCGGAAGCCTATTGGCTTCCGAAAAATATGACTTCATATTATCCCCTGAAAAGCATTGAAATTATTTTTTTTTTCTGAAAACTGTTTTTTTCATTAAATTAAATTAAAAAATTGTAAACAAAAATATCAGGACCGGTACAAGGTATGCCCTAAGTTCCACCGCAGCTATTCTGTGTTATATAAGCAAGTTATTCTTTGTCTCTAAACAACAGTGCAATGTCAGATCTATGAAGCAGTGTTAAACTTTACTGTTATACATCTTTAATAAACAACTGCACTAAAAGTCTGCATAATTCATCAGTTCTATATATAGAAATTAAAAATACTATTGTATAAACAACTTTAAAATTACTTTGTGTCAACTTAAAGGATAATTAAAACCACATTGGCGAATAAGATAAGAAAAATGTGATTAAAATTTATAATATAGTCATTGATGTTTTTCTGAAACGTATTTTTGAATGTAAAGTTGACCAATGTATATATTCAGCTACATTAATCACTTTAACAACCGTTTATGACTATCCGAACTTTAATAAAGTTTATATTGATAAAGTTATTAAAGTTCGGATAGTCATAAACGGTTGTTAAAGTGATTAATTAAGATTCATCGAACGTAATGGACTTCAAAATTTAAGAATTCAGCTATAGTAACTTACATACTTTAATTTACAAGGCGTATTAAAAAATAAGTGTGCTGAAGTTCTCACGGCCGGCAGGATTTTATTTTAAACATGTTGGTTATAGTTTCGTGTAGCTTGACTTCCCTCCTCCAGAATAAGACCAGTTCGAGGTCAATACATTGAAAACTGTTGATACTACAGTGTATTTTGTTAAAAATGTCAATCCAATATGGCAAGTGCGAAAAATGCTGTGGAAATGTAGCCAACATGTCCAAAACAAAATCCCTCCAGACGTGAGGGCCTTGGTACGCTTACTTTCTAGATACGTCAGCCATGTTTCAAATCAACATTTTTTTAATAAGTAGAAAAATATTTTAACTTCTTTGTAATTTATCATTAAGGAATAATTTTGTCCTGTTACAGAATGCTCGAGATATGAGAGCTGCTTTAACAGCTGAAGTTGCAGAAAAACACGATCAGATCTTAGCGTTAAAAAGAGAGGTTTCACATTTAGAAGAACAGTTAAGGCAAGCAGATATGCAAACACATTTTAAAGATGACATTATAAAAAAACTACGAGAAGATGTGAAAGTTGCTCGCAGTAAGGTATGATCTTACTTTTATTTAAAATAAACCTAGTTTCTAGGAAATATCAGTTTAAAAGGAGATAATTTGTAACTTATTTATTATAGAATCAAGGATTGTGTGTTGTATATTGGTCTGTCAATCTATCAACATTTTTATTATTCATCAGTTGTAATTTATAGTCACAGATGAAGAAGGTTAAATGCATTTCATCAACCATACAGACATTTTTTAATGTTTTACTACAAACTGAATGCCTCAGTTAATTGCTGAAATCTTGGTTTGTATCGAATGTTATAAATACTATAAAATTATAAAGGACACAAAAACAACCTATTCTTATTTCGCTGAAGTAGAATGGAGTATAATCTAAAAATGCTCCAGACTAATAGTATTGTGTGATGAGTATATCAAGAGAAAAAGTCTAAACTAGATTGATTCATCACTTGTTCACTGTTTCTCTTTACCTAGTATCTTTACTTGTATCATCTGGTGATTTATATAATGAATTAGAAAATCAGTCCTTTTGGATCTAACATTTTATCCTCTGATATTTAAAAATGGAGATTTTCTGAGCACAATTCAATTTCTATGAAAAGAAATTAAAAAGTTCTTTGCAGTACTAAATTTTTGTGTATCTTTGAGATCTGAATTCTTACACCAATTTGATTGCCGTTTTTTGGTCTTACCCATAAATACAATTTTCATCAAATGTACATCTAGATAGAAAGATTTTATTGTTAAAAAAGCAGTGTTAGCTTAGTGAGGTATATCAGTTTGTTACTTTTTGTGCTCTATAGTTTTAGAACAGTCCATGTAAAATTATTCGCAATATCACATACTTTTGAAATTGTATTGGTTTCTGCTTATTCATTGTTTTAAAAAATTATTTTAATTTTTAATTTTTTTTATTTAAATGTATTTTGAAACCGTTGGGTTTTATTTGAATTATTGCCAATATAATTACAGATCTTCCTTATGTATCCGAGTGTGATAATTTTGTCCTCCTGTTTTGTTGTTTTCATTCTTGTTTTTTATTTTATGTCATATATTTTTTGTGTTGTTTTTTTTTTTTGGTGGTTATTGGGACTTCTAGCTTTTGGAGCATGATGTAAATATGACTTGTTAATGTTGGAGTGTGTGGTTTGAAGTATTGTGAATGAGAGTATTGGATTTCTGTAGATGCTGAACATGTGTTTTGTGAAGTAGTTTTTAGTTTTGGGATGTAGATGGTATTTAGGGATCCTGAATCGAGTTCGATGATAAAGGGGAGTTTTGGTATTTTATTTATCTGAGATAGAAGTTTCCTGGATTGATGGGCGTTTCCCTGATATATTGGTCTAATGTCCTTGATTTCTACACGATCCTAGCCTTGATAAAAATTATGCATTTAATTGGTTAGTGCACTAAAACAAGTTATGTCTCAGTATGTTTTTATAAATTCACTTGAATGATAAGTTTGATTTGTTGTAATTTTATTAAGTTTAAACATAGTATTTCTGCTAGTCGTTATGAACAACAAAATCTACGAATTTTGTAGAATTAGGTAGGAAACAAGATTATGAAATTGTTCCATCAGAATATAATAACTTTAAAATAGCTTTTTCAAGTAAAATATCGTTTAGTTTTGTTACTATCAATTTCATTATTTAATTAAAATTATAAATGTATTTGAAATTTGGTTTAAAAGTCATTCCTACTCACTATTTAAAGTAAGGGTTTCAGTCTTCAAGTAATTCTTTTGTTCCTAAAATTTACTCAGTGTTGAATTAAATAATAATGTTGAACACAGTTATTTTATTTGTAAAATTATTTTTATTTTTGAATAACCTAAATCGTGTAATTTAACATATTTATATCAGTTTTGGTTTTGTTTCTTGTAGTTGAAGTTTTTACTTTTGGAACCAGATGAAACCTGTTCCTCACCTCCTGATCCTAAACCAGCTACATCTGACACTAACAAGTCAGTTGCGTACAAAAAATCGTGTCAAGATGATCTGAAAGTTTTATATCCAGATTTTACACAGCCAAGAAAACAATTTGCAAGTCAACCTTTATCAGAAAGTTTTAAGAGCTTACAAAATCAATTCACTACGAATGAATCCGAGAAGGGGATATTTAGGAAAAGTAAAACTAAATCAAATCAGCAAACTAATTTGAACATAGTTGCTGATAAAAACCAGAGAGTTAAGGGAAAGATGACAAATTTGGCCTCACCAACTGACAATCATCTGGATGTTTTTGGAAAAGGAGAACCGACAAAGCTGTCAAAAGTTGACGACGGAAAATGTCCAGTACATGGGGATGTACCAGCGTGGGCAGCCACATATTTGAATCAATCTTTCCAACAATAAAAGTTGTTTGTAAAACACAAATTCTTATGTAAATATTCAGAAATTAAACTTATATTGTAAAAGGGTATGTTAAAAAGGTGATTTATTTATTTTGATTAAATAATTATATTGCTATCATTTAGAATTAATTTTATATTAATTTAATACTATTTCATTTGTAAATGTAGTTTATATATAATTAAACTCATCTGTAATTTTAACAACAATCTTTGAATGGGGGAGCAAAGTTTGATGAATTATAAAGAATTATCTTGTTTTCTTGAAACTGCTGGTAATACTATGCTTTTATAACATATTTCTAGTGCCATAAATTCAATTGTCTGTATTTAAATGTTTAAGGTAGATCTTAATTAGTTCTTATTAAAAGACTTCTTTGTACTATTTTATTTTACTGTTTGAGAGGATAAAGACTAAGTTTCATTTAAATGTACATATTTTGCATTTATTAATAATGTTCATAATTTTAAGATGTCATTTAGTACTCATATACTAACAAAAGATGTATAGGTTTAAGAAAACTATGTGTGCACGTCAATGTTACAGGTAAAATTTTATAAGCTTGCACTTGTGAGTTGGGGGGGCCCCCCGCAAATCATTTTCAAAGATATCGACCCTTGGACTTCCGCTGACTCATAGGGTCGACAATTTCATTATGACTAACATGGGTGGTGGAATAACGGGGCAGTTGTTTTGCAAAGATCAGTTAGTTGTTTCTAACCTTTGTGATCGTCCATTTATCTTGATTGTGAACAAGTGCTGTGTTGAATGTTGTACTTGATATAGTTGAAAGATTTTTTTATTTACTGTAGATTTGTTAGTGTTTCATTAGTTATTGATGTTACAGTTTTGGAGCCGGGTTATTATATAGGGATAATAAGTTTTAATACCAGTAACTGTGGAAAAAGAATAACTATTTTAATACTTTTAATGTATGGAATAAATAACAACAAATGTAAATAGGGTGCTCTTGGAAGCATGCTAAAAGGATTCTCTAAAGTTGGGACGGGTATAAAGCGATTTTTGGCCCTGATGAGTTATGGTGACAGGCTGTGATGTTTTCTAAATGACGAATACACAGTTTCTATCTAAGAGCTTCTGCCTAAGTGCCAGCTTATGAAATTTGACCTGCATGACCTTTTATATTCTATGTTAAAAAAGTGTAATTTTACAAATAAATAAATACTTACTCAATTAGTGAAAATAAGAGTGGGAATTATCCAGTGCAATTAGTTATTTATTAATAAACAAGTCTTACAGAAGCTAATTAAATGGTATACGCTGTGCAAAGTAACTGAAGAGTTCAATGAAGTACTTAATATGGGAATAAGTAAAAGTTATACTAAACCTCTAAAAAAATTGACTTTATAGCTAAATATTATATTGAATTACAATAATCTTTTGCATCAATATTCTACGAGGGCTATTCAGAAAGTAAGGAACGTTTCTGTCTGACGCCACTAGGCGCGCGCCGATCTCATAAATTTTGGTGCGTGTGCACTCGGCAACTCAGTCGGCCTCCAGCAGTGACAAAGGGAACATTTCCGCTTTGCCCGTTTTTTCGCAATTTGAACTGAAGATGTGCGCTGCGATTGAAAATTCCGCCAGTTGTGAGGTGCGGTCAGTGATACGGTTTTTGTTGGCAAAACACTTAAAACCGATAGACATTTATCGCCAAGTGTGTGAAGTTTACGGAAACAACATAATAAATGAAAGTTCTGTGAGAAAATGCTGCATTCAGTTTAAAAATGGCCGAACTGACGTTCATGACGAAGGGAAGAGCAGACGCCCAAGCATTGTGACTGACGAACTGGTTACTAAAGTTGATGAAAAATTCCGCGAAAACTGCCGATTAACAATAACGAAGTTTTTGCTTTGTTTCCCACAAGTTTCACGGATTTTGTTGTTTGAAATTGTCACACAAAGGTTAGGCTACCACAAATTTTGTGCAAGATGGGTGCCGTAAATGCTCACTGACCGCCATAAAAGTCAGCTAATGGAGGCAAGTTTGACATTTCTGGATGCCTACAACAGACATGGTGATTCACTACTGGATCGCATCGCAACTGGTGATGAAACATGGGTAAAACGCTTGGGACAAGCGCTTTGACGACGACGCGGAGCTGACATCGCAGGCGGTAGATTTCTATGATGAAGAAATTTCAAAGCTTGTCCACCGCTACAATAAATGTCTCAATTTGTTTGGCGACTACATTGAAAAGTAGTATTTTAGTTGCTCTTTCAGTTGCATATAATAAAAATTTTGTATTGTGCTTATTTTTTTTTTAATCAAAAACTTTCCTTACTTTCTGAATAGCCCTCGTACATAAGGAAATTGTGTATTTATGTGCTTCTTTGATGTTAAGATTTAATGTAGAGCTGTCTCTTGAAGTTTTTTTAAAAATGAACACACAAGCAGCTTCTGTCACGCCATATATCTCTTTTAACGTCAAGTAAGATATGTTAGCAAGTTCATTGCTTTAAACTAAACCGTAGATCAGAATTTGTAATAATAGTGCACATTTACTATACGTTAACAAACTGTTGGGCACAAACAAAATGTACATATATAATTATTTGTACACCTACATATATATAATAATTGAGCTTGCTTGTGAGTTAAAGTTATAAATAAATAAAAAAATGTACATGAACTCACAAAACAATATACTTTATTGACATATGCATTTCAATGACTTATATCATCGTCATCAACAGTTGCAGTTGTAAATTTATAATAGTGTCCCTGATGATGACATAAGTCATTGAAACTCGTATGACAATAAAGTATATTGTTTTGTGTACAGTTATTTATTTATAACTGTACATATAGTTTGTACCCAAGTAATGTTATAAATTAAATATGTACAAAATAATTGTTTTGTTATTTAAGTATACATGTTTTCACTATTTTTGAAACTAGTAATGATCAAAACTCTGTTAATAAAATCTTCAAGTTCTTGTTTTACTTTAACGATTTAATTCTATTAAACGAATTTTATTTTTGCAAAGATTAAAATATATATATTTTTTTTTATTTAAGCAGTGTAAATTATGATTTGCCAAGTGTAAATTTATAATCAGGTACTTTTATCTGCTTATGGGAAGTTTTCTGCACTACCTAAAGCCAAGCAGTAAAACATGTGAAGTTTTTAGTATTGAAGCTTGTATATGTAGTGAGAGATAAAATCACTAGAATAGAAAAAGTAAACAGTATGGAGTAGTAATGGTTCACGTGTACAATATCTATATACCCCATAACACTGTTAGAAATATAGTTTGAAGAAAGAGTGTTGTAAATATGAAATGCAAAAACTTTAATCTCATAATTATAATAATTGCTATCACTTGGAAGAAAAACTCACTACCGTCAGTGTTTGTTCAAAACTGTAAATCACGGACTTTACAGCATTGAACAATCCACTGCTGTAGTATGAAACATGTCTGTTGAAATATATAATTAATTAGTGTTATTTTGCCAACTGATAACAATAGATATAATTATTTGAACAACATCAAGACGTACAACACAAAAGTTGTAATCTCATAATTTCAAAAAGCTATATATGAAAGTAAAAAGATATTGCAACGATTAAAGGGTGTAATTCACTCATGCAAAACGGGGTGAAATAGGTTCATTTTAAGTGAACCATATGAAGGCGATGCCATATATATTACAGAGAATATTTCAAATGGTAGCTCAGGTTCTTCAGTTATTTTTCTTATTGTGTTTAGGCGTGATCAGTCAGTTTTTCTATTATTGTCTAAATGACCGTTAAATTTTGTTAAATACTTCTTGTAATAAAAAAACCAGTCATAAGAAAATTAGCAAAATCACATTTTTCAAAATTTTAAAACTCTTTCTGTGATCTGGAAAAGAGACATTTCAATGATTAGGATGCTTAAGGAAGAATGACTGCATTAAATACAAGAATAAAAAACTTCAATACTCTACATTGAACTTTCAGTTATAAAAACATAATTGTAATAACATTGATGAAAAAGAATATTCAGTTGTGATGGAAAAGGATTTGAAATAGATTAAATCCACAAGGTTGCCATTTTATAATCAAAGAAATAAACTATGGAAGAGCCAACCTATCTTCCAATCTATTGTTCTACTAAAATTTAAAAGTTCATATCAAACTATCAAAGCATATTGCTGTCGACAATTAATAATAAGGGATTATATTACTTAACATTATAACTACTGCTATCGGCACACTAGAATAGCCGATAGCTATCTATCACCTATTTCTATCACCTGTTGTAGAAATAAGTAACGCTTGGTTTTCAGTTATGTGCATGCGCTGTCAATGTATTCCTGACCTAATAGTATGGTAGTTTTTTGGTATTTATATTTTAGTATTTACAGATAGGTAAAGTACTAATTTTAATAAGAAAGGACGCACAAAATAAATTGTACATGATCCCTTTTCTGTATTGTAATTTTTTGTAAATCTGACGTTTTGTGTTAGAAATGATTTTGGGAATGACCTTATCATTTTGACCTGTCCTGGGACAAGGCTGTTCTCATGGGCCAGTGATAGTACATTGTAAGTAATTGATGAATTATGGGCTCATAAATATAATTGTGCTAGAATTGTATGATTTATTATAAAATGTTTGCAGGAAATTTAAAAGAAAAAAAAAATTAAAGAAAAATTATAACAGTAGTTTATGAAAGTACATTGAAATAATTTATTACAGTGAACCTCTATTGGTTTGGATCGGATACAGAGGCTTGTTGGTTTTAAAACATAAATTGGATAAATTATAAATCTACTGTAAATTTAATACAGAAATATATGGTGTTGATTTCATGCATTTACTATTAAGAAAAAGCTTGCTGAATTGGTTACAATTAGAATTGGAAACAAAAATTAATCAAATTATGTTAGAACACATGAAAAAATATGGTATTTCTTAACTTAGAATATTTGAGAATATGCCTGTATTTTTGCACCATTAATTTAAAAAATTTTGTTTATAGGAAACACTTGCAGAAGTATTAGGAATTACAGAGAAGTCACAGTCATCCAAAGTGAAAATAGATCATCTTAAACAGGAATTAGAAAGCAAGGAACAGCATATAAAATGTTTAGAAGAAAAGCTAAAAAATACACCTGCTAAAGAAGAACTGATAAAGAAACTACAAGAACGAGACAGGAAACTAGAAGCAGCAGAGGCAGCATTTTGTAGGACAAGACAACAAGTGGAGTGGTTTACAAGCAATATCTTACAACAGTGTCACAAAGCTTCAGTTAGTAAACAAGTATGTTGACTGAAATTTAAAACTAATTTTAATAAAAACATTTAATTTTCATTCAGTAAAAACAACTGCATGACTTCAACTATTGTTTTTTGTACTTTTATATCTTCCTGAAACGGTTTCATTGGTTTTTGTTTTTCTCTACATGTTTTCGTATCTTGTGTTGTTTTATGCTTACTTTGGAAGCTGTGTGTTTTTAAATACCGTTTTAGAGAAAATTCTTGTAAATCCTTCCCTATGTTTATAAATCACACTTCTATATCTTCTCCAAGAAGTAAAGGTTTTGCAAATTTAATTTTATGTAATCACTTTGCAAAACAAACCATTGGAGACAAAATAGAATCAAAAAATTGAAAGGAATAGAATCCTAAACTAGATGGAAATGGATCGAGTTAGGGACTTCAGTCAAGCGAATATAAATGGCAGATGTATGAACATTTAAATTAAGTATACAATCTGTACATTTCCATCCATGTATTCTAATATTTATTTCTTAGGTTGGGTTTTTTCGAATTTATTATTATTTATTTATAAAATTTAATTAATATGATTCTGTTTAATTTTAAAAAAATGTATTCAATTTTTGAAAACATTGAGGTTCTAAAACTATGCTTATAATTAATCCTTTTAATTGAAAATTATATTCAATGTTACAAATACAAGCTATCAATGAATAGCGGTCATTACAAGCAATGATTTATATTTTCCAACCTATCATAACTTTACTTCAGTAAATATTTATTTTTATTTGTTCAAGATTTGAAAAATTATTGATATACATTTAGTTGATTTGGAAATATTATTCAACTAATAAGCCATATAAAATAGTTGGATTCTTTACAACTGAGAAAAATGAAGTATAAAGGTTTATTTCAACCAAATTATGACCTTAGATTTTAAAAACTAACAATAAAATTCAATCGTGAAAGGATAGAATTACTGATTCAGTTATAGATTTAACAAGTGTTTACAATTCTGTTGGGGGAATCTCCTTATTTATGATATATAATTGCTTTAATTATAGTGTTTTGTTAATATGTTAATCTGTAGATATTACACTATGTGCCGTTATAAAGTTTTATCACATACTTCACTCTTAATTCTATATGTTAGATTTGTTAGTTATCATTTTATTGGAACACAATTAGATGTATTTTATTCACTTCACTTTGACCAAAACAAAATTTTTAACTTCTTTGAACCTCAATAAATTGTTCTTTGTGTAAGACTTTAAACATCACATTGTCTCAGTCTTTAACCTGGGCTACTATTATACACTTTAAACACACACACACACACAACACATACATACACGCACACCATACACAGACACACACACACTCACATATGTGCGCACACACCAGCACTATCACACACAGACACAAGACATAGGCAGACACACACACACACACGCACGCACATACATGTGCGTGCGCACACACACACACACACACAAGACACACACTAGACATCTTTTTGCTATAACAAAAGGTAAGTTGCTGTCTCATTTGACAGTGACCCAAAATGGCAATCCTCATTCTAAAAGTAAGTGCTATTTCACTTACTTTTAGATAAGTATTTCAACTAAGTGTTATTTCGGATAAATATATTCATACTTTAAATGATATATACTTTTAATTCTTGATAAATATACTTTAAATCATTGTGAGTCATAACAGAAAGAAAAGAAACTGTTGCTACAATACTTTTAAATATAAATGGTAAAACTTTAATTTTGTTGTGGATCTTACATTCTGTTAAAACTTTAGTTGCAATTAACTTGTGATTAGAAGTAAAAGAACTTGCAATTATTGGTCAAATAAATTGATAGAAAAATCTTATTGAAAAAACTGCAAGAATTTCTACTGAACAATTTATTAATTTAATTGGCCATCCATCTAAAATAATAAGTATAGACATACCAAGCTCAAGTTAACGATAACCTCACTTCATACAACATTTACGATTCATTTTATTACTCATGAAATAACACCAAAATAAATTTTAATATTTAGTTAAATGATATAAACTTCCTTTTGCTGGAAGTTGAGTAATTAATGTTTCTATATTTTTGTAAGTTTGAAACCCACTTACAAACTCAGTTGGGGGAACTGAACGAATCTTTCAAGTACACAGATTCTGATTTTGGCTCAGAAGAAGAACCTTTGACACCAGATTCACCCATTGGATGTGGAGTTGACATCTTTACTTGCAAAGTAAGTTAATATTTAACAATATAACTCATTTCTAAATAATTAACTTCCACTATTTATGTGTTTTATCTTTCCATTTTGTCTTTGAGTATACGAATCATTATCGCAGTTTCAATTATCTCATTGACTTTAGCAGGTTAACTTCAGTTGAGCTACCATGCCTCTAAAAGGCATAATTTTATTTCTTTTCTGCCAAACAGAAGCACATCAGTACTCCCATCAAACAGTACTATCTTCCTTATTATACTTCTTAAACCCCTATCTTAGATTGATGTATACACCTTCCTGTGCTCCTTAAGTTACCTTACTAAATTTTATACTTTTAAAGTATAAAAACTTTAAAAAATTATTTGTACTTACAATGGATATTCTACAAAACCATTTTGGGAGTTGTAACTCATTTTCAACTCAGACCATAATTCATTTATGGTTATTGTCCTTGCTGTAAATGAAATACATCTCCTAAAATGGCCATCATAATATATCGTAAGCATAAAGGCTACTTTAGGATTTCATCTTTTACATTATCTACATAATGTATTCTTTACTGACTAAGGGCTAATATGTGCAAACCTATATTAGTATGGTACCTTTCTACTGATTTATTTTCTTCCTCTGTATTGTTTACTAAATTTCAGGTAAAAAACTGATTTTTAGTAATTTTTATTTTCAGAATATTTTGTCTATCCATAGTATTTTGAATCTTGTACTGTTTTTTTTAATGGGAAATTTGTCATTATATATTATAGAACCTATCAAGAGTTTATATTTTTATAATAATACTTTTATACAGTAATACTTTTTTATTACAAATAATCAATTGGGTATATGTGTCTCATAATTACCTTAGACCATAACTTATTTCATACTGATTAACTGAGTAACTAATGTTAAAGTTGAAATAAATAATGAAACACTTCTTTTGTTATTTAAATAATTGATTAAAACCAATAATTTAGTCATAAATTCTAACAAACACATTTCTAATTAAATGCTGGGGGTTTGGTTGAAAAACAAACCACTAAATATGTAAATTTGATTACCTTGAATATAAGCAGTTTTAGTTTTATGTTTTACATTCCCCTGAAGTTTCACTTTTATATATTGTTATAAAGTTATACAGTTAGTATGTATGTAAATGTTTATTTAAAATAATTTTATGTTTATAGTCCAACCTTTCTTCAAAGACGGTGACTATACTTCCTGCCAAGTCCTTGAACTTCTCTATAAATTCCCAGTGGACTGAAACAAAAAAACTCAAGTCTGAGGTGATATATTTAAATAACAAAAATAGATATTTCAGGGTGTCTACTATTCACATAGCTTGCTTACTTCACTATTTGTAATACAAAAATTAATGTATTATGTAGTTTTCCACACCCCACATTACATATTTCGAATGGAAGCTGGAAATATTGGGACTTGGAATTTCGACACTTGTGTGTGTGAACACTTATTTCATTTCATAACTTATTTTTTAAAAAAATTGTCACTATTAGTTAAAACAAAAAGCCTGTCATTACGTTGTTATTGTAGACACCCTGATTATGTTATATTGTTCTTACTTTATAAAATAATTTTGATTTTTAACTTAGTTTAACTGGTATAGGTTTGGATAAATCAGTACAGTAGATCCTCGTTATTCATGGGTTCAGTATTTGAGGTTTCGCTTATTAACGGTTGGGAAAAGTACAGGATATTCTGCTAATATTTAATGGATTTTTAAAAAAATACAAGAAAGACAAAATAGTTACTGTGCAGGTTGTAGGATAATGTGTTTATTTTGTACAGTACTGTATTTACTTATCACTATTAAATGTTATTATTCTCCGAACATCGGTTATACTCTACAATACTAAGCTTAATACTCAAAAGATAAGCATTCCTTATTTATAACATGTGCCGTTTTCGTCACTGACAAACAACGATGAATCAATGCTGCGACCTCATCCATACATAAGTTTAGCATCACTTCTGTTTACTTACTTTTAAATTAATAGTTTTAGAAATCCAAACATCAATAATCGTACTTGGCTGTAACTAACTTGGATTTTGTTTTACCATCAGCTATTAAACATGTGTTGCATTTGATTGTCGTGTCTGCTAGTTTTGGAAACATCGCGTCCGCTTGTGGAAGTGTTTAGTTGGGTTTGAACAGGTAAAGGTAAATAAACAATAAACATATGTATGTAAATATACGTTACTGTACTATAAGTGTACAATATAGCTGTAATTAGTGTTAACATTTTTTATGTAGAACGTAACTCTCCCCTTTCAATACATGGTTGGTTTCAGTATTCGTGGTAAGTTTGAAGAACGTAACCCCTGCGAATAACGAGGGATCACTGTATTTTAATATATTAGATAATTTGTAAGTTTGGTATCTAAGATGTAATGATGTGTTTTAAAACTTTTGTGTAAGTTTTTCAAAACTAGTGTTTGAATCTTATTTCTGTATCATTTTTCAATTACAAGCACCAAGTACCAAGGTGTAGATCTTGATAACTAACTAAATTCTTATTTAAAATGCTTTAATAATAATAAATTATAGAATAATAGTAATAATCATACCTTTATTTATAAGCCATTCAAATTGCTTTGTTCTAGGGAACGTCCTTCCCTAGAAACTCAACTGATCCAAACTCTGTACATCTCTGTTTTAGCCTTTATCTCAGTTTCACTATCTATTCAAATGCTATTTGATATTGTATTTTCATGATAACCTATCCTTCATACAGACATTTCTTCTGGCAGACAGTTTCTTTTCTCCTTCCAGTACTTCTGTTCAATTTTCAAACACAGCTTCTTTTTTAATTTTACCTTTTTTTAACATCTTTCTTAATTTTTAGTAGTATTTCAATTGCTTAGTAATATTAGTTTTAGCGTATTTATAGGTTATTTTCCTTTTTAAATTCCTTTTATTAGCTCACACTCTCCTGATATATATCCTGTACAAATTTTCAATTGTAAATCAAATATGTTTGTATTCATTCAATCAAGTTCAAATAAATATCTTTTAACCTATATTTAATGTTAATAAAGAGTTCTCAAATATTTATTCAATAATTAATTTATAAAAATTTGGGTGTCTATCCGGATTCGAACAATATATCTTCATGTTCAAAGTCTGGCGTGCTTTGGCACTGCACCAACTTTCAGTACTAAGAAATGAATTTCTCAAAGACATATATGAATATTTTACCCTATCTGGTTGTTGTCGAAACCTCCATTGTACAACCTTGAACTGTTGCCATGGTTACCACAAAATATCATAAATAGTATTGTAAAGTTAAAAATGAATGAAACGAATAAAATAAACAAACTTGAAGTAAGCAAACAATGATAAAATTTTTCTTTTTTGACCTCCGTAGGAATTTACTTTTAAAAAAAATTTATTTTATTTGTTTTTGTAATAACATACAGTGCTATACTCAGAACAAGTATTTCACAAGTTTTTTTAGGAGTTTTTTTTAAAAGGTCATTGAAAATAATTCTTTGATCAAGCTATTGAACTTGATAGAAATTTTGATAAAACATTTATTAACTGTATTAATTATATAATATCATATATAGGGTGTTAGAATATTCATGCATAGTGTGGTTAAAAATTAAATGAAATATTGATGTTGTTTTAGGAAAATTAAGAAATACTTATGTTAAAATAGAAATTTGTGCAGCGATAGTCTACAAACCTATCCATTGAATATCAACACACCTTTCTACTTCTATTTCTCTTGAATTTTTACCTTGAATAATAAGTGCATAACACATGCAAAACCGCAATCAAAAGTTAATAAAAAAGACGAATGTTTGAAAAATAGTTTCTACTAAATTTATTATTAAATGGTTTTTTGGTGATTTAATACTACCAGAAGGAATATCATATGTCTGTAAAGTTGAAAAATAAATTACATTACAATATTGACCCATGAAAAAATTCCCAGCCTACAAGTATCGCAGCCGGATTCAGGATCTGAAACTCTGATTTACGCGTAATGAATTGTTGAAGTGATGAGTCATATTTGAACTTTGATACCTTGATTACCATCCCGGATACTTGTTAATGCTTTTAGGATTTGTCACTAGTCCATATAGGAGTTAATATGACACATTAACAATTGTGTGGTGTCTAGGAATTTATAAAAATATTTATTGGGACTTCTTAAAACTGGTCAAAATAATAGGCTACACTGAAAAGTACAATTCCTTTGAAAGTGCTGCCTATAAATACAAATAGACTTTTCCTGTATATTTTTTATTTGTTCTTTAAAACTTTCAGATTCGGGACCAAGCTGTGGAGATAGCTCGCCTTGAAGACACTTTGGACCAAACGTCTGAACAGCTTCTTACGTTGCATGCTTCTTCTTGCCGAAATTATTATCAACAGGTTAATGTTTATACTGATTTTTTTTGTAGCTTCTTAAAGATATGAAGTAAATTTTTAAATCATAGTTATCACTTATTTTAAGCCAAATGGAACGAAATAAATGTATTGCATACCTTGCCCCTTTTGTGAAAACTAATATTAATCCATTATTAAGTTTAATTAATGAATTCATATTTGAAAAAAACTGTACTAACATCAATTGTCATCCACTATAAGTTTAAAAAATGTATTTGAACTTTATTGGATGAATAAAAAGTATTTTATTAACTATTGAAAGTTTGAACAAAATATATATGAGGAGAATGTGAAATAATAGATGGAATGTAAAAACTAACAAACAAAAAATCACTAATTTGGTATAACTCCAGATACTCTTGCCTGCAGTATTATTGTTTACATCTATTATGATATGTACAATTTTACTAAGTTATTTTAGATGACCTACTTATAACAATTTAGGAGATACTTTGTTTAGTTTCTAAATATAAAGAAATAAGACGAAAATATAATTTTTAAAATGTGTATGCTACTTTTATAACATTTTATGCTTCATTATTAATTTACTATAACATATTGAAGCTTGGCATTAAGACGATAGCATTAAGTCTTTAGATGATATGCCACCACTTAATTATACAGTCAATAAATCTGTATTAGCAACATTAATTAAATTTAACACATTTTTAAAGTTTATTTACAAGGAAATAAAATGGAACAAAAATGTTTCAAAAGAGAACTTTTTTAAATCTTATATGTTTTGTGTTTAATATCCACTTTCTAGAACAACTTTAGTAACCAATCAATTATTGTAATCAGTATATATTTTATAAAAAAGTAAACTGCACATTGTTGTTTAATTAATCACTCTAGTTTTAATGTAGTTTGTATATGTTGCAGCAGGACCAGTCATCTATGACTCAACACCTTTTAGAGTTGCAGAAAGATGTAGAAGAAGCTCATGCAAAAATGGTGCAATCATGGGCAAAACTGAGAGACATGTCACAGCAGGTTAGTTGAGTCAAATCTTATATATCACTGTTGAGCAGTTCATAATAGAAAATAAGCTGTGTTATAATAGCTATACAGAAAGTGTAATAAAATCAGTATTTAGGCTTTATTAAGTTTTCTTGTGATAAACACTTCTGCATATGGGCATTTCTTTTTTTTAGAAAATGAACATTTTTTATTTGCACTTATAAATCAACATAGCTACAAGTATTAAAAATCCTTAAAAAAAAATGTCAACCTGATTTAAAAGTTGCCATTTATACACACAGATATTTTGAGGCAGATATTTGTCTTCAGCAGCTTGTTTCATTCATTCTATTAAGGATAAAATAAATAGATTATGAACAGGACTTTTTTTGTCTAATTGAAATATCCTTGTAAACTAAATATAAAATAACTATGATTCAAAATTGATTTTTGACTCTTTCACCCTAGATATTTACAGGTCGTCAAAGTTATGTTGGCGTGGTGCGCAGAGGCGGATTTGGTAAAGATACGATGGTGGGGAGAAATAGTAGTGCGATAGTGGAAGGGGATTTTACAGCTGACTCGCTGGGATGCACAACACAGCAAATAGTACCGTTATTGTTTTAGTTTATGTGACAGTGTTTATGTGTTTAGTGTATCAACCAAAACAGTATTTTTCAATACTAAATATGCCCCAACCAAAGACAACAAGTCTGTTCGGCAAAGGAGTGGCGCTCAGAAGCCAAACTAAATGCAATATTATTAATGTATTTAAAAACATATCTTCTGAAAATCCCAACATGTCTTGCTTGGTAATTCAAGACCGCGTAGCAAACCTTTGTGGAATATCAGTTCATAGATTAAGGAAATTGTTGACGGAGGAAAAACGACTAGGAGAAAATGAAACATTCAGTACACCAGGTAAAATTTGTCCAAGAAAAATTAAAAAAGTCAATATCGATGATTTAAAAAAATGTGCATTCCGAAAAATAGTTCTCAATTTTCATACGAATCATCACGTGCTTCCAACATTGAAGAATGTGCTAAAAGTTTTAAAGCTTGAAAATCAGGAATTAGAACTTAATTTCACTCATGAAACTTTACACAAAATTTTAAGATCCATGGGATTTAAATGGAAAAAAACTGAAAATAAAAGAAGGTTTATGATTGAAAAATATGACATACGCTTTAAAAGAGTATGCTGTTTAAATACAACTCGACAGTATAGAGCGGAAAATAGGCCAATAATATTTTCATATGAGTCTTATATTCATTCAACGCATACCACGAATTAAGCATGGACTGATGAATCTGTTAACGGCTACAAAAAAATATTTCAAAGGGATCAAGTCTAATCATAGTCCATGCTGGTAGTGAAACAGGAGGTGTGGAAAATGCCCTTTTGGTCTTTAGAGCAGGCCAGAAAACAGGAGACTATCACAACGACATGAATGCGGAAAACTAGGAGAAATGGCTTGAAAATCAGAAATCTCCCCAAAAAATCTATTTTTGTGGTAGATAACGCTCCTTATCATAATTAAATAGAGGGTGTTACTCCAAATTAAAACAGCAGAAAGTCAATATTGGTGACATGGTTAAAAGAAAGAAACATTCCATGTTCTGAAGCAATGTTAAAATGTGAACTGTATGAGTTAGTTAAAATGAACAAGTCACGCCACGAGGAGTATTATTTCGATCGCTTATTGGAACGTGAAGGTCATAAAGTATTGAGACTGCCACCTTACCACCCAGACTTGAATCCCATGGAATTATTTTGGGGGAAAATAAAAAATGAGATTGCTATAGAGAACATTACGAATGACATTCGTAATGTGAAAACAATAGTTAAACAGAAGTTAAGCGAAATAGGTACGGATTTTTGGAAAAAAATTTTTGATAGTATATTAAAAATAGAAAATGAATATTATGAGACAGACAGAGCTATGGACATGCAGTTATAAAGTATAATAATTACAAATGACAGTGACAGTAGCAGTGATGGAAAATCTGAGAGTGACAGTGATGAGTCTGACGCAGATGACATTGTGCCATTATAAATAAAATTATGAGTTACAAGTAATGTATTAAACCGATGTAGCCAATACTGTAACCAAAACATATTTAGTGAATTTTCTGGTTTTTCCGTACCGTAGGTTTATATGGTTTAGGCCTACGGGAGTCTCTTTTACTTACAAGAGCGACCTCCAACATGGTGGAAGGGTTGACGTATCCTTGGGGGCTTTTCACTAATAGCTACTATCCCTTCTTTACGTCAGCTGGAGTAGAACGAGCCAAAGCACGCATGTGCAAACGTAAGCGTCTAACGTGAGTCATCCCTTCTACAGCCGGCCGTACTCCCCACTCACTTCTCCTACATGTACAAACTACGCTTACAAAACTTTGACAGCCTGTACTTGATTATTATTAAAATAGTTATTTCCCCAGAATTAACAAAAAAGGAAAAGAAATTTTTAGCAATATGCTTAGAGACAAAATAACAGACATTACTGTCATGTTAACTAAAGTTAGGAGGTAAGATAGGTTATCTTACTGTAAGAAAGTAGAAGACAAAAGATCAAATTTACTGAAAAATATTGAAATTTTAAAATTATTGTTATTAAGAACCTATTGACACTCCATCACATATTTTATTAGTTACATGAACACGTTACATGGGGCATGGATTGGATCTGTTGTATAGTTGTACCTTCATATCTGTGAGTAATAGAATCCAAAATTACCGCTGATAATAAGGACGAGGGGTATTATCCATGTTAACACACAAATACTATACCTACAGGCATTTATAGTATAAAGTAGTACATGTGCATAAATACCTGAATTGCATAAGCTCTTTAAAATATTACAGTACAGTATGTAAGTATTGTTACGTACAGTAGTAAATTGTGCCGATTTGTTTTTGTTATACAATCTTGCAGTGCACGTAAACAATTTCCTTTCAACCTCAATCATATCAAAACTTTCACATTTTTACCTAATGAAACAACACTTTAGCTTTGGCATTATTAAAGGCTTCAATACTGATATGCTTCATGGCCATTATTGCCGAACAGAATAATATTTACAAACTAGTTACGCAAACACTTTACTAACACAAATAAGTGCAGCAAATAGGCTAACCTAGAAGCAGACTGAGGAGGTTTCAGAGAAAATCAGTAAGGCTGTGGAATACAACAATCAACAAAGAAATGATATAGGCTCCTGTATGTAAATAATACGGTACTGTATACGTAAATACAAACTGATTCAGACATGGGCGTTTACGAATGGTTGAACATCAACTATTCCTCGATTCTCAGTGTGACTTCATACCACAAGTAATTGAAATCGCGGATACCAATACCATGGATACAGAGGCACAACTGTACTTCTAATAAATGAATTATAACATTTGTAAATTTAATTAATATTATTAACAGTAATCAAATTGATGATGAGTGAAGTTATTTTCTGCATAGAAATTGATACAAAGTAGTACTTCATAAAACCAAATTGCATTCAATAAATTTTGTTAAATTATTTGAGACAAGTTAATTCCCACAAATGGAATTGAGCATAGCTTTTATAATTCTAATTGTATCTAAGTTCTATGTTTGTGCGGAAATATAATTTTTTTAAACTTGATGTTATAATTTTATTTAACAGATGGGTTCCAGAGGAGTCAAGTCAGAATTAGAGCATTACAAGATCTGTGCAACGAAAGAACAGTCTACATTGACCAGATTACAAACTGAGATCAATACTTTGTTAGCCAAACTTGCCACGAGGGAACTTCAGGTTAGCGCATAGGGAGATAATTTTATTTTAAAAATCAAAAGATTTGAAGTAATCAATTGAAACTTTATGATTATAATTGTTTAGGCGAATCGTATGGTGCAGCTTATAGAATCTCTTCGAGACCACCTGGTAGTTGTGCAGAATCAGTTGCAGCAGGGACTTGCTAGTGGTGTAAGTTTGTTCTCTCTAGCATGTTAAAACTGTAACGTGCATATTAAAACCTTGTCTGTTTCTAGACAAAATTTTTTTTTTAAATTTTAATAAAAATAAATGTTTATCAACACAAGAATTTTGTTTAAATAGAATTACGGCGCATAATAAAGTGGGTATCATGGAGATGTGTTTGATTATGTTTTCCTTACTCCCGAAGATTTTCTACAGCTATAATTTTTGTCTGTGTTGTCGGTGAAGATCAAGATCAGTATAAATAAGTCCAAAAACATTGCTGATAACATTTTAGATAAGTCAATTGTAACCCACAGCATTTTATAATGTTTTAGCTACTTTTAATAAAACCTTTGTTCCCATACTAGTTATTATTTACACTTTAAAAACACTTTCTGGGTCAATTGTTTACATTACCAATTGTATTTAATTTGGCTTAGGCAGACTCGCTATTTGTTCAAATTGTTCTGAAGACAGATAGGTTACATTAAAGTTGTTCTTTGAATTTTCAAAAAAAGATTTAAGTTATACAAAGTTGAAAAATTTTACTTGAAAATCTTTGAACAGTATTACTTTAAATTTAAAAAAAAATGTATTCACGTCTTCTATAAATTAAAGTCTAGATCTTGACAAATTATTTATTAGAGAAAATTAGGTCCGATGGATATGGTGACTTATGTATATTTACTGATTTGACTAAACTTACTAGGCCTAATTACACAATTAAAACAATACTCTGTTGTATGTTTTTAACTAGTTATATTTTAAAAACCATAATACAAAACTATTTATTACATCTTACAAACATCTCTTTACTTGCTATTAATTTTGAATATTACATTTAACACGTTTGCTGCCGCAATATTAAAAAAATAACTATTAGTATATACCAGCCAACTCGCATATGGGCAGTATAGTCTATATTCCTGTACCAAAGTCCCATATATGCACTGCTTGGGGTAGTTGAAATGGACTGACAGCTCATATTTGGGACACTGTTTGCATCTTACTTTTATTCTTCAGTGGTTTATATAAATGACTTGATATATTTGTATTGGTCTATAGACATGTCTGACGCTAATGTGGGGTATTTGGTCTTTCAGTTATGCAAGGTTAATGTCAAAATACAGTTGACAACCTCGTTTATTTCTTCATGCCAATGCACAGTGTTTGTTTTGAATAATCATGTTTTACTAGGTTTACTTTAAATGACATTTATCACAAAAGATGTAAACATGTCTCAAGGGATGGGTGCATTTATAAATATTCTGTACTGTATGTAGAACTTAAATGTAAACATATTTTGTCTCTGTTACAATAATATTTATATTGTCTGTATTTTTTTTATAGGGACACTATATGTAGCCTATGTAAGCAATCTGTCTAGCATAACTAACCAAGTTAGTTGGGTCTTTGTTAATATAAGCCTTTGTAGTGGTTCTTACTTGGAACACCCGGTCTACGATTGGATTTTGGTGCTATAGACGGGTGCACCAGCTCATATATGTGCCATCCCAAAAACACTAAAAATGGCAAAAATGAAAATATACATCCAACATACTTCTAGTGTTGTTTATATAGTATAATAATTTATTACAACAACATTCCACTTTTGGTCTGTAAAGAAGGTCGAATCTACATTAATGTAGTCTGTGTGGAAAGATAGAATTCTTACTGCCAGTCTGTCGAGAAAAGCCATACGGCACTTGTATGTGCTACTCGGTAGCGTGTTAAAAAAAAAATCAACTAACCCATATAACACTAAGATTGTAATCTACAGTCGTCTTCTCTGACGCCTGTTGAATAAAAGCCATGAGGCATAGGACTTTTCATGCTTGTGTTAACAGAACTTCCATCCTTACACATTCAAATAGATAGCTTTGATTGGTTACCAGTATTAAGCATGGCTCCCTCCCCATTACTGTCTAATGATATTTTTTTAAATAAAATTTTGTTTTAAATTGGACCAATTTTACTTTTGCTGAAATAAAACAAATATTTATACTATGTGCTATATTATTGCCAAAATTTAACATGTTACACAGTTTTTTATTTAAAATGAGAGTAGTTCTTTTGCACCCTTTACTGGAAATAGCCTCCCTTGAGCAAATTTGATTGGGTCCTAATTAGTGATGGGTCGATTCCAAAATTTTACAGATTCTGATACCAATACCAAGAAACCAATTTCCGATTCTCGATTCCAAATACTACAATTACCGACCCACCGAAAATCTTATTTTCCATAATATTTGAAAAAAAGATAATGTTTACTAAACGTTCTTATGATGCCAGTGTTACAACCGCAATTACATACTAACGTGACATTATGTTTAAGCAGCAACAGGTATTTTACCCTCGAATGTGTAAACACGACATTATGTTAGAGCGGTGACAGATATTTTACCGCCCAATGTGTAAGCGCAACATTATGTTTGAGCAGCAATGGATATTTTACCGTCAATGTTTGAATGCAACATTGTTAGATCGGTGATAGATATTATACTACCCGATGTTTAAACGCGACATTATGTTAGAGCGGCGATGAATATTTTACTGCCAATGTGTAAACGCGACATTGTTAGATTGGTGATGTATATTATACTACTCGATGTTTAAACCCTATGTTAGAGTGGTGACAGATATTTTACTGCTCAATGTGTAAATGTGACATTATGTTAGAGTGACAATGGATATTTTACCGCCAATGTGTGAACGTGATATTATGTTAGAGAAGCAACAAATATTTACCGCCAAATATGTAAACACCATCCACGCTGGAATGGAGATATTTTAAATCGACTTTTGCCATAGATTCCAGATTCCAGTGTTCAGAATCTGAATCGAGGATTGATTCATCACTAGTCCCAACGTTGTTTTAAGTCATTCAGAATTACATCAACCACTCTTCTAATATCTTTCACAAGTGATAGCTTAAATTGTTTTTGCCTTATATACACACACAAGCTACAAAATTTTTAGTCATTTTTATGTGGCTTCAGGTTTACTTTTTTATTAAAAACGTTACTAATAAAGATTGAAATGATGAAGATGGTTTAGTAAATCAAGACTTATGTTAAAGAACTGTACAATACACTCAAAATAGGGCTAAATGACAAATACATTTATTAAGTTTTAATATACATCTCTTAAATTTATTAAGGTTTTTCAAACAACCCTGAATCAGTCCTATAAATATTAATTAGATTGTAGTCGCTAAATGAATATTATATAAAAAATCTGTTTGCAAATGAGTTTGTAATGTTTTAATTCTAAAAATAAGCTGCAAAAATTAATCATTCTGTTTTCTATTTAGGGTAAAAACTTGCACTCTTGGATAAAGACTCTGCAGGAATCATTATCAGCAGCACAAGTACAGCTTCTTGAAATAGAGCGCATTGCTAAATTGGATGTAAGTATTAATATAAATTTTATAAGACAAGAGATCTCAGCATTTTGTTATGTTTCTCAGTACAGCTATGGTAATGAAAGTATTACTTCATTCTATTTAATAATAAAATCATCAGTTTTTGGAAAGAATTAGTTTGTGCATAAATTTTGTTTTCAGTATTCAGAATACGTATTGCTTACAAAGATTCTTAGAAAATAACCTTCGTTAAAACAGTAGTAAAGTGTTGATTCTTTTTACACGATTCAAAAAACATAAACAAATTACTAACAAATTTGTTCATAAAGTAGTTAACACTTTACTACTATTTGATTCTAGTAGAGAGCACTTTTCCAACACTGTATGCATAAGCCATAATCGTTTCTTGTATCGCAGACCTGGGTGATTTACGTTCTTATAATATTTGCTATATTCTTTTTTCAATTCCTTTTATTAGTTCACACTCTCGTTATATATATATATATATATATATATATATATATATATATGTATATATATATATCGTTCAAATTTCCTATCATTAATAAAATAGGTTTTTATTCATCCGCTCAAGTTGAAAGGCATATTTTTGAACTTGTAGTGGATAACAATTGATGTTAATACAGTTGTTTTCAAATAGAAATTCATAAATTAAATTAAATTTTTGAATTTTGTAGTCCATTATATTCTGTGAATCTTAATTAATCACATTTAACATTAGTTTATGACCATCTGAACTTTAAATTTTGTAAATTTGTGAAAACGTACTGCGACAGAACGTTTTCGATAGTATCAAAGAGTATGTGTGATTTGTATTGTGTTAGTTCCTTTAATATGTTTGTAGTTTGTGTTTTTGTGTGTCTGTTAATTTCATATTAATCTAGTGTGTTGATATTTGAACAAACAAAATACAAACGAACATACACAATAAAAATCATACATGCTCTTTGATACTATCGAAACCTGTTTCTAAAACCATCACCGCTTGACCCGACATCTCCGAGCAGAAGACACTGATGAAGATCGCCACATAGCTATCAAAATCGATCTTTTCTTAGTAAGTTTCACAAATTTTCAAAATTTAAAGTTCGGATAGTCATAAACTAATGTTAAAGTCATTAATTCATCGAACGTAATGGACTACAAAATTCAAGAGTTTAACACAGCAAGATAGGCTACAGTCCACAAATACAAGAAGACGGTTTTAAAGGTTAGAAAAATTCACGTCCACATACAATTGAACAAACAATGCCTAACATTGAGATAATTCTCAACATAACACCCTCACGCAAAAATAAACATTAATAATAACACAAAAGCAGCTACAATCACGAAACAAAAAGCGGAAATAATTTACATTAAACAAAGCATTAAAACTTTATACAAAAAAAAGTCTTACTGAATTATAGGTTATACCAACTTCACCTAAATCTCGCCAACACAATTGGACACGAACTCACACTATAAATGGTAATAGACACTAGTAATTGGGCAGCAAATAAAATAATAAACATTAAAAATAAACACAAGAAAAAGATTAATGAACTATTATGTCAAAATAAAAACACAACATACTCTCAATCTACACAAAAATTCTACCCCTGTACAGTTAACCTCACTAGTACCAAATTCACACAACATGAAATGAATTTAATAAACAAAGACCTAAAATACAACCTTCATTATAAATCAAATAACATAACAAATAGAAACATTATACTACAAACTGAATCAGCCATACAAAAAACTGACACCAAAGACCAAGACTGACTTCGACATGACACTAAAAAACCTAACCAAACACAAAAACATAACCAACATAAACGTGAAGAATGAAATTAAAATCGATGCAAACATAAAACAAAAAGCTCAACTAAACATCACACACACCACAGCAGACATAGGCAACACCACAGTAATTATTAATACAAACAGCCTAAATGACAGAATCAATAATTACATAATAAATAGTAATATAATATAACTGCATACAGATCCTCTGAAAATTATCACAGAACCATCAAAAAACTAATTAATACATCTAAATACATTATCATCAAACACAAGAAATACCACCTAAAACAAATCCACCCTAAAGCACCTACCCCTCGTGCTCTACCTAAGATTCACAAACCCACTGTCCCCATCCGAGCCATCATCAACTACCAAAATGCCCCTGCACATAAATTAGCAAAATACATGGACAAAATAATCAGACAGTCTATTAACTTAAACACATTAATTGGAGAGGGAGGGTTATTGTTTCCCCAGATAACTTGCCTCACCAGTTAATATGTCAAGCTTGAAAAGTGTTTGCTTATTTCTTACTTATCTTTATTTATTTTATTGAATATAGTAAATTTAAGAAAACTCCAGTCCTTAATCATATTAAAAGCAATTGATTTCTTTTCTCCTAGATTTTGTTGTTGTTGACAATAGGCTTTTACATATGAAATTAGATAGTGATTTTTGTAAACTCATAAATTAACTATATTTGTAAAAAACTAACGTTTTACAAACGTTTTATGTTATTTAATGTTAATAATAAATGGTATACTTTTATTATATTGTTATATCAATTCATGTAATATTTTGCTTTTAGAAAGATGAAAGAGAAGAGTTTACCAGAAACCATAGAGCTGAAGAAACAATGGTAAAGAACTTGCAGCAAGAACTCGGTAGGATACAGCAAGCCAGGTTGAAAGCATTTGAAAAGTTGTGCCTTGCAGAGAAATCTCAGGTTAGTAATTTATAGTTTACGATTCCGTCTTCATCTTTAGTTACTAATTTACACTTAAACACTTGAGCATATCGCAATGGTAAAAATTGAAACAGTTAACTCTAAATCTCACTACACATTAGTTTACTAAAACAAACACACTAGTTTATTAAAACAGACTAGTTTCAACGATGATGTCGCCTTCATCAGTGCTTGGCTACAACTGATGAAAGTAGCGAAGGACTTTATACTACTGAGTAGTAACCAAGCACTGATGAAGGTGACATTGTTGAAATTAGCCTGTTTGTTTTAATAAGCTCATGTGTGATGTGATTAAGAATTAAATGTTTTAATTTTTACCATTGTGAATTGTTCTCACTAACTTGAGCATATATTAATATAAACAAGAGAATAAATAGACTACTATTCACAATTATAAAAACTTTATTATCAGACACGTTTCAATGACAATACGTCATCATCTTCTGTGATCCTACACAATTGAAACTTAATTGAAAAAAGTGAACATAACCTATAATATTAAAAAAAAAAAATAAGAACTGGATCTGGACATTGCCAAATTTACAACCATGGCTACTGATATATTTACATTGAACAACATATGGTAACTACTAATATTATTTTTTGATAAACCTATAATAATAATAAAACATATTAATAACAAAATTATTTTAATCATTTAAAAAAGATAATATTTAACATTAAATTAATTGACAATAATAAGGAATCTTGAATTGGTCCTAATTCATTATTAACAAATTTATTTTTGTTTCTATTTATAAATAAAGTTTCCCATGCATCTAGTTCATTAAAATGTATCAGATTTTTTGAAAGGACAACTGTTTTACTTTTAACATGTTTTTCCTGTCCAAACAATGCTTTGCCATAGCTGACTCTTCAGGCCTAATATATTTTTAATGGGAAAAATGTTATTTCGCTCTAACTTGTATGTTTCTTTAAGTTTGTCCAATATATTTCATCTGGCACAATTCCCTAATAGACTTTTTAGGTTAGTTCTTGTAAATAGTGTTACTTTCACGTAGTTATCATATGTTGTTCAATGTAAATATATTAGTAGCCGTGGTTGTAAATTTAGCAATGCCCAGATCTGGTTCTTACTTGTGTTATATATATATATAGATTTTTTGGACTAGGAGACTGACAGACTTACCTTGGTAAGAGTCCACACTGTAGTCTTGAAATAGAAACACATAAAAGCACTTAAACAATGATATATTTCAACCACACAGTGGTCTTTATCAATCGAAGAGAAAACACAAAAAGAAATACGAGAGAATGAAATAAAATAAATATAAGTTGTAATCACAGATTGTGTAGAGTAGACATCAGATGACACAGATGCACAGATTAAAGGTATATATATATAAATTGTTTCCATGAGCATATGAGTGATTATAGTTTATATAAGTCTGTCAGGGGAAAAGAGATAAGGCTATTGGAAAAAAAAAAAAAAAAAAAAAAAAAAAAAAATGGATTTATCTGATGTTGAGGTTAGGGGATTCTCTGGACTTGGTATACCACTGGTATGATAGTTCCCACCTTCTCAGTTCTGAGGGATTGCAATCAGGGGGGAGTGATTTAATTATTTTTGTGGTATAGCAGTCATCAAAAGTTGTGATGTTGTGACTCGCAGCATGTTGAGCTGTTGGTCTATCCATATTCATAATTTTAACATCATGTCTGTGGCCATTCATTCTGATATTCAGACCATCCGTGGTCAGGCCTATGTACTGTGCTGAGCAAAGTTTACATTGTAGCTGGTATATGACATTTTTCGATGTACAATTATGATGACCCTGTATTTTGAAGACCATTTTTGTTGTTTGGCTGTTGAAACTATTTGCTGAGGGGTGTATTGGACATGTCTTGCATCTAGGTATATATATATATATATATATGAAGTTAATATATTACTATTGTAAGAAATTTTATCCACCATTAAGTGCAATAATTTTACCTTGAGTGATGAGGCACCTTTCGGTCAATTGACCATTGTCGAATCACTGATGTTTTTCTGTTGTAGATGTTCGGTCTGTGAAGTTGGTGTTTGTTGACGTTACGCGCGTGCAACGGAAGAACAATGGATAACGTTAAATATCAAGAATATATATATATATATATATATATATATATATATATATATATATATATATATATCAAGTTATTATTATTAATTGTAAATATATATATATATATATATATATATATATTGTTATTGAAACCTCTATTACACAACCTTAAATTGTTGCCATTTACCTTACAATATCATAATAATGCTCTAGGATTAAAAATGAATGAAAAGTATAAAATAAACAAACGAACTGGATTAACAGTATCGAACCTTGCTTCACAAACAGACAATGTGAAAGGGAAGCGAAAAGAAACTACAACACAATGCAAGGGACAAAAACTCGTATAAACAGTATCAAATAAAAATAATAGTTCAACACCATACATAGAAAGGAAAATGGAAAACAGCAAGGAAATTCGCTTTTTATTTAAGTAAGAATCGGTTTGAATTTTTTTTTTAATGTTACATTTTTTTACTAATAGCATCTTAATTTTTATACCAGAGAGAAGACTGGAACCATCTTGTTACTACTGTAGTCCATCACCACGACTTGTGCAAGCGAGAACAAGTTGCTAGCGACGACATGAAACAAGAAATAAATCAACTTGTCACAAGTCTGTCTGCTAAAACCAAGCAGGTAAATTATATTTACTTAAATTTTTATCAATTAATACTGCAAGAGTATTTGTCTTCTTTTCTCATACAGTTTAGAATTTGAGTCGGTTTATATAATAAACTGAGTCAATAAATTGAACTTATTTAACACTTGTTTTTACAAATTTTCCATTTTTGCCAAGTAGTTTATTTCAGTTGTATATCAACAATGATCTATCAAATGTTATACTAATAGCACATAATCCTTTTTAATATATTCTTTTGCATAAAATAGAATAATAATTATAGCAACTCTTAGGAATCTAAAATTGTGGTGACAGTGGCCCACATGGGCATGTTATCTGCAGTTTTTCACAATAGCACATAACATTTGACTTTATTCCAAGAATAATATTCATTAATAACGATACAGTTAAACATATTCTAACAAATTAGACAAAAACAGTACATGAACTTTTTAAAATTGCATATTCAGCACTAATGTCTGTAGTTCATTTTATAATGTTATTTTCATTTATTTATTGAGTTACAAATTATATATTACCTGATATTATGATGAAAGAATGTTCATAAATTAATATTTTATGTGCAGTATATTGTAATAATTTACTTATTTTGGAATAACTTATTAACACTTTCAGCACGGCTATCGTTTCGGCACGCTCTGGGTTCCCTTACGAGATAAAGAGAGCATGCCAATGCGCTCCTAGCTTATTTTCTTAGATACGGCGAGCTCACCGGCATGCTCACTCCCAGGCTAATTGAAACTTTTCTAGTGTCGATACGCGTTTGTATAAAGGTTTGATTTTTAAGTCAATGCTTCAGAAGAGTTTGGAGAATATTGTGCCTGAGTCGTTTTTAAATCCGACCATCCCAATTTAACTTTTGATGCTTCAACTGAAACAATGCTTCAGGGAGTTTTATGAACAGATTTAATTTGGTTTAACTTTTATATTTTAATGTTTTTTTTAGTTTGAACCATTTAACACGGCAAAACATCCGCGTTAAACAACGAACGTAAAAATTAACTAAGCTTTCTAAACTAACACAAGAATAAACGATAACTGTCCTATTAGAGTGAATGAACCAACTCGAGGTGGGAACAGACTATTGTAAATATGTGTCATTGACAAAATGCTTGGACGCCCGAAAACCTAATGTGTCAACATAAGACTGTAGTAAACAAATGTCAGCTTATCTCGGCTATAAATAGTCTTGGACGTGACATATGCATTATCTATGTCTCCTTTTACATTATCGATCTCCGAAACACTTGGCACAAATAGAAATAAACATTCCCAGTTAAACTTTGAGTGCTTATTTTAGTATGTAATATATTTTAGTAGTAGGGTCTTTAGTTTTGTATATAAATTTTCTTTTTTTCTCTGTCTTTTTTATTGTGTTTTCTTATTTGTCATTCAGTAATTTATCGTTTGTATTTCTTTTTTTAAACTGTGACCCGATAAATAAAACAATATTATAGAGTCTAATACACTGTTCTGATGTCACCAATAAAAATGTATATGTTAGAAATAAAATTATTAAGATGAAAACAACGGGTTCGATAATTAGATGCTACGACAAGCTATGCAACCCGCATGGCGATCCAATGCCGTCAGAGCTGGAAGTTAACGAAAAACAGACAGTAGTTTGATGAGATCACCAATATCGCCGCTGAGTTAAAAGTGTTAAGCTCATTTTATTTTAAGTATCATTATTTCATCATTGTATCAAGTATTGTTGTATTATCATCTTTTGCTATTCTCAGTTATATACATTTTTATAACAATTATAATAACTATAACTATTATAATAATTATATAACAGTTATAACAATTTTATAAATCCTTTAAAATTACGGCATAGTCTCTATTTTTAGAGTAATAAATTGAATTTCAAATAAATGGTGAACTAAAGGTGTTGTAATTTTGTCAGAATATTTGTTTTTTTAGCTCATATTTATGTATTTTATATATGTTATAAAAAAGTTAGGCCAAGTTTATAGGCTAGTTGTAACACTTTCAAGTTCCATAACTTTCTAATATTAATATTTTTCTTATTTTATTATAACGTGTAATAATAAGTAATTGAATTAAACTTATTATGAATA
This sequence comes from Prosapia bicincta, assembly GCA_036971475.1. Taxonomy (NCBI): domain Eukaryota; kingdom Metazoa; phylum Arthropoda; class Insecta; order Hemiptera; family Cercopidae; genus Prosapia; species Prosapia bicincta. The sequence goes on from JBAIZL010000002.1 coordinate 3,512,448, forward strand.
GGTTTTGCAAATAATTTGTTTCATTTTGTTACTACATTTGTTTCATATTCCATTATTTTATTTCCAACTTTAAAGAAATCATCAATCACATACACAATACCAGCGTTTGCCTAAATAATACTGTAACTATTTTTTTTTTTACAACCCCTATATTTTTCACTCTTTATGTAATTTTTCCAATGTAACATTTTCCCATTTTATTGATCTACCCATTTAGAGTAAAAACCAAAAAAATAATCATACACTAGTTCCCCTTGGAATCTGTCTGTGTACAAGACATTGTTATTGCACATCTTTGTCCAATAAATGTAGCACTAAAAGAGTTTTTACTTTTCTCCTCCAAATGAAGATTTGTGTCCACTATTTACTAGAAATTTCCCCTCCCTATTAGATTCAGGTTTTGTCGCATACAAAAACTTACAAGTCTTTTAAAGGTACCTTTATTTTTTAATGACAGCTCATTTATTTACGTTAAAAATGATAAGGATTAAAACGGAGTTTAATTATTAAAAAAATGAAATGATCGTGCTAGCATTTTTGCACAAGAGTTTCATATAGCTATCATTGGAGTTCTCTTTATCCTTTTCTTTTTAACAGGTAAAACTAAGTTAAATAAATAAACTTCCTAACAAAAAAAAAACTTTATTTAAACGCTTTTGTACATTTCAAATGCAAAGCAATTGTCTTCAGAAGAAATTATTACAAAAATAACTCTGATGATAATAATAATAACCTTTGAAGATCATTGAAATGTACAAAAGAGTTTAAATAAAAAGTTTTATTTGTGGTTAAGAGGTTTATTTATTTATATTAAAGTTATGCCACAGTTGCTTCAAGTTGTCAGCCAACCATTAATAAAAACTCAGTTATAGTGGTTTTGCTCTATATTTTGGCGCGTGGGGAAGAATTCTTTCTAGGAACTTCTTATATTTTAATATTTTTTATATTAATTTTAATATTTTATATTATTTAATATTTCTAGATTATCAAATTGTTTTCAGTCACATTCCTGATGCAGAAAGGAGACGTTAAAAATTCCTTGTACAAAAAATAATTATAAGAGTTAACTACTTGGTTCATAATGCAGCAAACTCTGTTATCTATTGAGGAATATACCATTCTTCTTTTAATACACCTTTTAATTGATTTTAGTTATTTTTCTCAACTTCATTACATAGGCTTAGAAAAGTAAGAATTTTTATAACTGTATGAAGCAACTGTGGCGTAATGTTTATTTTTAAATAAATAAAACCTCTAAACCACAAATAACTTATTTAAACCTTATGTACATTTCAATTGCACAGCAATCATCTTCAGAGGTATTTAAATAAATTAGAGGTTTTATTTATTTAAAAATAAGAATATTTAGGTTTTTGTTTTAATGTTTGAAGATAAAAAACCCACATAGGCTGTCATTGACATGAAGAAATATACTAAGGTAGATGGTGATCTAATATTGACATGAATCTCTTTGATATCAGGAAAAGGGGGAGAACAATAAACTTTAAAATGAGGGTTGCTTTTCTGAAGAAAATCTACTGTTTATTGGAATGTGTCTCCCCATGTACCCCTATGATAAATGGTGGTTTGCCATTGTTGTTATTTTTATATCATATCAAGCTACACCATTTCTCATATTCAATTGTTTGTTTTCTTTGAACCATAGTATTCAACTTTTCTCTCGTTTCCTAAAAGTAGTCTTAGATAATCAATTGATCCTCATTATTCTAAATACTATAAATAAATTATCACTAATTGAAAATTTATAATTGTTTTTTAAAAATTCTATTCTTAAAATAAAACTGAGGATTTCTGAAAGGTATAATAAATAAAATTAAAAATATCTACATTTCTTGTTTCAGTTACAAAGCCAAGAAGAAATAATAACAAATTTGCAACATACACTTACAGAGGCTAAATCCCAGAATCAGGTAAATATTAAATTCTTATATTTCCATTGTTTTTTTATTTGATTTATTTATTATGTTTTTTTTATTATTATTTTTTTTATTTCTTTGTCATTTTGGTAACAACATTAATTGATCACTTTGTTTCATTCATGAGTTTAGCTAATCTCTTTTATTTTGAAACCAACTTTTAAAACATGGCAATAGTAGAGTGTGGTGAAGAGCTGTACCTTAATAAAGATTGTTTATCACTCAAATACTGTAAACTAACTGGTTGTATTTGTTTTTGTAACATCAAGTAGAAATTTATATATCTAATAATAGTTAAATTACTGTCAGATCACAGATAAAACAGTAAGTATTGCTTTCATAAACAATGTTCTGCTCAGATTATATTGTACTTTATATTAATTTCATTGTTATGCTAAATTTTATGTAGTTAATAGGTTATTGCAAGTTTATGAATGGCTAGTTTTGATATTTTAACCCATTGAGGTACTAGTTATTTTAGTCACTACTAAACTTTATAACGCATTTAATTTTTAGCAAAAAATGCATGGTTTTGATTTGAAATGCTTATTAAAAACTCAGATTACAAAATAGAAAAATGGAACTTAGTGCTAAATACTGGTTCAGTATGTCTGTTTTTTTAGTTGAACCTGAAACTATGAATACAAAAGTATTTGTTTTGTAAAAAGACAAAACTATTAATTATTTTTAAAACTAAGATATTTTTTGTTACTTTTGTTTTTATTTTACCAATAGAATTTTTAAAAAATAAAATATTAAAGTATTTTTTACATGATAACAAGGTTTGGTGCAAATATCTCTTATAATAATAAGAAACAAATAATTTAACCCTTAGCACACGGGACATATAAACAGCAAGTAACAGATTACGTGCTATTAGTAAAAAAAACGTTTTTGCAAAATGTTCAAAGTTCTATTTAATTCTGAGTTCCTAAAGATGTATTTGAACAAAAAAAATTATAAACTAGTTATTTTTATGATTTTTTATATTTTTACACTAGGTAATTCAAGATATCAATAAATCCATTTGAAATAAAATTAAAGTAACTAAAGTTATTATTCACCAAATCATAAAAAATAAAATTATTCTTATAGTACAAACAAAGGTCACTCACGTAAACAACTATAGCAATCACAATGACAACACAAAATACGACAGTTGGCAGACGCTGCATCCTGCCGAGTCATACGCGAATATATAGACCACGTAATGGCACCTGGTAGCTAAAACAACAGAATGTGGATCAGTAGCACATGGCCAAGAACAATAAACGTAGCAGAGGAGTTTATTTACACGAAACAAACATTGTCACACATTGTAATGGACTTAAAATCAACAACAAGGACTTCCATAAACAAAATATTGTAAATACGTGATTTCTCGTAATACACGCTAGCAGAGATTTCAACCTTACGAGAAATCACGTTATAAATACGTGCAAAGGGTTAGTATGTCTTGGCCAAATATGGGTAACCTGTTGACTTATAACTCGGGAATATTATTGAATGTATAATTTAACAAAATTGTTCAATAGCATTGAAGGGAAAGTCAGCAAGGTGTTTGTTAACTTTTGTAAACTGCAAATGCATTGTAAAAAAATCATGTGTATGAAGTAAATATAATTTTCTTTTTTGGTTTTATTGTTCTTCTCACATTATGAAAAAACTTATAAATAAACTTGATCCTCTACATCTAGATTAACCATTGCTTTATTGGAATAAGCCACATAACATTGTTGTATATATTTTTTTGTTGCTTTTCAATTAAAAAAGTAAGTTGATATAAATTTGAATCCTTTATTACACACCTACAAAACTATATTTTAACCAAAGTGAATGATGAGATCATTCAATGTAAATAGAAAATTTAATTGAAAATTTGACTCCAACTCCTCATCTCAATATTTTCATCACATTAGTTTATGTCTCATACATAGTGTTTTTTTAACATTTTCCACAATTTGATGGTTCAACACATTCATCGCTATATGCAAAACATGCGACTTATACCAGAACTTATTACACTTCGATATTACTTGCAACCAGACTTTTTTTTAACTAAAGGTTGTTAAATTGTTAACTTACACTTGGAGCAATATGAAATATACAGACATAGCAACACACATAAAAATGACATCCTAAATGAACAAACACGACACATATCACACATATTCTTCGATCACATCACTTCTAACTTTCAAAAATTGGTACTAAAGAAGCACAACTGCAGCAATCCTAGCTGCAAAAATACGAAGCTGAAGAAGTTGTAAGATGAAAACGTTACCTCCAAGTGTAATTAACAATGTAACAACCTTTAGTTAACAGAAAGTTTAGTCACAAGTAATATCAAAGTGTAATAAGTAATTAGCAACCAGCTCGTCATGATCAGCAACATGTTTTCGATATTTATACCAGAACCTTAAAAATTTTAATCTGTAATTTTGTTTACTTGTTCTGTTACTTATTCTGTAAACAAATGTTAAGAAAGGTTTGACATCTGGAGGAGTCAAAGAACCCGTAAAATTAGGATGTAATGGCTAAGTAACAAGAAAAATTCAAACAGCAAAAACTGTTGGCCGAACGTTCACTCGTTCAAATATTTAAAAAATTAAACTCTGATTGGCTGAAATTTTATACGGGGTATAAAATGACTTTCATCCAAAAGAATAATTTTATAGTACATATACATACAATTATTTACAACGTTGAATATACCCTTTTATATTGTGATTGTTTTCCAATTATTATCGTCGCCCTTTTTCCGCACCACTGGCTGTCACTTTGAGACGTTGTCAAAGAGGATAGACTTAGTAGGTATACAAAAATATTGTTACTTATTCGTCATATTTTCGCATTCGATAACCTAAGATTGTAAAAAGTTTCAAATATTGATTTGAAAGAGGAATAACCATTTTGTAACTAATGTTTCATATTAAAAAGATGTAATATTAGAAATAAAAATGTGTGTTACATTTTGTTAGTTAGAATTTCTATTTTGTTTTACCTCCATATTTCCCCAAAATAAATGCATATTATATGCACATGTACAAGGATTTTTATTGCATATAAATCCATGTCGTAGTGATTACTAAGAGATTTACATTCATTACAAATATTTGTCTATTAGTTGTTTACATATTTTATTATTTTCTTAAGGGATAAAATGTTTAAATGTTTGTAAAATTTAGGTTAAACCTATTGCTGAGATTAGGACTTAACAGTTTCATCATTTACTAATATTACACCTTAGATTTCTTGTCAATAAATAATGTTATAAAAATTCTTTACGTTAATATTATTACCATTGTTTATAAGCAGCGGTTCCATAAGAGAAGATCTGTTCCACTGAGTAGTGATGGAGATGATGAGGCATATCATACATTGGCAAAAACACAGCAAGAAGTAGAAACACTTCGTCAAATGGTTAATTTACGAGACAGGCAGGTTAGGAAATATTTTTAATATTAATTAATATTGCTTTACGGTAATTGGAAAAATTTTTAATTAATTAATTGGAGATTTTTATTAATACCATTGCTCGTTACAAAATATATTTATCACACTACTCTTTACCTAGAAACTGATGAGTTATTATATCAATAAACGAACGAAACACAATAAAACACATAGCCTATAGTATACAATATTACATGCAACAACTGTACCAGCTTTTACATAGGACAAACAGGGAGAACATTTACCACAAGATACAACGAACACGTAAAACAGATAAGAAAGACACAACCCAAATCAAATTTCGCCATACACATACAAAACACACTACACTCACAGACTGACATAGATCAATCTAAAAATCCTACACTACATAAAAAAAATCAACAAACTTAACACAGCAGAAAACTACGAGATATACAAACACCATAAATACTATCCACAACACATTCTAAACAACAAAACACACTCACAATCAAATACTGTTTTTGAAGACATAATTAACAACCACTCTATGAACAATAATACATAGAACAGCAATACACCACAGACTCACGCCAACACAACACACCTGAGCAACAGTCTTGTCTGTGACTCACAGCATTGAATAATGCGCTGACCTAGAGCCAAATGTGTCTGATAAATAAATCAGTAACTAGTGGTTTTTTTTGCCAAGTTAATACCAAAAAGTGTAATAATAAAAACTTATTTGTTTGTTTGTAATACATTTTGTAACTGTAAAAGTAAAACTAAATACATTTTTTGCTGAAAGTTGTATTTAATTTTTTTTTATGAAGTTTGGTTGAAAAATTTAATTTAAAATTCTATACAAATAACTTTTTTAAGGTTAATTTAAATTAAATAAAACTTTTACTGCATAATTTGAAGGGATATGAGCTAATTAGGTTGAAGGGTTTTCTTTTTATTTTGCCACAGTCTGAAGTACTCTGTGACATTACGACTTCACCATATCCATGGTGTTCTTTCCATTTTTGCAACAAAATTTTGACTACCTCAATATTTAAAAGATAGCTTTCACCCAATTTATCATAAATCTTGTCTACATTTTTACCCTCATAATTATTTCTGAAATATCACTTTGTACATTATACTAAACTCATTACATAAAATCAAAACGTCATGTAAACATTTTATGTAAAAAAAATTAAAATAACTGTTTTTAGAAATTGCATGGAATAAAATAATAGTCAAAGATATTTTTCAAATGTAAATACACATACATAATTTAAAAAATAAGCTGAAGCCACTAAATATAATTACAGTAGAGTCTCGAAATCCGAGTTAAAATATTTCAAACTTCCATATCGTTTTTGCCTATTTCTATTTGAGCCTATTTTATCTATTTGAAAGAAAATGAGTCAGGCTTCCAAGAAATATTTATATCAATACGGTATGCAAAAGAAATGAGTCAGGCTTAGAAGAAATGTTTATGTCAATATGGTATGCAAAGGAAATGAGTTGTGCTTCCAAGAAATGGTTATATCAATATGATATGCAAAGAAAATGAGTTGAGCTTAGAAGAAATGTTATGTCAATATGGTATGCAAAGAAAATGTGTAGGGCTTCCAAGATATGTTTATATCAATATGGTATGCAAAGGGAATAAGTCGGGCTTCCAAGAAATGTTTATATCAATATGGTATGCAAAGAAAATGTGTAGGGCTTCCAAGATATCAGTTTACTGTTTCTTACTGTATACAAGATATACTGTTTATATCAGTACGGTATGCTAAGGAAATGAGCCGGGCTCTCAAGAAATATTTATGTCAATACGGCTTGCAAAGGAAATGAGTCGGATTCCAAGAAATATTCATATAAAGTTCTATTTTTTCTAATGCGCAGGAATGTACTTCCATGCAATCCGAGGGGGTCTCGGTCCCATCTACTTTGAATTATCGAGATTCTACTGTATATTATTTATAGACTGATAATAAATAGATAAGTTTAGTTTTTAAACTAACTCAGCCTCAATATTCATATTATTTCTTCAATGTTAAAAATAAAACATCATAGTGATGGTATTGCAAGTGGTTTATACTATGTGTCTGTTGAGTTCATATTGCTCAATAGCTTATCAAACCAATTTATCTAAATAAAAGCCAGATTTTAATTTTCATAATATCTGGTTGTTTTTACAGTGGTGAAAGTAAGATCATTTTAAAGGTTATGTCTTTTGCTAAGCCTGTTTGTTTCAATGGGATTTCAAATATATGGCAGGAAGGGGTTTTTTACCATTAATTTGTCATTATAATTAATTAGAGCATATTTTAAAATTACATTGACTTATAAAGTCGACATTACATTTACCTCATTATTATTATTATTGTTAACATACCAATTATTTTCATGTTCATATTTTTATTCATTGTGATTATGTTTATATTTTTAAACAATGCTTTATGTAAAAATTTTGCTTTTGCTATTCATATCATTCATTATATATCCTCAGATTCTTGAAAAAGAACAGAAGATTACTGCATTGAAGAAGGCATTATCAAAAACTAGAAGTGATGTTCGAGGGGGTAAATTCCCGGTAAGAGAAAGAGTTATATTACTGCAGCAAAATAACATTTACTAAAGATGAAGAAGAGTAATGCATTTAAAAACAAGAGTTTGCAAATTCTTAATGTAGACTTTTGAACTTAAATTTAATTTAGAAATTGGATGCTTAATCATAGAAATTTTATTGAGTTATTGGACAAATACTTATTTAATTCTGATATAATTAGCATTTAAATCTGAATCTAGTAAGTAATGACATTGTCACTAGAAAGTAGGTATTGATGTAAACATGTAGTTGAGTTTGTGCAAAAGTGTTGAAAAACGGGTTAGGCACGTGACAAAAACAAAATATTTACCCAGTGCCTAATAGTGGGGGGCAAACATTCATTCATTGGGTTTACCAGAAATGCCTTTATTAAGGTTTAAACTAAAGCTGGTAACGTATCCCTGTATCAAGTTAAAGTCTTAAGTGTCCTCCGTACCTAGCCCTCCTATTCCTAATATAAGTAAAAATAAAGTTAATTTACCAGTTATTAATAGTGTATTTGATAATACAAAATAGCTACCTTATTTTCTCAAAGGCCTGTTGAGCTGGTGTGCGGGGATTCAAACTCCATCTTCATGTCATAACGTTCTTACACTCTATACATATGCGCAGTGTTAGCATTTTCCTTGTTTCTCTGGTAGTTTTCTATCTGTGATAAGTTAGAATGTGTGCTGCAGTAGAAAATCTCATCACTTGAGAGGTCTCTGTTTAGGTTTCTGTTAACAAAAGAAACAAAAATCTATTAAAATTTATCCCTAACCTTTTGATGTGTATGAAAAAGGAATGATGTGTGAAAGCTAGTTGTTTGTGAATTTTCATTGAGATTTTTAACCAAGCAAAAAAGCTTGGTTACCACAAATGTTATGCTAGGTGGGCTCCCAAAACCCTAATCTGCAATTACAAAAAACAGAGACTTGCTGCAGCTTTGAACTTCCTGCATAATGATTAAATTGTTATCATCATTGATTGTATCATAACTGTAGATAACACTTGGGTGAAGCATCTAAAGTGAAACAAAGACAATCAAGTGGATGGAAATAAACAAATTTCCAACGAAACCAAAAAGTGTTTAGAAACACTGTCTGCGTGAAAGATCATGGTGATATTTTTTGGGACTTTGAGGAAATGATTATCATAGATATTCTTGAATTTTTCACAACAATCAAATCAGAAAGGTATTGTAAAACACTGAGAGTTTAAATTGGGGAAAATATTTTGGATGGGAAGTGTGTAATCATCCTGCATGCAACCTGGATTTGGCATGGAGTGATAATTATCTCTTCCCAGCAATATAGACATGTCTCACTAATTAACACTTTGATAGTGACACAAACTGCTTATTGGTTAAACCAGTGGTTGAAATTGGAATAGATGTCTTCAGATATGCTATTGAAAACATGTGCAATGTTTGAAATCGCCTTGTCGTCGGAAGATTTGATAAAACGAGAAATCATTAATGTTAATTTTTAAATAGCATTTACAACAACTAATTGACAAATAATCCTCCACGGGTCGTGGACAGTGTGTTCAAATAAATTATAGAACTAATAACTATAAAAGAAATATTAAATTAGTTGTTTACCTGTTGTGAGTCGTCATTAGGACTATGAGTTACCTCTCTGTGGTTCCCTCGGGAAGATAGCATTCTACGGGATGTACTCCTTTGGTCACCACGAAGACATTATTTCTATAAAGCTTCAATGGAGGACTCGTTCACATATTTGTAACTGTCTTTACTATACTAGAACTCATATCCTCTTTTAAATTTCTTCTATTAGCTCACACTCTCCTGATATATCTTGTACAAATTTTTATCCGTTAATAAAATACGTTTTTATTCATCCAATCAAGTCCAAATACATTTCATTTAACCTATAGCATATGACAATTGGTGTTAATACAGTTTTTTTCAAATATTTATTCAATAATTAAATTATACAAATTTGGGGATTCAGCATATTATATGGGGATTTGTTGGATTCGAACATAGTATCTTTATGTTCAAAGTCAAGCGCTTTGGCAATGAGCCAACTTTCCCATCGCTAGAAATGTATTTTTTAAAGATGTATATACATTTTTTTGCCCCCATCTGGTTGTGAAAACCTCCATTGTACAACCTTAAATTGTTGTCATGATTACCACACAATATCATGAATAATGTTCTAGGATTAAATATAAATGAAAATAAAATAAACAAACAAACTGTGTTAACGATTAACACAAATAAATAAAACCTCTTAACCACAAATGACTTTTTTTTAATTTAAAACCTTATGTACATTTTGATTACATATCAAATATCCTCAGAGGTAATTTTAAAAAAAATTCATTTGTAATATAGAGGTTTTATTTATTTGTGTTAGACATTACGCCACAGTTGTTTTATACAGTTATAACTGACTTTTCGATCAAAAGAGCATAGGTATTTTTATTGTAAATAAGGTTTTAAATAAAAGAAGAAAGTCATTTGTGGTATAGAGATTTTATTTATTTGTGTTAAACATTACGCCACAGTTGTTTTATACAGTTATGTGCTAACGATATCGAACCTAGCTACACGAACAGACAATGCCAAAGAAAAGTGAAAAGAAACTAGGGTATAACACAATGCAAGCAAACCAAAAGTAAGCGTATAAATAGTAACAAACAAAAATAATAGTCCAACACCATACATAGAAAATAAAATGGAAAATTGCAAGTAAATTTGCTTTTTATTTTGCCACTTATTATTGTTATTCTTACATATGGATAAGCATATTTATAATAATTGTTATTATAAAATGAAAAGAAACTAAAATAAAATATTTATATAACTTGTTACTTTTATGAAGGTAACCTCAGTTGCAAGCTTTCCACAGTTGTTTATCAATTGAAAGCCTACTTAACCTCCTAGTTACTTTTTAATTCAATACAATGCTATTATTTTCAAGTAATTTTATAATATGTATTATAACTTTAACATTAAGAAAACATAATTTTTGAAACACTAATGAATAGCACAGAGCAATTATTACTGATTTTATTTTGTCAACATTATGATATCAGAAAGTAACTTCTTCTTATGATCCTTAAGACAGTAAGACACATACAATAATTCTCAGGAAACATGTTTAACTAAAAATTAAAATTAGAAAATTATATCAAATAATACACATTTAAATAAAAACTCACATCACTTACAAGAATCACATATTTCTCAAATTTACCTATACACACACATAAACGTATACGTATGTATATAGGTGTAATATATAATAAATCCTGTTACTTAAACACGTTTACTGTTAAATGAATATTATTAGAAAAACTTTTTACTATGTTTTTATAACGTATGAAACATTTATTTTGTTATGTTTTTTATAATGTTCGGTCATTTATGTATACTTTTTGTACAAATTAAATTTAAGGTATGTTTTATATAATCTTAGTGTCTTGATAATTACAATAAGAAAAAAAGGTCCCTATGTTCTGTTATCATGGTTTGTAACATTGACAATATAAACTAATAAAAGTATTAATTGTCTTGTGCAATTCATTAGTATTTCTATCGTTATATTTTATTACAAAACTTTAATATTATATAATTATTATTAAGAAAATATGTTCATAAATGTTATAGAACAACCCTGTTTTTATAGTTAAAATTTTATTTCTTCCAGAGTCGTGTATCAGTAGCCCCCAGTGTGTGTAAAGTAGGAGAAGTGGAGGAGTACCGACAGCAGGCTCAACAGATACAAGCTATCGTGTCCCGAATACAAATGGAAGTAATTTCTACTTTCAATGAGTTGGAACACAGAGACCAACAGGTAATTTATACGTATTGTTTGATGCTTAAAACTTCTTTTGCTGCGATGAGGATCTAACCTTAAATTCAGTGATTTTAAATACAGTGCAACCTCTCTAACTCAGACCTCTAACTGGAATTCCTTGTTCATTAAAATTAGGGATGGGCCGATTCCTAAAATTTTCGATTCCGATTCTGATTCTAAAATTTTCCTTTCGATTCTCGATTCTTTAGTCGATTCTCGATTCTTTCAAGTTATAATAGCTTACATGCTAGTTCTCTAATAATTAATTTAGTTAACATCTTGGTCATATAGCAAAACCTTTTAAAAGTTCTGTTTTAATGTAATAGGCTACACAAAACCTACAACTGTGAGAGTGATATCTGTCTATAATATAATTTATTAAGGTTAAGTTTCTGAGGAATAATACAGTGTTTCTGTTATCCGTCTATTCGCTCAACCGTCATGGCCACGGTTCCGACGGTGACGGTTAATCGAGTTTTTACTGTACTTTTTGTGTGTTTTGTTCTGACATTTAGTGATAGAGAGAGAGAGAGAGAGAGACGAGCGATGTCAAACGACCAGAAATGGTTACGATCTTGATTGCTGTTGCTTCATAAATAATAATATTTTCGTTTACTTTAATCATTTAATTCATTCAAATCAACTAATACATAAATAAGACATAGTTGGTAATTAATTATTTTTCCACACAAATATAATAAACTTTTGGTAATAAATTTTGTTTGGTAATAAATTACTCCACACGCATATTTTATACAAAATACACATGCACAATAGTTAATAAAATAGAAATCAGAATCGACAATTTTATCAATGAAGAATCGAGTATCGACGATGCCTCGATAACACCTAGAATCGATGATTCCTGGAATCGAGAATCGGAATCGGCCCATCCCTAATTAAAATTTTGTCAGTCCCCATGGAACTCTGTAAACATTCAATGTTAATTTAATACAATTCAATGTTAATAACACAGCTAGAATATTATGAAGTAAAACCCTCGAGGAACTTAAATTCTCACTGTTGTGAACTATATACATAAACCCTCAATGTCCTTGACGTTTTGGGTTACTGACCTCAGAAAGTTGAGGTTCTACTCGATTAACTCTAAAATTCGAAGGTAAGATCTTTCTTATTAATGTGTAGTGTATTTTCCAATGCCTATCGTAACACACTACATAATATACTTTAAGCCTTCTTCGATTATTTCCCTTTAAAAGCTGTGGTGGCTGGTACTCTGTGGTATTTGCCAGTGGCTACTTTCTCTGGCTTAAAGTACTTAAAAGATTTGTAATTATATCAGTGTAAACATATATTGTTTTTACAAACCGAAGGAAATTATTTTAGAACTGCCATTTGTGTAATATGAAGCAATATTTTATTATTTTGCCATATTGGATAAAATCTAAGCATTTGATCTTGCCTTCAATTCATCATTTATTTGTTACATTTGAATAAACTAACATATTTATTGTACACTACCATCACAGTTTTTCAGATTTTGACCCAGAATTTAATTCTTCGTCAATTTTGCTAATGATCCATTTAACTACACATTTTTGTAATATTGTGTCATGTGTCGTAGATTATTATTTGTACATATTATAGGGTGTGGTCATTGAAACGTTTACACCCACTGACTCCCTTGTGTGTTATTGTTGTTATGTGTGTTGACAATCAGAGTTCAAAATGTGTATAAAACAATTAACACACCTACTGTGAAATACTTTTATTGATTCTATTATTGAGAGCAGTGAAAACTCTTTGAAATTTGAGAAAAGTTAGTCACCCATTGTAATGAGTGACAACAAAGTGTAAAAGTTGGTAATTTTCGAAGTCAGATGGGAAAATGTCTGTGATGAATCGGACCAACCATCAGGGATCACAGAAGATTTATTGAAACCAGTGGATGGAAAGATTTGCTAAGATTCACAATTTCAACCTCTTCATTTGAATTTCCAACTTAGTAGAAAAACGTTTTCATAAATCTGACCTGAAAATTTGCAATTTTGTCAGTTGTGCTCACTTTTGATTGCTAGGCTGCTTACTGAACCACACCACATGAAGAGGTAGTTTATGCTCATTACTTTTTAGACTGATATGATAAGGAACGTGATAAACTTTCACAGAATACTGTCACAGGGCGCAAGGTAATATATTTGTATTTAGAGATAGAGATGGAATCTTGTCAGACAAGATTTATGCAGTCAAGGACAACAGTATATGCATCTGCTTACTGTGGTACTCTAATAAAGTTTTATGTGAAATTCAGAATAAGCGACATCAGGTGTTTCGTTGCTGCATGACAATGCCATACCCCGTTTTACCACACAAACCCAAATTCTTATTAGATCTTCTCAATCCTCTCAAGGGAAACAGATTTGAGTATGCACTGTAGAGTCCAGTCTTGGTACTATACAATATTCACCCACTTAAGAGGTGATAAGCACTTTGGAGCAATTATGGCCAGGTACAAAAAGCAGGTGAAGATGGGCTATGCTCACAAGGAAAAGACTTCTACATACAAAAAATGGTAGAATGTTATGGAAAAAATATTTTAGGAAAAATGGAAACTATGTAGAAAAATAGAGAATAATATAAGAAATTAGTTTATCTGAAAAAATCTGATGGTTATTTTTATAAGAATGGTGATGTTTTTTTTATAAGGATGGTGATGGTTTATTGGTGCATTGCTATTCTCTACCAATGAGTCATTTACTCATACCAATGGAAATGAAGAAATATAAGTAAGAATATGATATAATATGATAATGAGATTAGGAAAACACCATAGTTCCCATGGGCAAAGAACTTGGAAGCAGAGAGTTTTATATTGTCTTTGGAATAGTTTCTGTGACTAATGTTGTTACATTGATATTTTTGTTGAGAGTAAACGATGTGTTGTTTTGTTTGCACCATAAATAACACTGACTCCTAGGTGTAGATAGTCTACTTAGGCCCCTCTCCAAATATGTTCGTTCAAACCATTTTAACTTCAAGAATTTCACTTCCAATGTTTACTGATGATTGTCGTTCTATTGACAAGACTGTTTTGTCAGGCTTTATCTTTTTATTTTCTAGTGAAATTTTCATTACTAATGTATATTTAGCTTAAAAAATAAAAACACCTAAAATAGAAACAACAGTATAATACAGTATTTATTAAAGGAAATAAAATTTGAATATTTTTTAAGTGTTACATTGGCAATTTAGTGGTGACTCAACTCACTGCGGATAAAATGATTATTGATCCAGTAAATGCAAATTTATTTCTCTTGTTGATTGATTTGTATTTTGCCACAATAATATTCTCACTTACAAAAAACTAAATATATATTTGATACAGATGCAATTAATTATTTTTATCCCAGTTAATTATTTTTAAATTGATTATAATTTATAATCATAATTTGTATTTAATAAAAACAAATTTAAAGTCACTTACGGTTTAAAGTTTGTGTTAGATTCTAAGCTCCCATTATTATTGTTTATTTCAGAGGTACACTAAAATACACTAATTTTCAACACTGTACATAACAAGAAAGTCTTCTTGACATAAAAACCGATGACTGGTCTGTCATGTCTAGATCGGGTGATATAAGGACAACTTAAGAACTATAAATATATTAAACTAATTTTAAACTACTTAACTAAGTGGATACGTAATTGCTTACTTGCTGACGCGTTTCAAAACGATCGTTCCTTTTACGAAGCTAACCCTCTACTGGCGCCATTTTGGCAGTTTACAAACTGTTTGATAGGGATAGATTTATGACAGTGGAGTGGGGTGAGGTGTCTGAGTCTTGTGTCATGTACTGGAAAAGGCTATTGGCTTCAAAGTGTATGTGATCGTTTAATACATTTTCCCTGTCTGTTGTGTAGTGTTTGTAGATTTCATATTTTTCTAAGGCTGTTAGTTTTTTACTCTGTTTTAATGTGTGTAGAACATTTAAATTAGTGTGTATGTCGGTATGTGTGTGTTGGGTATTTTTTAGGTGTTTTGTGTAGCTGGATTTAGGGTTTGTTTGTTTGTTTTATTTGGGTAATGTGTTCATCGAAGCGTGTATAGAATGACCTGCCAGTTTGGCCGATGTAATAGTTGGGATAATCGTTGCAAGTAAATTTGTAAATACATGAGAGTTTGTATATGTCAGTTTCTTTTTGAAAAGGTTGTATATGTTTTCTTAGAGTGTTTGTTGTTTTGTAGGATATTTGGTAATGGAGTTTTTTGAATGTGGAGGCTATTTTGTGTGTGTTTTTGTTGTGGTAGGTGAGGGATATGTATTTATTGTTTTTTGTGTGTGGTGTGTTTGTGTGGCCGTTTGATGGTGTTTATGTTTGACTTTCCTGAGTATGCTGTCTATGAGTGTGTGTTGGTAGCCGCTTTGTTGAGCCATGTATTTTATGGTATTAAGTTCTTCGTCATAGTCTCTCTGTAGCATTGGTATATTTATTAGGCGGTGTAACGTATGATTAAATGCAGCGTGTTTGTGTTGTGTGGGGTGATTAGATATATTATGTATGACCATATCTGTAGTTGTTGGTTTACTGTATATTTTGAAATTATGTCTAGTGTTGTGTTGGTGATAGTAAGATCTAGAAAGTTTATTTTATTGTTTTCTTTTATAAATAAATAAATAAATATATATATATATATATATATGAAGTTAATATATTACTATTGTGAACGTTAAATATCAAGAATATATATATATATATATATATATATATATATATATATATATATATATATATATATCTTATCTATGCTGCAAGTTTTGAGAGGCAAGAAATATACCTTAGACAGCAGAGACATCTAGTCTTGTACATAACACATCAAAAAGTAGACTCTCGGTAAGCAAACAGACAATGACGAGAAACTGACCTCTGTATGTTGTCTACCACTAATGTGTCGTGATGAATATCTTCATCTGTAGGATGCAATGGGTTAAAAAAATAATACTTTTAAAAATTAGTCTATATGCCCGTTAGTTACTCGTTTTAATATACGAAGCAAAGCCTCTACTGGCAGTGTCTCGCTAGGTACAAAGATTGTCTGTGTGAGATTTATGAGTGTAGAAGGGGATGGGTTAAGTTGGTTGTATGCTGTGTAATGGAACAGGGTGTTGGCTTCAAAATGTGTGTGGTCATTTAATATGTTTTCTTTATCTGTTGTGTAGTGTTTGTATATTTCACATTTTTCTAAAGTTTTTAGTTTTTTACTTTGTTTTAATGTGTGAAGAATGTTTAAATTAGTATGTATGGCCGTGTGCATGTTTTTTAGGTGTGTTGCATAGCAGGATTTTGGGTTTGTGTTGTTTCTTTGGGTAATGTGTTCTTCGAAGCGTGTGTAGAACGACCTACTGGTTTAGCCGATATAATACCTGTGATACTCGTTACATGTTAATTTGTAAATATCAGATAAATTGTATTTGTCTGTTGTTTTTGAAAGGGTTGTATATGTTGTCTTAAAGTGTTGTTGTTATGTAAGATATTTGGTAATGGAGTGTTTTGTGAATGTGGAAGCTTTTTTGTGTGTTTTTGTTGTGGTAGGTGAGGGATATGTGTTTGTTGTTTTTTGTGTGGTTTGTCAGCGTGGTCCTATGGTGATGTTGTTTATGTTTAATTTTCATGTGTATGTTGTCTATGAGTGTATGTTGGTAGCTGTTTTGTTGAGCGATGTATTTTATTGTATTGAGTTCTTCGTCATAGTCTTCCTGTAGCATAGGTATATTGATTAGGCGGTGTAACATGGAGCGTGTTTGTGATGTGTGGGCTGATAGATGTATTCTGTATGGCAGTATCGGTGGTTGTTGGTTTTCTGTATATTTTGAAATTGTGTTTGGTGATGGTAAGGTCTAGAAAGTTTATGTTATTGTTTTCTTCTAATTTGAGGTTTTGGTGTATGGAATAAATGTAATTTTGTAATTTGCTGTTTGTTTCAGTTGTATAATATTAAAATGTCGTCTACATATCTATGGTAATAAATTATTTTTTGTGTATGATTGTTGCTCTGTAGAATGTATTTTCGTTCATTGTGATGTAGGAATATTTCTGCTAGGATGCCTGAGATGGGGGAACCCATAGGCAGGCGGTCTTTCTGTGTGCAGAATGTGTGTTGGTATGTGAAGTAGTTTTGTAATGTGATGAGTTTGGTGAGTTTTATGATTTGTGAGTGAGTTTATGTTGAGTTTTGTTTGCTGTGAGCATGTTTTGTATAGTATTTAGAGTGTTTGTTGAATGGGTACATTAGTGTAACTGTTTTTTATGTCGAATGATGCAATGGTGGAATTGTGGGGTATGTGGATGTCTTTAATTTTGTGAATGAGGTCTATGTTATTGTGTATGGATGTGAGATTGTGAAAGTTTATATTGTCTCTGATAAGTTTATCTATGTATTTGGCTAGCTTATATGATGGTGCCTGTGTGTGATTAATTAGTGGACAGATGGGTGTGTTTTCTTAGTGGATTTTAGGTAAAGCATTAAATGTGGGAGCTTAGGGTTTTATTTGTTTGTAATATTTCTTTTGTTCTGCTTTCATGATTTCGGTGAATTTATCTAGAAGATTGTTAATTTGTGTTTGAAGTTTTATTGTGGGGTCTGATCGGAGTTTGGTTATTTTGTTTTCTGTTATGAAGTTGTTTACTTACCTGTCAATGTCTTGTTGGTGCATTATTACAAAGGAATTTCCTTTGTCTCCTTTTAAAAGATTTTCTGTTGTTTGTCACTTTTTTTTATAATTTATTTAAGGGTTAAAAGTTTATTATTTATGATAGGTTTATTGTTTAAGGTGTTTATGTTGGGCATTTTATGTTTAATGTCTTGTCTAACATATTCATGGTGTATAGCATATGTGTTTTGAATTGCTGTTTCAGTATCCAAAAGAATGTTAGACATTTGTTTGTGGTTGTATTTTTGGGGTGTAGGTTGTATTTTAGTCCTTTGTTTAATATTGTTAATTTGTTTGTATTAAATTTAACATTTGTATACAATTTTACTAATTAATATACAATATTTTTGTTACTGTTAATATTGTATAGGTTTAAAATTATGTTTATTTCAATTAGCTATTTTATTCTATACATTATTAATTAAACACTTTATTAATTTTAGTTGAACAGATTGGTTGAAGGTCTTCAGAGTACCCTAAACTCAGCACAACAAGAGCTTGACAGCGACGACAATTTGTCACAAGTAAGTTACATAATATGAGTTTTTTTTTTTTAATTAGTTGCTACAAAATTTAGTTTATGGGTTTGAGTATTTCATAGTATTTCTTATAATGAAAATAATAGTCATAAGTAACAAATTCTGCATGCATGCTGCAACAGGTCATAATGACAACTAATAGACAAATATCGAAATAACAAGTCTACCAGGACATAGGCTTATCATCCATTCCCATCAGGACATAAGTTTATCATCCGTTCCTATCACGATGTAGGTTTATCATCCATTCCCATCAGGACATAGGTTTATCATCCGTTCCTATCACGAAGTAGGTTTATCATCCATTCCTATCAGGACGTAGGTTTATCATCCATTCCCTTCACGACATAGGTTTATCATCCGTTCCTATCACGATGTAGGTTTATCATCCATTCCCATCAGGACATAGGTTTATCATCCGTTCCTATCACGACGTAGGTTTATCATCCATTCCTATCAGGACGTAGGTTTATCATCCATTCCCTTCACGACATAGGTTTATCATCCGTTCCTATCACGATGTAGGTTTATCATCCATTCCCATCAGGACATAGGTTTATCATCCGTTCCTATCACGATGTAGGTTTATCATCCATTCCTATCAAGACGTAGGTTTATCATCCATTCCCTTCACGACATAGGTTTATCATCCATTCCTACCAGGACATAGGCTTATCATCCATTCCTATCAGGACATAGGTTTATCATCCATTCCCTTCACGACATAGGTTTATCATCCATTCCTACCAGGACATAGGCTTAACATCCATTCCTATCAGGACATAGGCTTAACATCCATTCCTATCAGGACGTAGGTTTATCATCCATTCCCATCAGGACATAGGTTTATCATCCGTTCCTATCAGGACGTAGGTTTATCATCCATTCTTATCAGGTCATATGTTTATCATCCATTCCCATCAAGACATAGGTTTATCATCCATTCCCATCAAGACATAGGTTTATCATCCATTCCCATCAAGACATAGGTTTATCATCCATTTCCATCAGGACGTAGGTTTATCATCCATTGCTATCAGGACATAGGTTTATCATCCATTCCTATCAGGACGTAGGTTTATCATTCATTCCTATCAAGAATAATGAAACATTATACTGAATTCACAATGTAAGAGGGCTGTTTTTTTATCAACTTCCGATGTGGTATAAAAATAAAACTAGTGAGAGTAATTAAATAAATTTATTATCAAGAGTTAGGTACATTATTAGTTACTTTTCGACATAATCGCCTTTTAAATTGAGGCATTTTTCATACCTGTGTACAAGCTTCTTAATACCTCTTTCATAGAAGTTTGCCGCCAGTGATTTTAAATGGGTTTTCACGGCGACTTGCAGCGCGTCGTCAGTTCGGAAGCTCTGCCCTCCTAGCATCATCTTCAGTTCCGGGAAAAGGTGATAGTCGCTCGGCGCTAAATTAGGGCTATACGCCGGATGGTCAAAAACGTCCCATTTAAACCTTTTGTTCTGGATAGCTCTCCGCAAATGTTGTAACGTACCACAGTATCCTTCCGCATTGATTGTGGTCCCTGACTCTAAAAACTCCACAAGCAAAACACCTTTTTGATCCCAAAACACCTTGGCTATAACCTTTCTGTTGTTGAACGTTTTTTTTTTTAAATTTTTTAGGTTTGTTTGGAGAGTTTGTATGCATCCATTGTTGGGACTGCTGTTTCGTTTCTGGGGTGTCGTACAGAACCCATGTCTCATCTCCTGTCACGATTTTGTTCAAAAAATCATCGCCATCAGCTTCGTAACGATTCAGAAAAGACCTTGCTGACGCCATTCGCCGAGCTTTGTGGTCATCAGTCAACATCTTCGGCACCCATCGAGCACAAAGTTTTTTGTAGCCTAACTTATCAGTTACGATAGTGTATAGGGCTGACCTTGAAATATCAGGAAACTGATTGGGTAGCTCCGTAATCGTAAACCTCCGATTGCTTCTTACACTTTGGTCAACTCGTTCAACGAGGTCTTCGTTTGCGATCGACTTTCGTCCTTGTCCCCCTTCATCATGAATGTCAACTCGTCCATCTTTAAATTTCCTACACCAATCACGCACTGCACTGTCACTCATAAGGCTTTCACCGTATACTCATTTCATTCTACGGTGAATTTCTGCTGCGGATAACCCTTCAGCTTGCAAGAAACGAATGACACTTCGCAACTCACACTTGGTGGGAGATTCTATCGAGGTAGCCATGTTTATGTGTCACTGAATAAACTGGTAATGGCGTCGGATGCTCGAAAACGAGTGAGGTTGTAGTGGGAGAGGTGCGCAGTCGATTGCCGCGCATTACTGGCCGATGCCGCTCGGCCTGCAGTCAAGCGGTACAGTCGGTAGTTGAAAAAAAAACAGCCCTCGGATTTCATTGAACCCTGTTTTGTGTTCATCATATGTATTTTAATTATAGTGTGGATTTGTTTCCGTTGAGCCAGGTTCCGTGTGAGCAAGGTTTAGATAAGCTAGGTTTTACAGTAAATCCACGTTACACAAAAGTTATTTTCTAAATACAGAATGAAAAGTAAAGGCTTACTTCATCATACAAAAACAAAATAATAAATTATTACCAATAATTCTGACACTGCTTCTTTCTACTATAATTTCAGTAAAATACTGACATTTGGTGATCATTCAGTGAAATACAAAGACCGCTCTCCTCACAACCGCTAGATTATCAGTGCAGAACTTCCATTGTATTTTTAAAGTTTTAATTTGATTCGCTCTTACACAGTTCTCAAACACTGGGGAGTTAAAATAAGATTTTTTCTTTGTTTTTTATTTTAGAATAATCAACTGTAAATGGAAATCATAATTATATTTAATACAGCTTGTAATTCTCAACAGGAATCAGATGAAGAGAAGGCTTTTAAGGTAAAGAGAGCTATGAGCAAATGTCAGAAGTCTCTAAAACATTTCATAAAGAAGGCTCAAGATTTTGTAAGTAAATTGTTTTTAAATTAAGTAAAAATTTTACTTTCGTAGCTTAATCCTTTGGAAATCATAACCAACAATTGTTATTTACCAAAACCTTCTAGTGATTTTTGTACAATTTGTTTCAAAATTGCACAAGCGTGTGAGATTTGCAAACATTTAGAGAAAACATATGTCATTTATATAATTTTACGAAATAAATGATATTGCAAACAAATTATATTAATTTTTATATTAATTAATTAAAATTAATTATTTTTCAATTATATCTGACAATGTAAGAAGTTCTAAGCAACATGCAAAAAAAATAGTAAAACTTCAAGGTAACACCCAAAAAATGAATATATTTCAAAAAAGAAAAACTTACTTCTTAACAGATACTCACACACACTTTATAAACTCAAGGTTGTGTTGGCGATGATAACCACAATTGATTTTTCGCCAGGAAAAAAAAAAAATAAAAAAAAAAAAATAAACTCAAGGTTTATTTATGAAACGGAACACAATCATATGCTATACTGTTTACATGAGTAATTTTGTAATATGATACTGCTCTAAAGTATCTGGTTAGCATAGATTTGGTTTCAGAAAAAATTTAAACATTTGCTAACGTAGGGTAGCTGTTTGACATGAAAAGTATCACCATTATAACATACATTATTTTATCCCCACTCACTATAGTTTCACTTCATGCATTATCTTTTCATGTCAGTTACTAGTAATTTTTATTTTATTTTTTCTTATCAAACCTATCCTAACAGGTGATATTTTGTAGTTAGAGCATAGTTATATAGTGATATAGTATACCTTAGTGTTGTATTTTATAAGGAAAATGTTTTGTGTTGGTTGTAAATGAGTTTTTTTTACCAAACCTATCCTGACAGGATGCTTTGTAGTTGCATTGTAGAATAGTTGTAGAAAAATATAAAAATACTATATAACTAATTATGTGAATAGTTGTTATCCTTCCTAGATAGTAATAATAAATTTGACTCATCTCCTACTCAGAAAAACCCAAGATTGAGTGACCAAAACAGTTGTGCACTCTTAAAATTAAGTGCAACAAAATAAATGAAAAAAAGAATTTTATGATTAAAAACAAAAATGTTTAATATTAAGACACTTTTTAATTTTTGTCTCCTTAAACATTTTTATTTACAAAATTATTTTTCCTAACCTTCAAAATCATATACTGTATTTATTTTTAACTAAGTCACTTTTAAGCATTACACATTTCTTCCAACATTAAATAAGTTTTTTCATCCCATCTAAAAAATCTTTTTTCTCGAAGCAATAATTGCCTTCACTTCATTACCCGAGCTGTAATGATTACCATTAAAGTCTCTTGAGTAGAAAAAAAAATCAAAATGCGAATTTGGAGGAATATAGGTGTGGAATCAATTCAAACTTTAGATTTCACAGAGCCTCTTCAGTTGCATGTGAAGTGCTGTGGACGAGCATTGTCATGTTGCAAGGTTATTGGGGCCAGGCTGCCTCTAACATGACAAACTCAACATCGGGTGAGTTTTAGAGTCTTTATGTACTGAGTAGAATTTACCGTTGACCCTCACTCAGGTAATCCGTCATATAAACATGGTAAGCATTCCAAAACACAGTCAAAAAGAGGTTTTTTGCAGATGGTTGTGTTCTGAACTTTTTCAAATTGGGAAAATTTGGATGACGATATTCAGCGTTTTGTCTTTTCTCTTCGGGGTCATAATGATGAACCCCGACTAGACCCCATCGCAGTATTCTAAAAAAAGTAATCTACTTCGTCACAGTAGTACTTCAAAAATGGTTCACAGTATCGCAATTGATGCTGTTTATTATCGTCTATGAGGTGTCGTGGTACTCATCGTACACAGATTTTACAATATCCCTTTTGTACAATAATGAAGTAGATATGTTTCATGGGTATTTCAATGTGGTTTGTGATACACTGTTGAATGATTTGTCAGTTACTTTCAATCATATCTTCGATGAGGTTACAATGATTTTAATCTGTGACAGTGATTGGATGTTTGCTGGATGTTTCATCAACAACTCGCTCTTTTCCAGATTGGCAATCACAAAATTTTATTACTAATCGATTTACAGTAGACCTATCAACAGTATCATCACAATAAATAGACTTTAACAACGATGAATCTCACTAGGAGAAATGTTTTCAGTAGTTACAAATACAAATACAGCACGTTGTTTAACTCGCGTTGACATAGCACCAGAATACGATACCATATTTCTACTAAAAACAAACTGGATGAACACAACATTTTCAAAATGTGCAATCTAGAGAAGTAATACTTTCAAATGCCACCCGGCTTGCTTCTGAAGTTCATTTTGTTGGTGTTCTATGTGGATATGTGCATTAGTTATCAGCCTACCCTAGCATTTGTTGAAAGAGGTGAAGGGCTGCAAGAATTTGTAAAACCACATTTTGTAAGAAAACATATTGACAAATATCCTCTTAAATACAAAATTTTTAAACCGGTCTATTACTAGGCTTATTGGATGATTTGAAGACTAGCAGGGAATCTGTTCAAAGTGTTTCAACATATTCAAGCATACAAAAAAAAAAATATCCCCTAATAATGTTTAAAAAAATAGTTTTTGAAATTTTTTTATGATTTACAAAATGTGTGATTTTTTTATATTTGCTTAAACTTTAGGCCCATTGCATGATCTGAAGATTCTAATTAAAATTTTTGAAACCATTTACCTATTTTTAAGGTGCCTTTTCTCAACTTTTCCATGCTGTTAGAATTCAATTATAGAAAAAACGTTTTTGGTCCTAGCTATTAGACACTGATGATTGTATAGTACAGTCAAAAATATATTGTCTCAGTATGTTTTAAAAATTTGCTTTATAAGTTCAAGTCTAGCAAATCAAAACACTAGCTTCGACAAAAAACCTATTTATAGATAATTTTAAATTTTTATGAAAATGCATGTTCTATAAGGAAAGAACAGATCCAGATTTATCTTTGCAAAATTATAAAAAATCTCTTATAATATAACTTTTTCATTGAGTTTCTAAATGTATGTGTTTTATTAATCTTTGATCTTCTATTTTGGTGGTAGGATGTGAAAAACAGAATGGTTTTACAACAAATTAAATTATTCAGAACCAGAAACTAAAAATTGATTTTTGTTTCCAGAGTTTACATAAAGATACAAATGTGTCTTGTACTCAGATACACTCTCGTTTGAGCACACTTCAGGCTGAGCTAGAGTCAGCGCAGGAAGATCTCATGGTCCAGTTAGAGTCTGTTTCTGTAGAAGTAAGCAATTTATCTAAATCCTTTGTTTAATCTAAAATTTTTTTAAATTGTGGTACAGATTTTTTTAAAATAAACTAGCAATTCGTACAAAATTTTATTAGAAATGGTTCATTTTATTTACTCAAAGTAATTAGTTTTACTGTTTTTATAAAATACAGTATATTTTGTATCAATTTCCATCTTTTTTAGATTTCTGCTCTAAACACTTCATTGCAGCTTAAACAAGTCGCTGCAAATAATCTTTCCAAATTTCTGATTTGCTGAGCGTGTGATTAATTTGTCTTAATAACGTGTATTATCTAACGCTTTCTTTTACCCTCAAATTATCTTTCTTATATTTTTGCAGTTTTATTATTTTATGCGTTTTAAACAATGGTTTAAGCAATTTACGGGAGTGCTAATCTACCGCCAGGAAAAATTATGTAGATGAATTTCATTAATTGGCCTTAAGACAGTGAGTCATTAGTGCCAAACTAGTGGTGATGAAAAAACAAAATTCGTCTTGTGATATGTAGGTCTTGAATACAATAGAGGAGTATCCAATAGGCATTGCCTATGGGAACAATTCCGCCCATAGGCATTGTACACTTAGTACTACTGTGATAAAAAAGTAAATTAAAACACAAATTGATAAGTGAAATGTGTGTAATTAATTTAGTACCATTGAACTGACCTAGTATCATTGTCATCAGAAATGTTACAAATTTATAATTATAAAAGCAGTAGTAGTTAGGTAATTTTGTTTCTAAATTTATTACATCCAGGGTATAAATAATTAATCACTTTTACAATATGTCGTCATCTTTAGTGATGCTACACAATTTAAACTTAATTGAAAAAACTAAACATAACCTATAATGTTTAACAGAGGTAAACCGATGATGATATATTGTCACTGAAACGCTTATGATAATAAAGTTTTTATACGTTTACATTAGTTTATGACTATCTGAACTTTAAATTTTGTAAATTTGTAAAAACTTACTGTGACATGTCCCTGATAGTTTTTACAAAATTTAAAGTTCGGACAGTCATAAGCTAATGTAACAGTGATTAATTAAGTCTCACCGCATGTAATGGCTACAAAATTCAAGAGTATAAATTATTATTGTAAAACAGGTTAGTAACAACACTTTTGATATGCAATAAATACATTTAAAATAATTTGGTACTATAATTTGTCAATTTTACAATCATTATTTATATTCCAGATTGAATAAGTGTGGAAATGAAATTATGCTGCTATTAGTATTTTGATAAATATCAATTTGTTCTTTATAAATTAGTTAATGGTTTAACATTTGGTTAATTAAATGTTTTCTCCGTTTGAATTTTGTGTTATTTTTATTAAATGCCTTCTACTTTTTCACTAGCCGAGTTCATTATTACTATACTTTGCATTTTTTTGTTTCTACTGTATTT
Organism: Prosapia bicincta; assembly: GCA_036971475.1. Lineage (NCBI taxonomy): Eukaryota > Metazoa > Arthropoda > Insecta > Hemiptera > Cercopidae > Prosapia > Prosapia bicincta. Next base: position 3,539,082 of record JBAIZL010000002.1, read on the forward strand.
TATTTTAGTAAAAGATAACATATCTTTAAAAGATACTAAATATCTTAGATCAATTAAATAGATTTTTTAAACAATAAAGCACTTTTCAAGTAACTCATATGTTTCAGGTCATGTGTTTCAATAGATATCCGATTATATTAATATGTAAAAGAAGGTTTAACTTGTATAGACGTTGATACTCATCAAAATTAAACCTAAACCCTCCAATTTAACATTTATTAAACATTTATTATACTTGATGTAAAAAGGAAAGTCCATTTTGGATTCTCTGTTTTTGTTGGCAACAACAATGTGATTAAGTTCTCATAATAATTTAACAATAATAATACTTGCTACAAATATTTAAACAACCTATCAACAACCTTTAAGGCTGTTTAAATATTTGTAGCATGGGTTAATGTTATTTAATTATTACAACTATGCTATGGTACTCTGTATAGTTTTTGTGCATAGATTTCTCATATGTGGAACAACAAATGATTAATCGCTACTTGCTTGGACAAAACCTTTATCTTAATGCCTATTTTTCATAAACCTGCATTAATGAACATGTTTCATAAGTATATCTCCCTTCCGAAGTACTTTACCATTTCTTTACTCAGGGTTTTTTATTATTTCATCTCAAAAGATCATTAAAATTACTCTTCTCTTTTAAACACTGTCCCTTTCTTACTACATACAGATTGATTCACCCATATTTGAAACTTTTCACCCATCATGTATCTTATGTCTCATTTTACATTTAATTTATTCTGACTTTGGAAGGCTTTTGCTGACATTGTTGATCATTTAGCACAATCCTGGTGACACGTGCAGCTACACAGATGGTTCTAGAATGCATGGTGAGACGGGAGCGGGAATATATAGTGATTACTTCTCACACTATTTTGCACTGAGCAATAACTCAACTGTTTTTGAGGCAGAACTGTTTGCCATCAACGAGGCTCTTCAACAGCTGATCCTAAGACCATGGCTTAATACCAATATTGTTTTATTGGTGGACTCTAAATCTTCATTATAAGCAATGGCTAATAATGATAATACAGGTAGGGCAATTGTACAGAATATAAAAAGCAATGCAATCAATATTGTAATGCAGTACAGGGGATTATATGTGGGAATTCAGGGGAATGAGGCCGCAGATGAACTTGCAAAGAGAGGGACAAAAATTGTTCAAAAGCCATTAAAAGCTCTATCACTGCAAGCAAGAATAAAAAGTATTGAAATATCTTACCAACAAGGTTTTAGGAAATGATGAAGGAAAGATTGAAGGACAAGTCCTATAATGTGTTTGAGCTGTTTGAGGTGAATAGAACTCTCCCGAGAAAAACATCTGTTGCTAACTTCAGACTGGCCACAGGACATGACTCTCTCGCCGGACATCTTAGCAGAATGAAAATATTAGAATCCAACAGGTGCACAATATGTGCATGCCAAACTTCTATTATGGACAAGGACCACCTCCTGGTCTGAAGTAGATTAGATAAGGAAAAACAACATCGGAAGGACTTTCCTGGATTGTAATGGGAGGCAAGATCTCGAATGGTGTAAGCCAAGTGAGCGCCATTGGAATAAGAAGAAGACATTAGTTTATATGCATTCTCTAGTGGTTACCTCCATTATGTAGCCTTCATTTAACATAATTTTGAAGCTGTCATTTATTTTGCTATCAGCACTGCTACCCCTTCCATGTTCTCACAACATGGGAGACAATTTGTGGATGAACAGAATTTCTATTCCTTGACTAATTAAAAGTTTTTAAAATGATCCAAGAGATGTCAGAGCAGTGAACATTTTTATAAGATGCTAGACTGCTTGGGCACATATTCAACAAACTGTTTGTAGTACATACAATGTAAGAACATATCTAATATCTCGGGTTGAAGGTTTTAAATGTGAATGAGTCGTAGAAATAAAAGCGTGGAAAGAATGTATATTTACACTTTGAAACAAAACTCAGATAAGATTCAGTTGTTATGCTATTCTGTTTTCCTACAATGGCCAGGAATGAGACAGGGCTATAATTATCTTTTATAATTGGAGGTAATAACCAGTAAATCAGTATTTAGCTAGTAGGACGTGTCTGTAATAAAAATATTTTTTACAAACCTCTTTTAAGGTTATGTTTGTATCTGGTTATTTTAAAGAACTAATACATCTTGATCCTCCAACCAACATTATCAGTATAGAGGTACTAGTATAGTTTTATGTGTAAAGTTATATGTGAAAATTTAACAGGTGAAAATATTAAAGATTTTATTAATAAATAAATCAAATAAAACTTCTTCAATTAGAAAATAATTGGTTGTACAATTTAAGAAATAAATAATAGTTGATGAACAAAATTACAAAATATATATATTGAGATACATAATTTGATCATTGGTCTTTAAACATATGTCTTTGATTTTATATTCTTTAGATAATAAAATTTAAAAGTCAGGTTCAAATATGATAAAAATAATACTTTAAGTTGCACTTGATAGTTTGACATATTGCAAGCTGAGGGGAAATGTTATCCCCCATTCTATAAATAGGCTCTGCAAGAATAGACCTGGAGAATGCAGACTGGAGTTATTTCTGGAGTCTGATTTTTTAAAACTTCTTCTCCTCTAAACTCTGGATTTAGTGTTAGCTGTAGTGTGTATGCAGTATGCATTATGCACCATGTTTCTGTACAACACGTAAAAGATTTAAAATGGTTTTTTATTATGCCAAGAAAGGTTTGTTTTGTAATATTATAGGTTAGAGTGTTATGATTTCATTATGTTTCAATTTTCTGCAGTTTTACAAATTTTTTATTACTTTTGTTTTTCTGGTTTATTGTGTAAAAAATGGAAAATTTCTTATTTGTTTTTTTTCTTATATAGGTTTATAGCTTACGCAAACACAATTTTATTTTCCTAATTGTTACTCTTTGTAAGAAACATGAGAATAATTTTAACAAAATTTGAAATCACTCAAACAGTTAGTTTGAATCTTTCAATCATTTTATCCAATTATAAACTATTCATAATTTCTTTTGAATTTAAAGTTTATTAATAATAATAAACAACTACCTAATTAAAATATGTACCACCTCTTCTGTAAAAGCACAACCTTAAAATTTTAAGAAAAAAGTAGATCCCAAAATATTTAAATATCAGTAATTTTACTTTGTATCTATTTATACTTTATAATTGATATAATGTTAATGTAGCATTGAATACCCTTCGAAGAAGCAGAAAAAATATTGAGAGAATTAAACCTGTCGTAGGCAGCTTATTTGTTGCCTCAATTTCTGGTATACATAGTTGGTCAGGTACAGTTAGTTACATTTAGTTCTGATTGTAAATGTGTTGTCTACAGAGATACTCCAGAAAATGTGTCTTTTCAAAATGTGTATTCCGTCTATGTGTATTTTTTATGTACTATCTACTCTTTACATTAAGAATATTTGAAGAGAAATAACTGGAATTTATTTGCAGTGTCTATTTTGTGTAAAATGAACATGTTAAATAAACAAATAGAATAGAAGTAAGGAAAATGGATAAGGAATAAAAATACCACAGTTTGGTAAAGAATGTGCGCAATAGTTTAAGCCTTTGGAAACATAAAAGGCTATCTTGTGAAGTTTAATAAATCATTTTATATTCATAAAAGTAATGGTGGGGACTAGGGATAGGGCAATTCCTAGAATTTTTTTATTCCAAATCTGATTTCAATTCTAAAAGTTTTCTTCAGTCTTCTCAAGTCTATTTTCGATTCTTTTAAATTACATATGACTACATGATATTCTTTAATAATGAATTTAGTTAACATCTTGGTCATATGGTGAAGACTTTTAAAAATTTCATTTTAATGTAATAGGCTACACAAAACATTCAACCTTCATTTATAAGAAGGAGCTTCTGAAAGCATGATAAACATGTAAGATAGAAGTAATGATTTATTTAAAATTACAAATGTGAACTTCAGCTCAATGTTACAATATAATTTCCGTTTGTATAACTAGAGAAATTGGAACAACTTTTTCTTCGTGTTTTCTTTTGACATCTATGAAGCGGATGAGGCCAGAGACAGAGAGTTGAGCCTGCCTGAGTGAGATAGCACAGCAAGGATGAACGGTGACAAACAAATGGACCAGAAATGTTTCCAATCGATGTTGTTGTGTCATAAATAATAATAATGTTTTGTCATCTCAAATCGGCATTTGCTTTAATTGTTTAATTCTTTCAACTGAACTAGTACATAAATAAGACATAGTTCATAAATAATTATATTTCCAATAAATTACACTGCACACATATTTTAACAATTATAAAAAAAAACAAGAATCATAATGGTAACTATAATCAATTCAGAATTGAGTACCGCCGATTTTTCGATACCATTAGCATAGAGAATCGGAATCTGTTCATCCCTAATGGGAAGATCGTAGGATATGGTTATTTAACTTCAGCAAAACAGCTTTGGAAATATTCCATAAGTGGATTTGTACACAATCACTTTAACTAAATTACAAAATCAGCATTTGTAATTAGTGTTAGCTTTATTTAAAAGTAATAATAGCTTTTACCAATAATAGTGGTAGTTATGTTTCTACGTGATATGCATATTGGTAAATATGTGTTTTACTAATACCAAAACAAAGAAATTAAAGGCTATGACCATTGTGTTAAAGTTTTAGTAAGTGAATTAATTTTATAGATAGCTATTTAATATAATTGTTGCCACAAAAATTACAAATTGGCTTGGAAATAATTGAAATTTCTGAAACACCACAAATTGAAATCTTATAAACGTGGTAAGTAAAATGGTTAAATGAGAAAGATGGTTTACAAACATGGATGATAAGTGCCCTTTTTTTCCAGTGTTTATTTGAATATACAAATTGTTTCCACAACTCTGTATAGGAAGGAATATAAGATTAAGAACTGGCTTAATCCCAGAGTTATGCAGTTACTTTGATTAAGAACTGCTAAAACCCATATGTTCCAGCATAATAGCCATTGTATTGTGTAAAACAACATTAAAAATTTCTTACAATAACTACCTCAGCTTATCAGCTGTTTCTATTTAAATGGGCATTGGTGAAAGACATTTAACAAGGAGGTAAGCCTTTCATTGTATCTCCTTAGGCAATAATAATCCTTGGTTCTTTGCCAGAAATAAATACTAATATCCACACTACCCTTTTATCAAGAAATACAGGAATTCAGAGAGTTCAGTAATAACAGCTCCAAGGACCTGTATTATTATTAAAATTAATTAATTTAAAATCTCATTTCTAAAATTTTGTAAATTTATTCACACACACAGATGTTATAACATTTTGTAACCAGAACAAGTTTTATCCAAACTATTCAAAATATTTTGACATATTTTCAATGCTAATTAAGCTCTTAAAAGACAATTTAACACAATTTCAGTTAGTACTGTTGTATTTTAAATATACTTTTAATGAAATGTATATTCAGTGAGAGAGCCGTATAATTAATTTGAAGTTTTACTGGATTATGCAAAAACCAGCATATACTTTAAATTATGTAACAACATGTTATTAAATAAAATTCAAGGCATCATGGTGATTTGAGAAAGAAAACGAAATTGATGTTTGTTCATTTAAATTAGAAGCTTATTTGCAAAAATAGACTTATTGATATAAAGACATTTCAAATTCTTTTTTTGCTTTTTTTAATAAATAAAACTTAAACATTAATTATAGCATTAAATTTTTTATCATTATTTATTTTTAAAAGATCTATATGGATTTTTAATTATAATAATTAAACAACAATAACCCTTGCTACAAATACTTGAAACAATCTTGGTGTACATTTTGCTAACACAGTTATCAGCATAAGAAGGTTACAAACATAATTGGATCTAAAAACTAAAGACTTAATGACTCGTCAGAATGGGCATCACTTCCACTCTGTAACGTTTCTAGCCCTTTTTACCAACGTAATTAATTAGGGCTTTTAGCTCTCACGTTATAGCTCAGGCAAATTACTGTCTGTCTGTAACTGTCTTCATATATTGAAGGTAGAACTAGGTTACTTAAGTGAAATAAGTATTGAATATTTTAAAATACAAAGTTAAACCATTTAAACTAGCAGAGTCTCATTAAATTATTGTTTAAAGGCTCATTAAATTAAGATGTATGGGATTTGTGTGCTCGTTAAATAATTGCTCTCTTAAATCTTCAATTAAAACAATTTAAACATATTTTATTTAGCTAAAAAAAACTATAAAATTACATCCAAAATACATATTTCTTAGACTTTGCGCTAGTTACTGATTAGTGAACATTTATCATTTGACTTATGAGGAAATTTACACATTAACAAATCAATGGCTGAAATTAGTCTGTTTTCGAGTTTGCTTGCTTGTTCTTTTCATAATTAATTCTTACAATTTCAACTGAAAACAAATGCACCAAATAATGCATAAATTACATTTATGTATGTATTGAAAAATTTTAAGTTTATTAATTTTGTATTAAACTGTTTAAGCATTTAAATTTTGTGATAGTTCACCAAAGTTTGAATTTGTTCACTTAGCTGTTTTAACAAGGTGTAGCCTTGTATCCTTCTATTGGAAAAACCTTACAAGATTCCCTCGCTCATGATTTTGAAAAAGGCTTCAGTAACTCAGTGTTCTATCTTCGTTCTTGCCAATGTGCGCTGTCTTCTACATTCTGATTACGAAAAATAAAAAAATGACTACTACATTAAAAATTTAAAACAATCATTTTCTCACTCTCCGCACTACAGACATGTTTCCTTTCCTACATTTTGGATATGAGAGGGTTAAATTATCAGAAACAAGCAGGCGTCCTAGCTACCACGCATCGTATGTGCGCATACATACTTTAATTTTAGTTCCAAACTATTCCAATAGATGCCACTACCAACCAGAGATTTGATTTAAAATATTTCTAACAAATCACAATTTTTTGATTTAGTTCTATATTGTTACATTTTTGAATACATTCTCGTTCGTTTTCTGAAATTTCCTTTTTTAATATGTAACACCATCTAAAGTGTGTTACATATTTTAATATGTAACACCATCTAAAGTGTGTTACAACTCCTTAGCTCAACAACCAGTTTAACCAATACCAACGCTGCTCTTAGGATTATGACCACGCTCATCACTGACCTAACATGATGATCTAACTTAAATGAAGTTTCTTGATGTAATCATCTTGAATTCACTGATTAAACTAAAATTTAAACTACTTAACTAAGTGAATACGTAATTCCTTACTTGCTGACTCGTTTCAAAACGTTCGTTCCTTTTACGAGGCTAACCCTCTACTACTGAGTAGAGGGTTAGCTTCGTAAAAGGAACGAACGTTTTGAAACGCGTCAGCAAGTAAGCAATTACGTATTCACTTAGTTAAGTAGTTTAAATTTTAGTCTAACTTAAATATTAATATATAAATCAATGTGAATACTGATTTTTAATGACTCCCTTTAACCCTGTAAGCAGTAACTTCCCAAGCATCAAACAATCCTCAAAAGGTAAGATTCATAAAATTCATTAAATAACCGTTTTATCAATTTATTGATACTTTATAATATGTCAGTTTAGAAATTTTTATAGGAAAATTTTTGTTTAACCACTTTCTCAAAAAGAAACTAACGTTGAGAAAAAAATTTCTCAAAACTAGTAGTAATGAGCTGGTTGTAACATTTGTATCTATTTCTAGGGTGAGGGGAGACACTCACCAGGAAAACAACCATAAACTTCAAAAAATAGATTAATGTTTCTAAACAATATCATTTAGTTTTTGAACCCTCTAAAATACCAACATTATGTCTAGTTGAGGATTCTTATTTAAAAAATTACTTTATTAATCAAAGTGAACATTTTTTTTCAGAAAAGAATACATGATTAAATTCCACTATATTTTATTCAGTTACAACCAAACCTCCACAAAAATGCCCTTTGGTTTAGTAAGAAATTTTTGTTTGCCATCAATTAGTTTTTGAAGATTCATTTTTAAAAGCAATAATATTAACGTCTGCTCAAATGTTACAAAACACATTATTCTTTTTCTGCTTTTATTAGCAGTTCTGTTAATTTTTTTCTTTCATTTTTATTTTGTGTAATTTTCAAATTTATAAAGAATCACTTTTACTGTTGTATGAAATATATTTATCAATTATGTTGTTCTTTTTGGCATGTTCTTTGATGGAATTTTTATAAAAACTTTTAACATTATTATTTAACCATTGGCATTTAGCTCAGTATGCTTCAAAGGAGCCAACCTAGACACTAAAAAAGATAACTTGGCAAAATCAAAATCATTTTGTCTTTGTTTATAAAGACAGTGCTGTACTAAGCTTATCCCAGAAAATGTTGTAATATATTTTCATATTAAAGTGCTTACACTGTGGTTCACAAGATGTTTACAACTATATTGTTTATTCAATTAATTCTTGTTTTAAAAATAGTTTATGTTGATTAAATGTTATAACAAGAAAACTGTGCCCTATATTTCTTAAAGATTATGTATATATAGCTACCACTTATATTTTAGCAAGCATGTTACTTGTTGGTTTTACAAGTCAGCTTTTAGAGGTATAGTAGTTACTCCATTTTAAAGTTTTTGGTTGTATTAATGCCATTATATACAAAGAGTTAGTAGTAGTATGATTTTGTTTTTTATTTTTCAGATCTTAAAGAATATATTCATAGGCTTGTAGTGTATGTCCACTAATTACTTAACCAAACTTTACCAGATGATTCTTCAAGTCAAAATAAATTACAATTGCCTGTTGTAATCATCTAGAATTCACTGATTGAACTGTAGTTGAATAATAACTGACTAAGTGAATACTTAAGAGCTTACTTGCTGATGCGTGTTGAAACAATCGTTCCTTTTACGAAGCTAAGCCTGTGTAAAAGGTAGGGTTAGTTTCGTAAAAGTAACAATTGGTTCGAAGCACATCAGCGAGTAAGCTCTTAAATATTCACTTAGTTACATATTATTTAATTATAGTATAAATTAAAATTTCCTTTAAAATCTAAACTCATCTTGCTTAATTTTCTGCCTGGCTGTCTGCATTTTTTACAAAACAAATATGTCTTTACGGTGACTATAGTTTCCATATTTATTTAACCTTTGTAAAAATGTTAATTTAATCAAAACCAGTTTTTTAAAAAAATACTGTTAGAAAAACATCACTTGTAGTCTAACCTTTTTTTTTAAAACAGGTTTTTATTCAAATAATGTTTCTACGAAATTCGAACTTAATGTCTTTAGTCACCTTGAAATTATAACTTGTGTTCACTTTGGCATCAAAATTTTTGTAAAGGAAAATTCTATTTATAAAAAAGTCAATAAATAATTATCCCTCTAATTAAAATAAATACTTATTGCCTCATTTATCAACCGCGTTTTCCTTCTTCAAAATTAAAGCATTTTTTTGTAAAAAACAGATAGGCAGAAAACTAAATAAGCTAGGCCTATACTTTACAGCAAAAATTTTGGTTTTTTATTTTAACCAAGGAATCTTCTTGGGAGTACTCCACCATCAGCCTGTTAATGCAGTTTCATGTACTCTACTGAACTCTATTTTTGAACCAAAAACACATTTTATAATATTTCTTTGTAATCTACATTATAAACCTTGTTTTAACTAAAACTCTAGAAATTGCAGTAAAAAAATATATTTTGGAACTGTAGTAACCCATCAATATAATATTTGAGGTTGACCATAAAATGTTGAATCAGTTATATTTTTAAAGCTTGAGTATATGTGTTTGCGGTTTTCACAGGAATGGTAGCTTTAGTCCTTATTATTTATATATAAAACCAGTACAATAAGGGGTTATATCCAGTGTGAATATAAATATTCAAATCTGTTAGTTTGTCTTTTCATTCTACATCATCTATAGTGATACAGTTGTGTATTTGTTAAAATAGATGGTTAACCGGTAAATTGTGCGTTTTTATTGTTTTATTTGGTTAAATACCCTTTAACTTATAAAATCAATTATGAATAAATATTAGAGATCTTTTTTCATGGTCAGGATTGATATTTAATATGAATTAAAACATTTACTGGTGGTTTTATATGCCAAGACGATTTTGTTTGAAAACAACTAAATATTATAATCCATTGTAAAAAAAGTCTCAAGAATTTAATAATGGCATTTGTGATGTTATTTTTAAATTCCTTCTATTAGCTCCACTCTCCTGATATATATATATATACACACGCTGATACGTATTCTTTCATGGATGGAAAAATATTAATATCGGGAGTAACTGCGATTTTATGCTCTGCAGAATGAACGGATATACTCCAGATAATAATTATTCATCATATATAGTACAAATTTTCAATTATTAATAAAATTCTTTTTTATTCATCCAATCAAGTTTAAATATATTTTTTTTTTAACCTATAGTGGATGACAATTGGTCTTAATACAGTTTTTCAAATATTTATTCGATAACTAATTTATATAAATTTGAGGGTCTAGGTCGAATTCGAACTAAGTATCTTCATTTTCAAAGTCTAGCGCCTAGGCACTGAGCCAACTTTCCCAAAGCTAGAAATTTACGTCTCAAAGATGTATATGAATTTATTTTTTGTCCTTATCTAATTGTCCTAGAAACCTCTATTGCAGAACGTTAAATTGTTGCAATCGTTACCACACTATAGCAACAAATAATCCTCTCGGATTAAAAATGAATTAAACAAACAAAATAGATTAACAGTATCGAACCTTGCTTCACAAATGGACAAAGTGAAAGAAAAGTGAAAAGAAACTACAATACAATACAAGCGACAAAAATAAGAAAGAGTATAGATAGTAACAAACAAAAATAATAGTCCAACACCATACATAGGAAGGAAAATGGAAATATTCTGGCACTTGATATTTTTTATTCTGACACATGTATATAACATTTATATTAATTGTAATTAAAAAATAAAGTGTTTCTTTGTTGATTCAAGTAGGAATTAACTTATAAAATAAAAATTAATGTTACTTATTTATGGGTAATTCATTATGTTCACTCTACTCAAAAAATTAATGTTTTAAGGTTAGAAAAAGTACTTACAAAATATATCTAGGATGTTTGACTACCTGAATATTTATTACTGTTTGGTAAAATTTTAGTACAGTATATACAATTGTAAATACAAAGGGATATACATATTGTACAATGTATATACCTGTATGATATTTATATAAACTCCATAAACAAAAATAATTATAAAAATAATGGCTGGAAGCTTTTCCTCACATTACCATTATTGACAGTAGCGAGAGCTTCTTCACCAGTCAAAAGTTAAACAAGTTAACTGAAGGCAACAACTAAATAGTCTTCTTGGTTTAACTGTTGACAAGTGAAGAGGCTTTTGGTATTGTCAACTGAGGGAAACTTCTAGCCGTTATTTGTGTAAATATTTTATACAGACAATTTTGCTCTTTTAAATACTCAACGTTTTGAATTTCTTTCCAAAATTATTTTTCAAGAGCTCAATTTTAATTAAACAATTATACGACATAACACGATTTATAAAATACATAACATTATATAAAACATAATAAAAATCAACAAATTACAAAACCCTTAATAAATATCTATTTACAAGTCAAATTTTTCTATCACAGTAAAACAGACAAATCACAGATACATTCACTAACTCACCTACTAATAGTAACAGAGTCAACATTTAAAATTTTTTTAAAACCACACACTCATACTAATATAAATACATTACCTCGAGTGACCAAAAATCCTACAAAAATGTTAAATTTCACTTATAATTTCATTACTAAAGATTCATATGCAGATGGAAAATCATTTCATTCTGTCATTTTATTCAATGCATTTCTTCCTTGTTGTTTTATATACCACATTTCCAAAACCTGTAAAACGTAATAATATTCTGTATATAATACTATTTCAGATATAATTTACTAACATTTTCTTTTATTTCATGTAATTTTTCACAATAACTAATAATCATTTAGTTTTGTTATTTTCTTAGTACTAATTATATCATTAATTTTAAAAACATCTTTTTAAACTACATTTTTGGGAGATTTCAGTGACATTTTATTAAATATAAAAACGAATTGAGGAAGTATTTTGAACTTGTAGGTTTGTAATACAGATTTTTTATTAGTACTACCCAAAGGCTCTAAAACATGAAAAATAAAATTTGCACAAAAATAATATGTTGCTGGAATTTAAGATGAGTAAAAAATTGTATAACAGTAAATCATTTAATAATTACATTGAACTTTGAAATCCACTGTTTTGTGACCTAACATATAAAAAGAAACAATTCGTAAATTCAGCCTATATCAAAAATCTTTTAACACTAACCCCCATACTTAATATACTTAAAATTATTTGCAGTATGATATATTTGTAAGCACTTTGGTAGTCAGATAAGAGTATTTTCATATTTTCTGTACATCCAGGGTCTTTTTCCTTCTTTTGATGTGATTTTAGTCTGTTATAGGTTAACTGTCATTCTATTTTTCACTTAGGAACCTGTCATTATTTCAAAAGTGTGAACTCTGTAAATTATTTTTATGCATTATATATCAAAAAACTCCTAGCAGATATTTATAAAGAGATGAAGGTAATAATACATAATAATAATAATTTTTTATATTGGTGCAAAGAAAAAAATAAATTTTAGAGAAATGTTTAAAACTGTAAGAGGCTGGGATACACCTATATTTGAGCAACAATGACATTGTTGAAACATTGATAATATTGCATTGTGAACTTAAACTATTAAATAATATTTTCTGGCAATGCTTCTAACATAAACAAATTGGGACAAACACACATTTTAATATTTTGTATACTTTGTGATCATCATCGAAAATATCAATCCTTTTTAAGGAACTAAAAAATGAGTTTTCAATTAATAGCAATTTTTACATACTCATAAAACAAAATAAAACTTAACTAAGCTAATATAATCTCAGAAGGACACAAAACTGATATATTACAACACGCATACCAAAGAAAATACACTCTTATATCTAAAATACAATAAATACACTACAGTCTTATATCTAAAATACTAATGTATCTCTAGGCATTACTAATATACCAATAGATTTAAATCTAATAGCAGAGTATTTTAGTACTGAAATTATTAGCACCATTCCATTCATACTATTTTGAGTTTAATACAATAACATCGAGAAATACCATCACTGTGGGAGACTGACATCAATTTTGTATGCATGGTGTTCATTTGGTAAATCCTATCTGTAATTTATAAAAAACAGGAAGCTAAACTTGTTTTTCACTTTTAAAAAATGTATCTTTTCTCATTTTATATATTCTGTTTTGTCATCTTTACGAATTCTTTCAGATGTTATTGTTTCTTTAAAACTTTTGAGGGTGCTTTAGAGTTCAAGAATTCTCTTATTTTAACTTTGACTTGATCGTTTAGGCGTTCCAAACATCAGTGTTTTTTACCCTTTATCACATCCATTTTTTACTGACTTATAGTAAATACATTTTGTATGTTTTAAATTTATTATTTTAAAATATAACTACGCTACTGTGATCTGTATAAATTTGTATTTAATGAGTCATAGAGTTTATAATTGTATTAAGCAGTAAATCAGTGTCTTACTTGGCCGTCAGAAACATTATGGAGCTAAATGGAGTGTCAGTGTTTTTATAGCCATGTTTTAGTAGGCGTGATTGCCTCATATAGTAATAAGTTATTTATTCTAATTTTACATTCATGTTAAATGTTCATATTACATTTTCACTTTAAAAGATTGGAGCTGAACATTACGGGTAGGAAAATCAGCAAATTTTAACATATTAAATCTTAAGAAAGCTTTTTTTATTTATGTAGAATATAAAATTATTTTGGATTAAATCCTAAGAAAATTATTATAATTTGTGGCAAACACCACATTTAGTTAAAAAAAAAAAAACAAATATTACCTATTTATTTCACTGATTTTGTCATTTTTTGTTTAGGAGAATTTAAAAACCTATCCAAACGTTACAACTACTGAAGTCAAATTTGAAACTCTGCAGTGCGATTTGGAACAAAATAAGAAAAAGGTATGTTAAAATAAAATTAAGTTAATTAGTAATTATTTAAGAAAGGAACAAAAATATTTTGTGTGATATTATATGTACATGATATATTTTGCTAAGTTTATCACATTCCAACTTCTTGTTGGAAGGCATGCTATAATATAAGGGCAAATGCAGTATAACCTTAGTATAAAGCAGATTGTTTTGTAGAAATGTAAAACTGGAGTCAAGGTATTAGTGAAGAGACCTTGTTTCAGTGTGATATCTTGATATGGACATCTAAGAACTTTTGTTCTTCAAAATCATTTAATATACAGTCATAAGTAAAGGTTTCATCACACACACTCCCTTATAAGAGGAGCTGACAAAGTAAGTTTAAGGTTATTCAATTTGCCAAAGGTAATTAAACGTGAACATGCACAAACTCCCAGCATGCTTTGCGTAATACACAACACCATTTTCAGTGGTATTGATTCAGTGTACTGTTTAAGATGTCAGTACCAAATGTTTAAACAATTGATTACTCTGCCTTTTTTTAAATAGATTCAGTTTTTGACAGCACGAAAAGTTTCAGCAGTGGGAAATCATCAATAGTTAAGTGAAGCATATGGTCTCAGTGTGATGAGTGATAGCAAAATGCTTAAGTGGGTGGAGAAGCTTTCAAGAACTGATGAAAAATATCCATGATACAATCAGATCAACCCTCAATAATGAAAAATCTGATGAATGCAGATAGAATGATTTGTGGAGACAGATGTGTCACAATTTTGGCTGGACTGTAGGAATTTCTTAATTGAAGTGAAACAACTTGCACAAAATGGTCTGATAATTTGTTACTTTTGAAATTGTACTCACATTGGGTTCCTAGGCTGTTTGCTATGGAACTCTAAATAGAAAGAAAAAAATCTATGTTGGTTTTTTTAAATCGGTATGATAAAGAAGGTGATTTATCTTTTACAGTATATTATAACAAAGTGTGTGTGATATGTTTGTTTCTCACTTGACTCTGAGTCAACACAACAGTCAATGAAATGGATAATGTATTCTACCAATCAAACTCAAAGTCTGATGAGATCTTTTGTCTAAGAACATATAGATCATCTACCATACAGTCCGAACTTGACACTAAGTGAATATCACTTTTTCTACTACCTAATGAAGTTTGTCAGTGACAAGGCTTTGCCACAAATGAAGAGATGAAAGGAGCCATTGAATTATGGTTATCTTCAATGAATCAGACTTCTATCCTTTCAGCGTACAAAAGAATGTAAAATTTTATGGCATAATGTTTAAACAAACAAAGAATTTGTAAAAAATTGTATTACTAATTTAACAATGATTAAATTGAAGTATTATAAAACAAAGTTTGGATGAAATTAATTCCATTAAAAATTAAATCATAAATAAAGTTATAACAATTTTTAAAAATATTGCTTATACCTTTTTGTTTATATACAAAACTAGAGTAATTGTCTTGTTAATAAGCTAATAGAGAAGTGTCTTCTAGTTTCCCCTGTGTCCAGAACAGGAAAAATAAGTAAAATGAAGCCACTAAGAACTGTATAAGTGTGAGAATGCCTGAAAACATTGACAGATGGACATTTTGTTTAGAGTTGGGATGATTTTATGAACAGAATGGAAACCTGTATCAGTCTGTATTTGATGGATACCACACAAATGACAAAGAATTATCAAATAATATTTTTTGGCCTTACTTTCTGTAAGAATAAAATAAATTATTTTTTACTTATCATATTTACACTTGCAGAGATTATTGTTAAATAAATCCGGTTTACTTGGGACTATTATTTCAACTAAAATTAATTGTTGCACCTGGCTCCCAAGTCAACCGCAAACGACAAATTATTTTTAAAATTAATTTTGTATTTTCCTCATTTTAAAACTGTTCATTTCCCATAAGTCATCCTGTATCGAGGCATTTCAAATGTCAAGTATGATATTATTTTAAACTTCTCTTTTTTATATCTAGGGCACTATATTCTAAGACTTCTTCAGCCTCCTGAAGTCGAAAAACACAAACGTTTCCTCCAAGTGTTAGTTAACAATTTAACAACTTATATTAATAGATTGTCTGGACGCAAGTAATTTTAATTTGTAGTAAGTGATTAACAACCAGCTTGTTATAAACAACAACAAAATTTCGATTATTTGAAGTATTACAATTTTTGTGTAAAAAATATATTCAAGACACTAAGAGAGTGAATATATTAATTAAAACAACCTCTCACCACAAATTCAACAAATTTTATTTAACATTTCGATTACAAAGTAATCATCTTCAGAAGTATTTTTACAAATAACTAACTGTAGGAAAAAATACCTCTGAAGATGATTACTTTGTAATTGAAATGTACATAAGGTTAAATAAAATTTGTTGAATTTGTAGTGAGAGGTTGTTTTAACTAATATAAACATTTACGCCACAGTTGCTTCAAGTTGTTGTTAAGAGAGTGAAGTTTTATCTCACCGCGCAACTGTTGGGAGGGTAATAATCAAATACATTTTTGTTCTAATACAAAATTAAAACTTCAAGTACTAGATTTAATTATTTTATAGTGCTTATATTTAAATAAAACATTCTTAAATCCCAGCAGTTTACAGCTTACTCTGTGCAGTAGATTATTTTTTTCTGGTGAAAATATTTTAGAAAGTATTTTGATTCATGTATAATATTTATAATTGTTGTATTTAAGTTTTTAATAAAATGTTCTTCCTTACGAGGAAAATAAAAATAACTGCGGAATTTTTGTGTTAAGATAAAACAAATAACTTCTGTATTTAAAAAGTACTTAACTAAGTGAATACGTAATGGCTTACTTGCTGACGCGTTTCAAAACATGTGTTCCTTTTACGAAGCTAACCCTCTACTCCCTCCGTCAGAAAGTAAGCAATTATGTATCCATTTAGTTAAGTACTTTTTAAATATAGTTTAATCAGTGAATTCAAGATGGTTACATCAAGCAACTTTAATTAACTTCTATACAAACTATTTACTATTTCACATAAAAAGTGGTTAAAATTGTGTTCTTTCAATTGATTATTGAAAAGAAATTGTTTGATTGTGCCCAAAAATAGACAAACAATTTAGACAGCACACAATAGACACACAATTTAGACATCACACAATAGACACACAATTTAGACAGCACACAATAGACATCACAATTTAGACAGCACACAATAGACACACAATTTAGACAGCACGCAATAGACATCACAATTTAGACAGCACACAATAGACACACAATTTAGACAGCACATAATAGACACACAATTTAGACATCACACAATAGACACACAATTTAGACAGCACACAATAGACATCACAATTTAGACAGCACACAATAGACACACAATTTAGACAGCACACAATAGACACACAATTTAGACATCACACAATAGACATACAATTTAGACAGCACAAAATAGACATCACAATTTAGACATCACACAATAGACACACAATTTAGACAGCACTCAATAGACATCACAATTTAGACAGCACACAATAGACACACAATTTAGACAGCACACAATAGACACACAATTTAGACAGCACACAATAGACACACAATTTAGACAGCACACAATAGACACACAATTTAGACAGCACACAATAGACACACAATTTAGACAGCACACAATAGACACACAATTTAGACAGCACACAATAGACACACAATTTAGACAGCACACAATAGACACACAATTTAGACAGCACACAATAGACACACAATTTAGACAGCACACAATAGACACACAATTTAGACAGCACACAATAGACACACAATTTAGACAGCACACAATAGACATCACAATTTAGACATCACACAATAGACACACAATTTAGACATCACACAATAGACACACAATTTAGACATCACACAATTTAGACATCACACAATAGACATCACAATTTAAAAAAATAGTAATATTGTTTATATTTTTTTAAGTTATAGATTAATATTAATAAGATATGTAAAAATAAATGTGTTCAAATTTTATCAGATGTCTGAAATAGAAAGCCGGAACAAAACTGCTGAAGAACAAAATCAGAAATTAAAACATGACCTTGCCAAAGCCCAGGAGGAACTAAGTAGAGTTCGGTCACTGGTAAGTTAAACATACATTTTAAATTAAAAGATTAAAAATCTACAACTTTAAAAACAAGCATTTTCTCTGTTCTTACTTTTGTCTGTTTTCAGCCTAATTGGAAGAAAGGTGGTGCAGGTACGTCAGAAAATTTTAAGGTCACTTCACATCAGGCTTCATATGCAGAACTGGAACAAAATGTATGTATGCAAGTTAACCCTATTTTTGCAATTATTTTAAAATTATTTGTTTTTAAAAAAAATTTAATGGAATTGAAATATTTGTATAACTAATTCTGATTCCCTACAAAATGCATGAATATAGTTTATCATGTTAGGTAGGTGGCTGAGAGACTTAAATTGGTAATAATTCAGTCTGTCTTCGTTATATAGACACTTGGAAGAAATTAAAGTAATAAAATATTAAGAAAATGAACGTGAAGAATAAACTTACAGAAACTT
This sequence comes from Prosapia bicincta, assembly GCA_036971475.1. NCBI lineage: Eukaryota > Metazoa > Arthropoda > Insecta > Hemiptera > Cercopidae > Prosapia > Prosapia bicincta. Next base: position 3,557,706 of record JBAIZL010000002.1, read on the forward strand.
CAATATGTGGTAGTGGCAACAACACTTTACTTCCATTCACTTTATCAGTTATACAGGTTAACTCATGGTAACCAAATGTTTTTTAAATATAGTCACCGGCGCAAGAGAACAGCCCTGGCATAAGGCAGGTCAAAACAATAAGGTCATTCCCAAAAACATTTTTTAACAAAACTTCAGATTTACAGAAAATTACAATGCAGAAACAGAAACATTTATAATTTATTTTGTGCACCCTTTCTTAATAAAATTAGTATCTGTATAAAATTACTTTTAGTTATCTGCAATTACTAATATTACTTACTAAAATATAACATCTAAAAAACTAACGTACAGGTAGGTCTAAGTTTGTAGGTCAGGAATACATTGAAAGCGCATGCACAGAACTGAAAACTGAACGTGACTCATTTCAAAGCCAGGGCTCTTCTTGTCTGCCGGTGACAGTAGGTACTATTGGACATTTGTCATAAGAGGGTCTTATTGTAGGCAGCTATTGTTTTCTTTGCTCATAACATTTGATTTTCAGTCAATGATTTGGCACAATGGTCGCTAGATCAAAGCCTGTACATGTATGATAGTTTTGTGCATAACAATTCATATTGATTGAAATTCCGCATATATATATATATATATATATATATATATATATATATATATATATATATATATATATATATATGTGTGTATATATATATTTAGGTTAGTTTTGGTTGGTAAAGATTATTTAGATTTTTTGGACTAGGAGACTGACAGACTTACCTTGGTAAGAGTCAGCCTTGATAATTATTTTATTTCATTCTCTCATATATCTTTTTGTGTTTTCTCTTTGATTGACAAAGACCACTGTGTGGTTGAAATATATCATTGTTTAAGTGCTTTTATGTGTTTCTATTTCAAGACTACAGAGTGGACTCTTACCAAGGTAAGTCTGTCAGTCTCCTAGTCCAAAAAATCTATATATATATATATATATATATATATATATATATATATATATATATATATATATATATATATATATATATAATACTCGATATTTAGGCATTATGATCTTAAGGGCAGATCCTTGGAGTAACATCAAAATTAATTCCGACAGGTATCTTGACAAATGTCTTTTTAGAAAATAAAATATCACTTTTTGCTTTGGTTTAAGCGGATTCGCTTCAATCATTGTTCCAGAAACAATCACCATCTTACACTTGACATCTACATTGTTAGGGTCAGACATTACATACGTAATGACTAATAGTTATTCGATTGTGTATTTCCTTCGGCCAGCGATTAATCCTTTTCCCTATTGTAACGGCATTAAGATCGGTAACCATTATATTACAATATTCATATTTTAACTATTACCTACTTGTGTTAGTGCATACATAGAGTGCCCATAGCCAACTATAAACATCGCTACAGTTATGTAACTGCAGTTAAGCTTGATTTCCATTGTCATTTTAAAGTCAAAGTTTAGTTTATTTTCCATCTCTGGTTGACAAAGATCAAAGTGTTTCCGAAATCTCTCTCTTTATTTTACTGATTTTGTGTTCATGTGTGTATATTTCAGGACTACTGACCAAATTATTACAATGGCGTCTGTCAATCTATTATGTAGTTTGCTCCTATGTAGTTCAAAAAATTTCAAGTAAATCTCAGCTCTACCAGAACCATTTATCTTGACTATAAATAGTACAATTAGTTAGTTACTTTATGTGACATTTTTATAAGTTTGATTTTCTTCCATTATGTACTTCCTTTTAATTTTCATCAGTTTTATTAATGTGACATTTTTATAAGTTTGATTTTCTTCCATTATGTACCTTCCTTTTAATTTTCGTCAGTTTTGTTAATGTGACATTTTTTAAAGTTTGATTTCCTTCCATTATGTACCTTCCTTTTGATTTCCGTCATGATTCTTAGTAATTATTCAGCTTAATTCAATCACATTATGATCTAGCTGATGCTGAAGGAAAACACAATATCTCAAGTACAAGAGGATCTTTTGGAACTCACCTGCAACTTGCAGTCAAGGGATAAACTGGTTAGTTACTTGAATTACTTTGTTTTTTAAGTAGGAGTTATTGTTCAAACTATTATTGATATGAATTCCAGGTGAATATGTTGTAAATAAAAAAAAATTACAAAATGCATTCTAGCATTCATATTCTAAGCTGCACAGATGTTATTTCATGGTACATCAATTTTTAAATTAAAACGGAAAAGATTTTTAAAGTTATTGATACAATAAGCGTTGAAAACCCGAACTAATTGAGACTGGGGGGAAGTTCAGATTTCCGATTTGTTCAAATTTTCAAACATAACTTGGAAATTCCTAGTTACACTAAAAATGTTAAGATAAATGAAAATAAAAACACTTTATGTACTTACATACATACATAATTATTGTACTTTGATTTACTTGTATCTTTAAATCCAGAAGAATGCAGTGTTTTTACAAAATAAAATCACTATATATTTACAAACGTATGTATCTATACACAAACAAATTAACACAACTGTATGAAATCACTAAACTATTTTATATGAAAAACTCATTAATGTTGGGCTGTGTGAGTTTCGAACCTCTTCTTCTGTCGGCCAAATCCTACATTCCCTTCGTTACAAACATAGAAAAAGTAACACTGTTACCCGCATGGGGGGATTCCCTCATTCCAATTTTTTTTTTATTTGTTTGAATTATTTGGCCTTAGCAATAAACATGCAGTATTAATTATTTTTACAGTCTTTGGAGCCTTAACTATATTTTTTTACACAAATTTTATTTTGTTTATTAATAGGTAAAGTTAGTAAAATTACAACATTAAAACAAATGCCCAGATAAGCCTTATTCCACTATACCTTTCCTTGTTACCTTATCAGATTCGTCCTTGAGAATTTTCAGTTTTAAAGAAGAAATTGCCTACAAATAAGAGAAATAGAAATGGGAACTAGGATGGTCCCATCATATGCAAACCTGTAGATGAACAATAAAAGAGAAATTTGAAAAACTAAATGCACTAACCACTGTGTTAGTAGATACATGGAAGACATTTTAATTTGGTCACAGGGTGCTTCATGCTCCAATTCACCTGGGAAAAATCTACAACTGTCATCACCTTAGATACAGATATAACACTCAGGGATGGTAAAATCTGCACAGGACTCCACATCAAACCCACAAACCATTTACAATACCTCTAATTCAATAGCTATTCCTATAATTCCTAATTCTAATCCAATAAACGAGCTATTCCATACATCGGGGCAAAATAATTTGTTCCCACCATAGGGCATTAAAGAAGAAATTCAATAAACACGTATCAACAGCCTTCCAAGAATAGGATATCCAAAACAGTTGGTTGAAGATTAAATCCACTCAGCAAAATATTATGTATGCATTACCCTAAACCACAAATGAAACAAAATATACTGCCCGTAATAACATATTACCACCCCAGTTTACAAAAGCTAAACAAAATTTTGAGAGAAAGCTTCAAGCTTCTATCCACATCAAAAATCTTTTCACTGGTCCATCTCAAATTTAGTTCAAGCAAGCTTCTAATTAACAAATAATATACAAAAAAAAAATTAAGTAAATTCCTACTGGAATTAACAACGAAAAATTTTATTTTAGTTACCCTAGAGTACTATTTATGATGTTATGTGGTGACCATGGCAACAGTTTAAGGTTGTACAATGGAGGTTTCGACAACAACCAGATGGGGAAAAATAATTCATATACGTCTTTGAGAAATTTATTTCTAGGTTGGATAATTGACGCAGTCCCAAGACTTCAAACAATAAGATTCTCAGTTCAAATCCAGCTGGACCTTACAAATTTTATAATTTAATTATTGAAAAATATTTGAAAAACCTTTATTAACATCAATTGTCATCCACTATAGGTTTAAAAATATGTATTTGAAATTGATTGGACGAATAAAAATGTATTATACATATATATATATATATATATATATATATATATATATATATATATGAAGTTAATATATTACTATTGTAAGTAATTTTATCCACCATTAAGTGCAATAATTTTACCTTAAGTGATGAGGCACCTTTCGGTCACTTGACCATTGTCGAATCACTGATATTTTTCTCATATCGAGAAAAATATCAGTCATTCGACAATGGTCAAGTGACTGAAAGGTGCCTCATCACTTAAGGTAAAATTATTGCACTTAATGGTGGATAAAATTACTTACAATAGTAATATATTAACTTCATAAAGTCAGTGCAACGGAAAAACAATGGATAACGTAATATATATATATATATATATTTAGGTTAGTTTTGGTTGGTAAAGATTATTTAGATTTTTTGGACTAGGAGACTGACAGACTTACCTTGGTAAGAGTCCACACTGTAGTCTTGAAATAGAAACACATAAAATCACTTAAACAATGATATTTTTCAACCACACAGTGGTCTTTGTCAATCGAAGAGAAAACACAAAAAGAAATATGAGAGAATGAAATAAAATAAATATAAGTTGTAATCTTACAATATTACAACAACATCTTACAATATTACAGATTACAACTTATATTTAATTTATTTCATTCTCTCATATTTCTTTTTGTTTTCTCTTCGATTGACAAAGACCACTGTGTGGTTGAAATATATCATTGTTTAAGTGCTTTTATGTGTTTCTATTTCAAGACTACAGTGTGGACTCTTACCAAGGTAAGTCTGTCAGTCTCCTAGTCCAAAAAATCTAAATAATCTTTACCAACCAAAACTAACCTATAAATATATATATATATAGTAAATGCTAATAAAAGGAATTTTAAAAAAAATTGAATACATCCTATTACTAGATCCTAATACTGAAAAACCATATAAACGTCCTCCTTTCCATGCAAAAGATCTAGATGTAAGGCATGTCCAATACATCTCCCAACAAATAGTTACACTAATTTTAAAAATACTTAAACTAAGTGAATACGTAATTGCTTACTTGCTGACGCATTTCAAAACATTCGTTCCTTTTACGAAGCTAACCCACTACTAGCGGCATCAGTTGTGTGCAAAGGGTCTAATGGGAATGGATTTATGACTGTGGATTGGGTTGTGTGTCATATAATAAAAAAGACTGTTGGCTTCAAAGTGTGTGTGATCATTTAATACGTTTTCTTTATCCGTTGGGTAGTGTTTGTTTTGAAACGGGTCAGCAAGTAAGCAATTACGTATTCAATTAGTTATGTATTTTTAAAATCAGTTTAATCAGTGAATTAAAGATGATTACATCAAGCAACTTAAATAGTTACAATTGTCTAACAACCAATGTAGAATTTAATGTAAATTCTGCTTAGAACAGTACATATGCTTAACCACAGATGGTCTAAATATCAGAATGAATGGTCACAGACATGATTATAGAACCTTGAATATAGATAGGATAGCAGCTATACATGATTCTAGTTGCATCTCATCTTTCTACGACTGCTTTACCACAAAAATAATAATAGGGCTGTCCCCACCCCAATTACAACCCATTAGAACTGAAAACATAGTGGCACACTGAAAAACCAGTGGTACAGCAAGTCCATAGAACCTCCTAACTTCAATATCAGATTGCTCTAGTCACATTCTCTCTGGATAGACTTTATAATTTTTTCCTCTAACATATGTGTAAGTTATAATCATCAATATCTATAACTTTATACAAACAATATGACTCTTAAACAATAAATCTATGATTCATTTCAGCTTTTCTCTGATTGACAAAGGGCACTTTGTGGCTGAAATATTTAATTATTTTAATGTTCTTGTTTATCTATCATAAGATTACAGGTGGGACTATTATCACATAAGTCTGACAGTCCCTTATCTAGTTCAAAAAGTGTTAAATAAGCTTTTACCTGTACCAGAACTAACCTAATATGTCTGCAAAATATTTTTAAAATAATTAGATGGGATATTATTTGTGTAATAATACTGAGGTTATGATACAGTAGTACCAAGATATTTCGGATCTCATTATTCCGGATCTCTACATAATCTTAACCAGTTTTTGTTGTATTTTTTTTTGATTTTTTAAAAATTGTTTTTGACATTAAAATAATAGTTATTGACATAATACTGTATGCTAATAAAGGCCTTACTTTCAGTCAGGTACATACTGTAAAAATACTTTCTTTTTATATCGTAGTCTTGGCTAGCCGCTATTCACAGCATAGTGCCTAAATGCGATCATAAAATGTGATACAGTGCAGTATTGTGATGTGTGCGTTGATGCTACGGCCACCTGTCTATTTACAGACAATGAATGAGAATAAACCAAATATTTTGAGTCACGCTGAAGCAGTATCTTACTTAGATAACCTAGTGGTTTATTTTAAATCTCAGGAGAAAACAACCTCAACCGAGCTCCTAATGTTAGAACAGATGTGGCAGCTTGCAAGTTCTACATAAAACTAAGCAGCGGAGAATCAAGTCCTTATTTTCTATTCCAAAAGTCGATTAGGCAGTAAAATACCTGTCGCTGCTCTTCGTGTTTACGTTTTGGGCAGTAAAATATTCATAGCCAATAACATAATTTTGCGTTTATCAGGAATCGATTTCTTGGTATCGCCAATCTGTTGAAAAACACTTATATAATTCCATTGCATTGATTTCATTGTCAATCAGATGAGGTTAATACAAATTATTGTCCACTTACATTGTACTATGTGCCGGAGAGTTTGAATTTCGCTCTAAAAGAAAAAGAATCATCTATAATGAGTGTTCAGAGGAAAAATTCTATAACAATTCCTTTTACTACTTGCACAAATTTATAATACACTGTTCAGATTACATAAATTGCATTTAGGAATAACGTAAACTATAAATCTTATACCTTATTATCGGAATAAACTAATTCTTTATACACAATTTTTTTAAAGTTGAGAGTAAAAATATATCATTTCTATTACAGATCAAAACTCAACAAGAAACTATCCAAGTATTGCAAAGTTCATTAAAACTTGAACATGAAGAATCAGAAGAACTGCGAAAAAAAGTTGTAAAATTGGTAAGGCGCTACAATAAATTTTTAGTGTGGTTTTGTTTTAATCTGTTGTTATATTACCTTATATGAATTGAAAACTAATATATATACACAATTTTCTTTAACAATATTTTAAAATTGAAAGAAATTTATAAAATTGTTTGTCAACTATTTTAGTGTCAGTAACTTTTGGCTAACATGTAATTGTAATACATTATTAACAACTAAGTTTGAAATTCTGCTGCACAGTAATAACACGTGTAATGCTGGTATAAAATTTGCTAATGATTCTACGTTGCTGTTAAATCATCGACTGTTCTGAAAATTTGATTATGCTTTGATTTAATCTGTTTTTGTTGTTCAGTTAACCTATCAACTTTTATTTTTAATTCTGTAAATATTAAGACTCAAACTTTATTTATTATATTATTTAGAGTGCATTATAGTTATAATCATAATTATAATCATAATTATTTTCAGTGTAATATATATTAAAGTTAGCATTATAAATATGGGATTTTTTGATGCTTCTTTCTAAAACAGTTTCTTTCTTTCACTTCGTATAGTTATTGTGTATATATACACCTTACTCTTGGTGTGATTATATAGTGTATAAACATCACCACTGAATTGTGTCATCAGTAATTGTTGGAAGTTTCAAATTCAACTAATCTAGACATATTGCAAGATTATTATTCCCAGTAACGGGATCGCCACTAGTTTAATGGTTTGCCACTTCAACTCTTTCCTTGTATTTTTGAAAGTTCATGAATATAATTCTCATTTATTTTCTGTAATATCTTTTTTTAATAGAAAAGTTGCAAGCAGCTTGTTTACCACTATTTTTTCTTATCATTATAAATGTTCTTAGTTTCTAATTTATATTCTTTTGGCTCTTGTTACTCAAGTTGAAATATTAAGTTTTAATTAATCTTTTTCAATATTAAGTTTGAAAAATACATTTTTTTAAAGATATAATTCTCTCCAGATACAGTAGTTTGTTGCACTCGATATATCAGCATAATAGCATCAATCAGAAAAAAACAATTAAAACCCAGTTTAAAAAAAAACTACAAAAGCTCATAGAGTTGTAAAATATTGTGTTTGGTAGTAACCTCCTGATGAGGCCAACGATGTTCGCATCATGTTCATAAAAGTAAATTTTTTGTAGGATTTTCTACAATGTATAATACAATGCATGGAGCTTACTATGCGTCTCTACATTCAATGCTCCTTTCAGATTATCCATCCTATTAAATCCTCTAACCATAGATTTTCATTTAAATTATTTTTGTCCTATAATTTAAATATTAGGTATTAGAAGAATAGTTTGTATTTCGAACTATTCAGTAGCCTATAAATGAAATTTTATTCTTGAATTTTGTAGTCCATTACGTTCGGTGAAATTTTATTCATTTTACTTTAGCAAGGTCTTATTGTATTCATAGGAAAAATAATTTTAAAAAACACATTTTTAGTTTTTGAAAACAGTGCATATAAAAATTAGGTATTCCTATATACAGTTAAAAAATTTATTTTTTTCTAATAATAGTTATAATTTTGTAAAATATTACACACTGTTTTTTTTTTTACATTAAGAGTAGAAGACTATAAACTTAATAAATAATACACATATCCTCTAACCACAAATATTCTTATTCATATCTTGTGTACATTTCGGTTACAAAGTAACCATCCTCAGACACATGACAATACATACTCTTTAGTATGTTACTCTCTAACCGAAATGTTCATTGGACTAGAATACAAATATTTGTAGTTAGAGGTTGTGTCTATTATTTATTAATAATAAACCATAGTAAATTATTCCAAGTAATTAGTGATATAAACTTAATACATATTTTTTTAGGAATCGCAGAAAGATTTTGTGAAAATTGAATATCAACAAAAGATTGAAGAATTGGAGTTAACAGTAAGTAATTTTTGAGATATTGAACTGGTAAACTAATATAATAAAATAAATACTTATATAATTAAATATTCTCAGGCTTACATTTTTTTCACAAATTTTAATTTGATGAAGTTTCTGACAATAGTACTGTAATTCTTGGTGTGCACTGCAACGTCCCCCAACCTTACCTCGTCCCTAGCACCGCAGCTCCACGCGGTCGTTTGGTTGTGTTGTTTAAATCCTTTCTTGCAGAATACTAAAATTTAATTGTTTACAAGAAAACATATTGATAAACAACCAAAACTCTGCCTATCACCCTGCTGGTAAAACCGTGCTAAACTCCCAGAGTTAAGTATATGTTTCCTGCTCGTAGGGCCAAACTCACAACAAGCCTATTCCCGCTGACTACTATTTAAAGTACATATAAACCCTCCTCAATAAGTTTATCAATTGTGTATGGTCTAAGTATCGTCACACATGTCAAATTAATAGTCAGCTGGAAAGAAACACATTTAGAATAATACACATAAAAAACACAGAGTCTTACCACCTGATGATGATCTGCAGAAACAGCAAGGGAACGTGCAAAATATGATTGTGTTTAAAAATACCTATTTTAAAAGGCTCCTGTGTCCTCTTAAACACAATCTGCCAGTAGATAAATCTCTGGACTTTTATTACAAAAAACCAACTAATCTTTAGACTAGCTCATGAAATTAGTAGAGAGAAACTCTTTAAAACATTAGGCTTTATCTATTGCCATTTAATGAGATTTAATTAAATTTGTTTACTGATTTGATAATCATTTTTATATTAGTTGGAAAAAGCTAAACAGTTTTTATTGGTTATTTGACACAGGATGGAATGCAAATAATGTTGATTTTTCTGACATATTTAACTCTATTTATTGAAATAAAAAAGAAAATTTATCTTTCAAAGTATTACACAATTATATTAGCAAAACAATTCACTGAGTTACTTCTTGTTTCTTATGCTTTAAAAAATTATACTTTGCATATAGATTGATAACATAGACATAACATAAAATTATTTTCAAAATTACACATAATAATATTTTATCTCCTATATGGAATTGGTAAATTCATATTTTATGACCTTTAATTTTTAAATTTATAATATTCGAAAATTTCTCATTTTCTTTAAATAAACGGCTTATGGCCAAAAACCTTTTGTAATTTTAATATTCATTATTTTAAATATTCTGAGCACATAAATTCATTTATTTAGCATACAATTTATTAAAATTTTATAAAGAGTGAAGTCATTGTTTTAAGCTTGCAAATTTGTTTGAATTTAATAAAATTAACTAACTAAATTTGACGTGACTGATTTCGAATAAAGAAAATGACTTGCCAAAGATGTTCTTGCCGGTCCTTGGGGTCCCTCGTCTGGATTCCCTGGTCCTTGGACACCGGAAGTCGCCATCCCTGGTTCGTCGGTGGTGGTTTCCCTCTATTCGAGCGTCCTGGAGGCTGAGTCTGGAGCCTTCATCCTTGGTGGTCCTGGATGTCGAAAGCGCTGAGGTTATGGTCCATCTGGCCTGCTGACGGTCTCTACTCGCGGTCCAGCATAGCGTCCCGCGGCACCTCGTGTTAGAAAATTTTTACAGACTGTCTCTAAAAGCTTAGAGACCAAGTATATATAGCGGTGAATTTCACCTACCGCACCCCGCCTGCAAAGCTTGCTATCACTCGATTTATTCCTTGTACAGGCAAGTCGGGCAACGAATCTGTTTTAGCTTGCATAGTTTGATAATTAATTTTAGAACACTGAAAAATGTCTATTTTATTTAAACGGCTGTAACTTTTTTGTTTCTTAAGTTTTTTGAATTCTGTTTTCTTTAATGTTCATTCTAGGTTATTGTGGTTCTTTTGAAATGTCGATGAAAGTTCTACGTGGTTTGGTTCGAAAAATAGCTTTTTTAGGCACTTAGAATTTTTTCGCTCCACTCTCGATGTTCAAATTTAGTTAGTTATTACAAATTTATTTTACAACATTCTTTAATTTAGCTTAACTATTCTATTTACTGTTTTATTTAATTTTTCCCTCTTTATTAATTGTATAATTCCCTACTTGATTATTTTAAAAACAGCTTTATTTCTAAAAAACAGGAAATTACTTATTTCCCACTTGCGACGGTCTCTCACCCCGTTGCAGCACACTGTTACAGTGTTAGGTGAATTGAATGTCTTGTTTATTTAGTGGTTTACCTTGTTAGATTCTACCTGGTATTCATCTGGAGGAGGTTGTTCAATAGCGGATCTCAGTTATCACTTTTTTAGATAGCATTACAGAAGAAAAATGTACCATGGTAGGCACTGTAGACAATGTTATAGGAAAAACCCAGTATTATCATCATACTGTGTGCTGTAATATTGCTTAAACTCAAATAAAGTAGGTATAAAAGTTAAACTTAAACGTACATATCGTATAAAATGTTTTCAAGAGGAAATCAGGAATAAGGAATTCAGTGCTAAAATATAAAGGTTTTCCATCATTATCATAATTTGTATGTTGTCACAAATCAACTTACACAATCTCCAGAAAACTTAGTTCAAGAGTGTTTCTATATAAACACACCCTCTCATACAGAATGTGGCCTGTTTTATAAGCACCAACTATGTACTCCTCCAACTCTGGAAAACCTCCAATGTCCAGTGTGTTTAGGCTTTATGGGATTGTGTGTTTACCCTTTATTGTCTATGAAAAGAAGCATATGTATCTTTTTGTGTAAAAATATCAGAACATACTACATCATTCTTTGCTTAATCCGCAATTAATAACCTTCAAGTAAAGTTATTTAAAGTATAACAAGGTTAAAATTTGTTTCAGTTCTTAACTGAATGTCTAATCAGTTCTACCTATCAATTGACATATTGTGTAGAAAGTGTTTCTACCTGTCTCTAGTTTTGATTTTACCTTTAAGAATTTTTAAAAAAGATTTGTGACGGTTTTCTCATGGTCCCTATTTTAAATCACTTTAAAGAGCATTGATGCAGAAATATAATTTGTTTAAAGTTAACTACAAGGATGATCACATTTGCAGGATATGTACTTCCTGTCATTGATTCACTCAAACTACATCTCTGAGTAAACTACAAGTAGTCTTATAATCAGCATCGTTTATGTTATTTTGTTTGTATTTAGAACCATTATCTGAATTTGACACCTTTTTCAATTCATTCTAGTTCACACTCTCCTTATATATGTAACTTGTACAAATTTTCAATGGATAATAAAATACTTTTTTATTCATATAATCAAGTTCAAATACATTTTTTTAAACCTGTAGTAGATGGCAGTTGATGGAAATTCAGTTTTTCCAAATATTTATTCATTAATTAAATTTTAAAAAGTTGGGGTCTAGGTCGGATTTGAACTGAATTACTTTGAAATTCAGATTTTTAGCACTGAGCCATCTTTCTCATTCCTATAATTGTATTTCTGTAAGATGTATATTGTTACGTATTTAAAATTAATATAGACTCATTTCCTTTATTTTAAACCCGCCGCCAAAGTCAGACAAATCTCACCCGTGATAAGATTGCAGTTTGAACCAGCAGAGCACGTTAGACCTTTCGGGAGTGTAGACAGATGCCCCTACTTTCTAGTATACTATTATACTTTCCAATCTCCGTACCTTAGGTAATAGAATACGTGAATGTAAATATTTTATTAATGTTTATACCGAATGTGATCAGTGCGGGGAATACGAACAAGTTTTCTGGCCAGAAATCGCTTATTTAATACGCGAGTGTCATAAGTGTGTATTCCACGGTGCACGTAAGTACAAACTATTAATTTATATAATTATAATAATTATTGGTCCTCCGAAACTATTGTTACCAAACATATATGAATATTTTTTTGCCCCTAACATATTGTCGTTGAAACCTTAAATTGTTGCCATGGTTATCACATACTATCACACATAATACTCTAGGATTAAAAATGAAGTAAAATAGTAAACTAAACAAACAAATTGGATTATCGGTATCGAACCTTGCTTCACAAATGGACAATGGGAAAGGAAAACGAAAAGAAGGAATTCACTTGAAAATTGTTTTTCATATTACTTGTTTACTTTTAATCTCGACTGGTAGCTTTAATGATACCAGGGTTTATTCCTAATCTTTACTTTAGTTTTAATACTCAAAAGGTATATTATTTTTACAGCCTCGAAAGATGTTTGCGAACTTGAAACATTTGAAAATAAATAAATAAATTATATAAAAACTTCCTTCTCACCATTGAACCAATGTGTCATGAAGGGCTTGAAATAGGGATTTCTAAAAAATGACTATATACCAGCAGCTATTTAACCTCTTGGTAATACCTCTTGGTATTTTACAAAGACACAATTTAATCATTTAATCTGATTATTTGTTCTTATTACCTCAATATATTTTACAATTTGAACATTCAGAATTTCATTGGACAATCTTTAATGGATTTATGATCAAATCAGACTCGTATAAACGTTTAATTAACAAAGATGTATTTTCTTGAAATGTAAGTTACCTTATTGTTGATATTTTAGGTGAGCAGTCTGCAGGACACAAGAAAGAAGTCTGATGAAGCATCAGTAAGTAATACAAACAAAAGCTGGTCCCCTTGGGTTAGTAAACAGCCTCCTGTTAAACATCACGTACATGATGTTTAATTACTAGTAGCGTGTGTACTTCATGCGGTAAAATAACAGTATAAGTACTCTACGATTTCTTAATTGATTTCGCTTTAGGATAAAACATTGCAAAAGATGTTTTATTGATCTTGTAATGTTAAGAAACAATTATTATCTTTATATTATACGAGGACAAATTTTATTTTCAAATAATATTTTTTTATATATTTTTAAAGTTACTCAGGGATTACATTACTAAAAATGTAGTTCAGGGAGTAATTATTAATTTACAGACGGGTCAGTGAATGTTTTTATTTGTATTGGCATTTTTTGTAGTAAATTAATGCTAAAAGTTGCTTTATAAATACTAAGATAACTTCTCCACTATAAACAGAATTTAAAAGTTAGTTGTTATACTCTCAAAAAAATACAAATTATGAATAATTTTTCTTGCACAATTAAAGAAGTTTTTTACTAATCATATCAAAACTGTTTTCTAATTTTATAAAATCATGCACAATAAATCAAATTATAAAAATCATTTAAAACCAAAGTAAACATATTCTTCTACTGATTTTATATTTTAATTTGAGATAATGGATGCTACTATAATGTAGAAATTAATTATGTCGTGTCTGTTTGAAGAATCTAACTATAATAAGTTATCATTAAAATTATTTCCCATCTTTTTTGTGTTGTATTTACTGCAGGTATCAAAATTTCAATATGAGTAAAATTTGTATGTTGTGTTTCTGTATGTTATAGATAGACTTCAGATAAATGTCTAAAATTATATTTTTGTAGTCATTTTCTGTATTGACACTTTCAGCTGTTTTTAATTTAAATATATTTTTAGGTTATTATTTTGGATTATTTATTTAAAACGGACATTTTCAGAAAATTTGCATACATTATTGGATATTAATGGTATTTAATGTAATAATTACAGTTAGTAGAATATTAGTTAACATTTTTTTAAATCTGTATTTATAATTTTTTTTTTAGTTCTGAAATTAGTTTTCTGCCGTTAGTATTTTTAATTTTGTTGTATTTATAGATTTATTTTCATTTTAACAATTATTTCATTATTTATCTACAAAACATGTTTGCTGTCTGTGCTCCAAGTATCATAATACATTTAAGTTAATCAGTACATTATTATCATATAATGCGAAGTTTTATTAATTACCTGCTTTTAATACTAAGCTAATGACAGCCCTTTCAGACAAGTGTGTTTTTAACATTATCTGTCCTGAAATTTAAACTTAAATCTAAATACAAATCCATTTCCAATAGGTTAGGCTTAAATTGTAGAGTATAGTTGCAACTAAGACTTTTTTTGTATTAGTTACATTGAATCAAAATTGGTATTTACTAAAACTTTTTTAATAACAAAATTGCTACTCTCAGTGTTTTGAATTATGATAATTTTAATGGTGTTATGTAACATTTTGATTAAATTTCTACAGTCGATGTTTTTTGATATATTCAGTTGTTTCTCAACCTACCTTCAGTTGTTCTAACACTTTTACTGAATTTTTTTCTTAGTATTGCTTTTACTCAAAAAACTAACATTGCAGATACAATGCCTAATAAAAAAAAAAAATACCGCAAACCAATGAAAATTTTAAATAATTGTCATAAACAAATTAAGAGGGGAAAATATTTATTTGACAAACTGAAAAATCAACAAGAAATAAATTACATGAAAGCTGTAAGACCAGATATAATTTCTTTAAAATAAAAGCTATCTGTTATAATATAAATTATGTTTCATGGTTAGGTGCACTGTTATTTTCCATATCTTTTCAATACAAGCACAATTTACTAGTTTTAAGTAACCAAGTACTTTACTAAAAACCTTCAACATATTGCAATTTCCTACTGGATTAGTAAAGTAGGAATTACGAAACAGACTGGACTAGTTGTTTTCAAAAGCTGTTTAACACAACTAAAAGCTGCAACACAAAAGCTGTTTTCAAAAGCTGGCTGTGACATTCAGCCCTTGAATTTGACACACACACACACAAATAATAATATTTTCAGAGGACCACACAGATAGAAAATATTGAGGAATATGACTTTGATAGTTAGGTAAATTTGCTAAAATAAATAACCCTTTGATTTGAGACATCTTTAAACTTATTTGAGAAAGGATTTGTAAGATCAAAACGGACGAAACAATATGCAAGAATGTTTAAAAATAGCAAAGAGAAAACCAAGATGAGAAGAGTAACGAGTGCCTTGTCTGAGTGGTTGCTTAGCAGTGCTAGAAAATGGCGAGAGTTTACTAGAAATTGCCATAGATTGTGCATAATATTTTGACAGATAGGTTAAAACCATTAAAAGAGGTTAGAATCTGTATCAAACATATGATTGTTGAGGGATGTTTTGTCATGATCATAGAAAAAGTAATCAAGTAGTGTAATGAAAAAGTTTAATTACAAAGAATCCTCAATATAGGCAGCAAATGATAATTTACAATACCTCAGAAGCATTAACATCAATTTGCCAGAAGAGTTGATTTTAGCACAAACTCATTTCTGTATACAGTAATACCTCGACTTACGCTACCCTGTCTTACGCCATTCCCAAGTTACGCGGTTTTAAATCATGGCTACACAGTTACGCAGAAACTAGCCTATTCTGGATAAAAATGCCTAAAAGAACTTTTATAGCGCATGAAGGGAAAATATTTTCAAGTTTTAAAGCCACCAAAGACCGATAGTGATGGTTGGTGCAAATACAGCTGGTAACTAAGTTGCAACCTCTCATAGTTTATTGCTCAGAAAATCCAAGCGCATTAAAAAATATTTTTAAAGCTAGCTTGCCCTTGATTTGCAAGTTGAATTGGAAGGCTTGGGTGACTGGTTTGGTCATCACTTCATATCTCAAGTCGAATGTTATTAACGGTCTAAACAAATTCCTTTTAAAGTAATTTGTAATAATTGCATGAGCAAGACCTTAAAAACACAGATTCTTTAAACCCAGTTGACGTAGAAGATGAAATGACGGTTAGAAACTTGACAAAAGGCCAAAGTTTAATTGCGCAAGGCTTATACATTCTGGAAAACATATACTCCAACATATTTCTGCCACAAAAAAAAAAAAAAAAAAAAATTAGCGAGTTACAAAGAAATTCTGCGTGAAAAAAAAATCTTCAATTCATCAAACAAATTTACTAGATTTTATGAAGCAATCTATGTCAAAATATCTTCTTTTTACTTACTTTGTTGCAAAATTTATGAATATAATTGTATGTTAAATTATGTATTTAAGATTTTAATACATACTCATTTTTCTTCTAAATTATTAGTTTATTTAGTGTTTGGTCACAATTAAACATGACTCCTTTGTGATTGTATGTGAAATTATACTCCAACTTACACGGTTATCGTTCAGTCCCACCTATTGCGCCAAGTACGGGGTATAACTGTATAATGAAATTGAAATGAATAGTTAATATAGAATTTGAAAAGTACAAGTTATAGCTTTTTAATTTATGGTCAAGATTATCAGTATGACCTAAACAAATTATGTTTACAAATGACAAGAACCATGATTTACAGCAGTTAAAAATTTAGTTATTTGAAAAGGGCATGGATTCTTGAGTGATAAAAAGTTATCTGAAGGTCATAAATAAATTCTTTGTGCTGATCGAGTATCAGCACCTTATTTCTTCAAGATTTAAAAAAATAATTTGTGAACAAAATAAAATGTGAATTATTCAACCTTCTATAATTTTTTTTATAATTTTAATTTAGTATACTATATTATTTATGCTTTCATAAATTTATGTCATTGAAAATGACTTAGCTTTTGGTTGAAACCATTTCACTAATTTTGATTAATCTAACTATTGATGGTTTCTTTGAAATTAAACCTATTTAAACAATTTAAAAAAGAATTTATATAATTTATTTACCAAACTTGCTTTATTTTAGATTTTTAAACTTTCTTATTTCAAAGACATAACTTGCCTTATTAAATGAATATGGATGCAAAAAATATAACTGGTTGAAGTGTATTTAATTAATAAAATAATTTGGCGGAAGTATTTACAATGTATCCTAGTTATTATTTTAATAATACTTCCAGTATATACAGCAGTAGTTGAAACTGAAGCATTAAAAAGCCAAGGGAGATTAATGACTTCCTTACTAATTTTAGAAGATAAAAATTTCAGTTTAAAGCTTATGATAAATTACAGTTTGATTATAAATCATATAAAAATTATGAATGATATAAATATCATTCATGTAATATTTTGGTCAATGAATTCTCCAACAGCAGTTTCTATTTAAAGAGATCAGTGAAATGGCTGTCATTTGCAAAGTGTTGAGATATTTAAATTGCCTTAATATATTTTACGTTTACTACTTTGGGTTTCTAAATTTGTTGCTACCACCAGTACTTATGATTAAACAAAGGTTTTGTAAGTTTAAACTTTGTACTCATCTTAATTTTGTGAACATAAACAAAAAACGTTTATTCAATTTCTCTATAAATTTATATCAACCTTGGTTAGTTGATAATGCTTAAAAGTGAATTATTAAACGTTATGTTTATTTCCCGTGGCAAAGTGCTGGGATTTTAAAGGATTTTAAAATATGTAGATTTATAAATATTAAGTTTATTTTATTTTCATTTGATTGATTTCTATTGTTTTCAAATAATTATAATTTGATCAAAGTATAGTAAAGAACTACTCTAACATTTATTTCCTAATAATGTTTACTAAGGAACTGGTAGAATGTCTAGGTTTTAGTTTTTATAAACAGAAAGTAATCGTAGTTTGTGGTGTTTGTATTGTTATTTGTTACCTGTAAAATTAATTAATTTCTTTCCTATTACGTACTTAATTATATTGTTATTCATTTAGAGAAGAATCTCTGGTTCTTTAAGTTTATTTTTTATTCCTAAGTAAAACGTTATTACTTATTTTTAAATTGATACATTTTTATAATGTTATATCTATAAATATATATTATTTAATTTTGTTTCCTGTATTTTAAGTTGTTTAATATATATATATATATATATATATATATATATATATATATATATATATATATATATATATATATATATATATGATGAGTAGTTAATATTCAAAGTACATCTGTTAATTTTTTGTGCATTTAAACACAGTTCTAATGTTTTTTAACACAGTAATTAGAACTGTGTTTTTATGCATTACAAAATGAATGGATGTACTCCAGATATTAACCATTCATCATATTTTTCTATCCATGAAGGAATACATATGAACACACACACACACACACACACACACACATATATATATATATATATATATATATATATATATATATATACACATTTTTTACATAACATTTAAGAACATTGAATTTTGTGTGCATACTGTGCTTTTGTTTTTAATGCATGTAATTATTATGAATTTCCTTTATTTACAAATTTAAAGATTGTTAAATATTTCCTAATTAAAAGTAAAGTGATTAGGGTTAAAGTACTTCTTTGGTCACTGTGTTTCTGTTTCACCAACAATTTATGTAAATTAAATTGTGGCAAATGAAATTACCGGATTTGTATTAATTGATTCAGCTCTCAGCAAAATATCGATAGGCAATATTCCATTGCAGTCTCGAAACACCGTTGCCATCATTGTTCTACAGATTAGTGTGTTTTAAATGTTTTTGCATTAGGGGAAAATTATGCCCCCAATACACTGATTGTATTTTGCTCATAGATCTAAACCTATGTATGTGAACAACCAATGTTTTATCAAATGTCACAATATAGTCAATCAAATTGTCTCCTCTTCATGAAAGTAGAGGAACTATTGTGCTAAATGAATTTGGTTTGTATTTTTGGTAGTTAACAGGAGCACGTTTCCAAAAATTCAAATATCTGTGATGCATATAGCATAGTACAATTGACTTACAGACACATTTCATTAAGTTCATCTACCATCAATCGCCAGTTTTCCCGAGTCAACTTTTCGATTTTTTGAACAAACTTTTCTATCATTAATTAAAGAATAAAAATATGATACAACTCACAAATATACAATTTTTTATTTCAAATGCGTTTCAACGACTAATTTGTTGTCATCCTCAGTGAAAATACACAAATGAAATTAACTAATATATATATATATATATATATATATATATATATATATATATATATATATATATATATATATATATATATTAAACATAACCTATAAAGTTTTAGCATAAAACTTTTATACTTTTTAAAACTTTTATAAAGTCTACTTTTGTTTTTACTTTTGCTAAAACTTTATAGGTTATGTTTAATATATATATTTTTTAGTTAATTTCATTTGTGTATTTTCACTGAGGATGACAACAAATTAGTCGTTGAAACGCGTTTGAAATAAAAAATTGTATATTTGTGAGTTGTACCATATTTTTATTCTTTAATTATAACTTTCACTCACAAGCCAGCTCGAATATTATTTGTTTTCTATCATTGTTGAAACTCCCCCATTTCATTGAATGTTTGTTCAATATTCTATTCTCAGCCACTTTTTCATGTAACATGACATTACCTTAAACAGCAACAACTCCATAATGAACATCTGCGGATTTCTATTATTGAACAATAAAGAAATAGCGAATAAGGCTTCTCACTTTGCACTACGCGATATTAGGAATAAGGGTGTACATTTAGAAACATGATTGGGATGCTGCCACTTGAACTACTGACCCCGTTTCCTCACTTATTCTTTCATTCCAGGAACCCACCTAGCACTCAGGAGTGCCAACTTTGTAAAAACTAACAAGTGCTTTGTGACATTAGTTTTCAATTATACCTCATAACTTAATTTATATGCAGTTTAATTATTATCTTGTTTAATACATTAATTCTACATTTTACCTTGTTAATACATTAATTATTTACTACAATTTTTTTAAAAAAGACCTCCAAAGCCATTTAGTTGAATCCTGAACATCTTGTAACTTGGTTTTATAAACCAAAGTTGTAACTCAGTTTTATTCAGTACTTTAATAAGACCTAAAGATATGAATGTAGTTTATCCAGTTATAAGGCTTGTAACAGTGAATTTGATAATTTGTATATGTAAATGTTTAATCAGAGATATCGCTAACCCATGTTGGTGAAACAAATTTAAACACAGATATGAGCTTTACCCATGAAACGAAATAAGTTGGTTGAACAAATCAATAGAGTTGTATTATATTTGTGCCTATTATAATTCTATGTTTTAACAAAATTTCAAATTCTAATCTAATACTTGTGTAGACAGTGCTATTTGGCAGAAAGAACAAATTTGAAGCTTATAGGTTACCATAGCATGTTTACCAAAAGTTTAACCGATTGCATAATGCTGATATTATTTATTGTAAGTAGTTTATAGTTTTGTTCTATTGTGTGTAGTTGTGATTGCCATAGCCAAATCAAACTTAATTTTTTGTTAATAAATTGTTTTTTTTTATTGTACTTTTTATTTTAACCATTTTGCTTTCCTTCTTCTTTTAGTTTGGCTTAGAGTATTGTGCTCCGCTGTAAGTTTGTAACTTTATTAATGCGTTTGCATGATTTAGTAGGATGCTTGTAAGTAGTTTTTATGTAGTCTTATTGGGAAGTTGATTAGTACAGTAGGAGGTATTTCAATAATTAAGACAAATATCAAAAGATGGAAAACCTAATTTAATCCGATGGTGAAATAAATGTCACCAACTTTAATCGATTAGCTCCATTTCAAAATAAATCCCTAACGCTTTATACAGAGACATGTTATTCTTATATCATAGCCTGTTTTTTTTCTACTTTTTTCTTCTAAATGTTTTATTATTTAATAACTTCATTAGGATTAGTACTTCATATAAATATGGTTCTGAAGTTAGAAAGTACTTTTTTGGTCTTTTTAGATCTGAACAGGGTTTAAGCAAAATGGGTATTTGCAGAATGTCTGTTTTACCAAAACTGTAGACTAAAATAGACCCATTAACCCATTGCTGATCTAATTACATGTGCGCCATGGACACTAAAGGGTATCAATTAATTCCTCGTGTTAATTGAGTTGTATTTTATTACAAAAATATTCTCACATATAAAGCACTAAATATTATATTTTTAATATGGCAATTTTTTTATTCGTTATTTTGTAACTTAGTTTATTATTTGTTAATTGATTATTATGTGTAATCATAATTATTAAAAACAAATTAAAAGTTACTTATGGTTTGAGGTATGCTTTAGATTCTAGCCTCCCACTAATATCGTTCATTTCATGTGTACACAAGACTACACTAATTATAAAAAAACTGCTAACAAACATCAGCCACTGAGCGATACCGAGTAAAACATATCCTGAGTTTCTCCAGATGACATACAAATTGCTGAAGTGTTCTATTATGATTAGATGTCTAACAGAAGGTCATTTGGCCATAAATAATTTTATTTATTTATGTTGTAAGTTTTGAGAGTCGATAAATATCCTTTAGAAAGCAGAGATGGCTAGTCTTGTACATTACATATCAGATAACAAACTCTATTAAAGCAAACAAATTAAACAGTTACAACATTCATGACTATCTGGGGTATCTTTATATCTGCAACTAATAAATTCCCACCTAGTCTGTAAACCGCAATGGGTTAAGAATTTTCCTGATCATAAAGTGATTACTACTCAAATTGCATTTATTGAACATTATCCTTACTTTGTAAAATTTGTTTGATGTTGCGCTTGTTTGTGTATCTAAGATATGCAATATTTTTTAAAGTATAAATCAACTATTGATATCAAATGTAAACCTACAATAACACCGACTTGAAGTAAATTAACAGGTAAGGATTCATTTTTATATAAGGTAATAATGAAACACCATTTCATTTTGAAAGGTTTTAATCTTTGTTTCTGCCCGACAGCTCAGTAGGCGGAACCAAATACCGTCGTGCCACTGTTGTCTGGTTGCAATGTTGTCTAGTAATGTTTTATGTTTATTAGTACTACTCAACCAGTGATGCTACTTTTAGAAAAATGAATGCACAGTGTTAAACAATAAGCTCCACACTACTTACAAATATAATTACCAAGGTTTTTGTTTGATAGATAAATGCCGACGATATTACAAACATGATGTTATTCTAGGAACTTTTTGTCAGGATTTACGGTCTGACACACATATTTCTTAATAATTTTAGTGAATTTTAGGTGATTATTCCAATCAAACAAATTGGTTCATTGAATGAATTTTATCTTTATATATTTTCATAATAAAATTAATAATTTTTAATGACGTACTGAAATTGACTATTGTTTTCAAAATTTCACAAAACCTAAAAAATAAGTCAGAAATATTAACTAAATATTTAATTGTATAATGATTCTTTAACCCTTTGGGCGCCAGCCGCTCTGTCAGCGGTACAAGCGAGAACCGCCAAGGCCTGTTTGAACGTTTTTGCACCGGTTTACATTTCGTGCTTTCGTGCTACACCTGTGCTTTCGTTAGTTTTTATGCAAATGTAATGATTTTTGTTTTGTTTTATAGATAATTACGTGGGCTATCAACATTTAGTAATTGAAAAAGCGTTACTTGTACAACAACATTATTGATAAAGCAATAATGCCTAACAGAAAAAAAATTATACAAAAAAATCAACTTTAGATAAAAAAATTAAGTACTAAAAAAATATTTTTACATATGGCAAAAGCTTTTATTCAATTTAGTAACTAAATATCATACTGTTTGCAAATTTTCACAACTCTACTACAAAAAATAGTTTGTCAAAAACGTTTTTCAAAAAACGTTACAAATAAAAAAAATGTATTATTATAAGCACTATTTATACAAACGAATATAAGTTTGTAAATACTCACAAGTTTACAAAATACTTACAAGGTATGGTGATAAAGGCCTTTTCGCACTAACAACAGTTCATTTTATAGTTTATAGTATAATAAAAGTAAACAAAAATATTTACATGTCGTCACATCACTTTCTAATACAAATGTTTAGGAAGGCACAAAGGGTGGACACTTTTATTGCACTTATTACAAAAGTATCTTGTTTTTTTCCTTTTGCCACCTTGAGCAATACTCACTCTACATCACACAGAACAATTTCGTTCCTTGTTATCAGGCAATCGAGCAAGAAGTCCATTTTGAGCACGCTGTACTTGAACTGACGCTTGTTCACCAAGCCATTCAGCAGCAAGTCCTTCAACCAGTGCAACTGTGAATTCCAGTCTTGATAGCGGGTTGTCTGTGTTGTTTTTGTATAGGATTTATAAGTTAACAATCATGCGACCAAAAATATGAAACGTAACCTTTTTCCAATACTTGAGCGTACGCCGATCGTCCAGGTAGCAATACAACATTTGATTAGACGAATCTACGCCGCCCATATAGGAATTGTACTGGCGTATGATAGATGGCTTGCTAGTAATAAACAACTTATTTCCTCTCTTTTTAGATTTCCTTTCACTTTTTGCCGTAGCATTTGTTGACAAGAGAAGTTCTTGATTTTTTTGGGAAGGAATGCGGACGACTGGCGACAGCGCGCTGTATGACAGCATGTGCCTTATCAGCTCGGCCCCCGATGACGACAAAAACAAATAGCTGAGCCAAGGTCACTGGTACTACCATCGTAAAAATTATTTTCCTGTAGTGTTAGTGACTTCAACGAAAGTCCAAAACAATAGAAACAAAATTTAAAAGTGTCTAAATACATCTTAAAAATAATGTTTTCCTGGCGGTCCGATTGATCGGACCTTGGCGGTTTTCGCCTACACACCGTTGGTCCGATAGATCGGACCGTGGCGTCCAAAGGGTTAAAAAACTGTCTTGGTTGAAGTTAAGTACAAACATTGGATCACTTAGACAATCTCAACCTTACTAAGTAAATTATAATGTAAATTCTTTAAAAAGTAAATTACTAAGTTTCAAAACTTTTGCTTGTTATGAATCTTGTGTAGTATTTATCAGACAGAGAATATTTTACACTTCTGTTCTATATACAAAATATAAACTTACAAATCCATCATATGTGACATGTTTACATCTGTTCCTGATAAGTACCAAAACACTTAACTCACCACTCAGCTTATTATGTGGGTTAAAGAACATGAAACTGTGGTTTTGTTGTTTATTGTTTACACATTAAACAAAAAATATTAAGAGAGGGTTGCAGAGATAAGAAAATATAAATATGTCAAAAACAATGTTGGGCCAATTGGCTGGACAGGTGTTTTTATATACATAATGATAAGAAAGGGTATGTACTTAGATATGCTAGGGGAACAAAAAATAAGTACACATTATTCAAAATTGGCTTAAAATATTTTGGCAAAATGATCTTTGCATAATATAAATAATATTATCTTATGTTTTATATTTGTATGTTTTTTTACTTGTCGACCTTGCTTAAAATCTAAGATACTGTGACTTATTTTCGTTGTGAAATATATATATATATATATATATATATATATAATTATATATACGGTATTATTATATAATTGGGAAATATATATAATTATATTGGATCTGTTTTGTTTTGCAGATGCATGATAAAAAACTTACAACACAATTTGTTTTTTTACTTTCAAACCACCATGTAATAATTGTAGATACATAAAAGGTAGTAAACGTTCAACAAAAATGTCAAATAAATCTAATTTTAAATGTAAGAGTTACCATTGGTCTCAAAATTATCGGGATGAGTTATAATGCCTAAGCATATGCTTCTGAGTTTACTCAAAATTTGCAATATAACCAAACTAAAAAAAGTAGTTGAATATTACGAATCTTGAAGAAATTTAATTAACAAGACTAAAAATGTTTTTTGTCATCCAGTTTAGGGTTCTTTAATTCAAACCAAAACCACGATATATCCAGTTTTTATATGAATTAGTTTGAAATGCATTTTATGCAAATGTTTCTTATGCTTATTAACACAATTTTTTTTTAACATCTAATGAAGGGGAGCTTTGTAAAAGAGCCCATTTTTGGCCTCCTTGCTTCTCGATTACTGTAGTATTCAAGATAAAGAGAATAATTAATCCTTAAAAAAATATGCGAACAGTTTGGCACAGTTATTTCAATAAGTGTTATTAGTATTGTATTATGCTGGCTATATTCTTTTTTCTCTTATTTTTTACGGTAACCCATTTGTGATCAACTAATCATGAATTGCTACCATATTTAAATTAAAATACTAAAGTAACTAATGTTAAACATTAATTTAGTAACTGATTGTTAATATATTTTTTTTAATATTTTACATTTTAACCCTTTGGACGCCACGGTCTGATCTATCGGACCAACGATGTGTAGGCGAAAACCGCCAAGGTCCGATCAATCGGACCGCCAGGAAAACATTATTTTTAAGATGTATTTAGACACTTTTAAAGTTTGTTTCTATTGTTTTGGACTTTCGTTGAAGTCACTAACTCTACAGGAAAATAATTTTCACAATGATAGTACCAGTGACCTTGGCTCAGCTCTTTGTTTTTGTCGTCATGGGGGGCAGAGCTTATAAGCGCAATGTCGTTACTCATGAGTGTTTTCTCATTACTGTTTGTCCTTTTTTTTTACAAAGGCAAAAGAGATACAGAAAAATAATGGTAGTGTCAACAAGGAACTTGGGTATACTGTCGTTATGAAATTATTAGACATGGAAAACTACTTGAATAAAGGATTTCACGTATTCGTAGATAATTTTTTAATCTCATTTCCACTGGCCACGGATTTGTATTCGAAGATGACTCATTTGACAGGCACGTTACAAATAAACAGGAAAGGAATACCTCCTATCCTGAAGCAAAAAATGCCTGTTGGACAAACAAAATACTGTCGCAAAACATATTTGCTTTTGGTTGCCAGCCGAATGAAAAAATCCCAAAAAAATCAAGTACTTCTCTTGTCAACAAATGCGTTTTTGACAAACTATTTTTTGTAGTAGAGTTGTGAAAATTTGCACACAGTATGATATTTAGTTACTAAATTGAATAAAAAGTTATGCGATGTATAAAAATATTTTTTTTACTACCTAATTTTTCATCTAAAGTAGATTTTTTGTATAAATTTTTTTTCTGTTAGGCATTATTGATTTATCAATAATGTTGTTGTACAAGTAACACTTCTTGAATTACTAAATGTTGATAGCCCATGTAATTATCTATAAAACAAAAAAAAATCATTACAATTGCATAAAAACTAACGAAAGCACAGAGCGAAATGTAAACCGGTGCAAAAACGTTCAAACAGGCCTTGGCGGTTCTCGCTAGTACCGCTGACAGAGCGGCTGGCGGTCAGGAGTTGGGCTACGGCCCGAGCGGCTGGCGTCCAAAGGGTTAACACTCAATATCCTTACAGTAATTAGGCGTTTTAAGCAACATGATCTCTACTCCATCACCCACCTCCATTCGATCTTCATTCTCTTCTGTCTTTAGTGCATGGAAAATTTTTAATAAGTGGTATAATCCTCCAATAGAATATTTCATTAACTCAATTGTTTAGACTATATTAATACTATTACTTAGTAGGGTGTTTACCAACAAGCAAGCCTCCCAAAAGTCACCTGTAATATTAGGGAGGTTCACACAAAAATACAGTATTGTATAGTTTCTTTTCAATAATTTTTAAAATAATAAATTAATTGCTACTGTTTTATAATTGGTAAAAATAATATCTTTTGTGCGTCTGTTTAGGCAGGACTGTCTGTCTAACTGGGAAGTTTTGATACCTAAATTTTAATCTTATAGTAAATTTTATACAAAATATTATTGTTAATTTTAAAAATCATCGTGTCACTTAGTTTTTTATTTTTAAGTTTTTTGTTAAATTATTGATTTTTTTAAAAGTAGTGTGATTTGTTCTAAAATATAGTAAGCTATTAACTTCATTAATGAGTAGTATAACTTTAGGTGCTCTTTAGAGATGCTGAATTAGGGAAAGTTTTAGCTGCACTTAATAAAAATATTTTCCCCTCCTCATGAAAAAGGCTTTAAAGGTACATTTTTTGGATTTGTGTTCTACACTAGGTCATTTTTTTATCTCGTTGGTCAAATCAGCAGATGCATAGATATTCTTTACTTATGCAAGTGTTTTATTATTACTATCAAGTCAAAGGCGTCTAACAATCTTTCATATACAGTGTGACTGAAAAAAAACAGTCAATTTTTAAATTAGCATTACTCATTTGTTATGTTGTTAATTAAAACTTTTCATTAAAAATTTATCTACATTTGTCATTTACACCCCAAAGAAAAAAATCACAACAGCTTTTTAGAAACCTTTCCATTGATCTCAAGTTTTTAATCCACCGGAATCATATTCATTCCAGCTGGGAATGATATCATGGCGTCCAAGTTAAGAATGAACGCGGAAAAGCCGTAGCTGTGATATTCATTTTTTTGCACATACACATTGAAAGCAAACGTACAATCCACTGCTCCATGAATTATGAAATAGCATCATGTGGAGAAGTCTGCGATCGCAGTCATCTCTGAACTGCTGCATGTGTACTAGCCATTTAAAAAATGTCCGGGTTTTTTGGTCACCCTATACTTTGAAATCTGTCATAATTTTTATTCATAGATTTTTGGTCACAATTATAGATGTTTTATTTTTGGTCATTGAATCTGTACTTTATTATGTTTCTTTGAAGGTATTTTTTTTGTAGTTGTAATTGGAAATTTTGAAACATCTATGATTATCAAATCATTTTGAGTGGAAAGAGTTTTGGTTATTTTGTTTTCATAATTGTTCTGGTAAGTTTTGTTTTGCTGCAGACATAACAGGACTTTCTACCCGTGTAAACACTATTGTATAAACACTAGTGCGACTTTGTAATAACTCCTGCTAGTTATTTTTGGTTATTTTGATAGTTTAATTCCCTGCTGCTCCAAGCTTCCACAGTTTCTTGGACAACTGCAGTATTTAAATAGAGGATATCCTATACAAAAATAATGATACTGTATACGATTTAATCAATGACAAATTAGCCCAACTGTTAAGTAAAGATTCCTTCTGAAAAATAAAGCATGCCATTAATTTATTGTTGTTAACAAAAAATGTTTAAATTACTAAACAAATTTGGGGTATAAAATTTTGTTCACTTACAATTTAAACCCATGCATAAATTCTGTTATATTTTATTGAAATCAACTAGTATATTGATAGACTAAAAACCAAGAAAATAACTTTTTAAAATATTAAATGTTTATAGTCCTTATTAGAACGTTTAATCATCCTAATGACAAGATACAATTTTCTTAATTTCAGACAAACATTTAGAGAGCATATAGACTTTTAGTAAAACATTATAATAAGTAGCAACAAGCATAAAACATGGTCGGGCTTAAAATATTCAGAAGTAAAGTTTTTATATTTTGTAGTTTTATGGAGATTTTTCCCCCAACTATGTGACCTGTAATGCCTGTGCACATCCATGAGGTAAACCTACTCTATTGGATTCAAAAGGCGGTTTTTCTTCAATACATCTTCTGATGATTGGTGATAAAGAAAAATAGATGGAATTAAGGAGCTCTCTTGGTCACTCCTGGATCAGATAATCAGGGTTGCTTTTCTAAAATAGCCCTATTCTCTGTTTGGGTCATTTTGCTTTAGAAACAATTTATACAGGCTGTAATAAGCTTCCTGGGTTTTTAAGGAAACAGAAGTGTATGAGCTACCTTGTTATTAAGAATGTAGCAGCAAATATGTTACTTTTATGTCTGATTTTATAATACTTTTCTGTTTTGAAATATTTTAACTTAATTTGATAACCTGTTTTAAAAAAAACATGTTTTCTAACTTCCAATGTCACTTAGAACTCATTTGTTTTCTCTTGATCTCCTTGGTAGAGATTCTGTATTAACTAAACGATTGGAATATTTATTTATATAACTTGAGATGAAACTTTTATTTTAAAATTTTATATTGAACATGTCATACCTTGTACCATTGTAACATAAAAAATCCTCTTCTTTCACTTTACCACAAATGAATGTAATTTTTTCGAAAGAGCATTAATCATAAAACACAAAATGTTGGGAAATTAAAAAATATGTACTTTGTTATGTTTTTGAAGATTATGTGACATAATTTCAAGACCATATGTTGACCTGTAAACCACACATATAATATTTGAATTTTCCAAAATGATGCCCTTTCAAAAAAAAGAAAACTATTTTCAAGCAAAAATAAAAATTATTTTATATCATAATTCATTCATTATTATTGCATTTTTACATTTTTAACATAAAAAAAACATTTGATCATTTATTAAAACCATTTTATATCATAATTTATTCATTATTAATGCATGTTTACATTTTTATCATTAAAAAAATTCATCATTATCTCAATCACTAACTGGCCAGTTCAGAATTTCATAATAAAATTCAGAATGTTCTTCTGGCACATACTGTTCATGTCTCTTGAAGTCATTCATTTTGCACTGCTTTATAGGCACTTTCCCAGCTTCATAAGCACACCTTTGAGTGTGGTTGATATTCTGATTTGCGCAAAGTGACATCTGAAATGTGTGACTGCTTATACCATTAATAGTGGTAATTCCTCTAACGTAACCTCTCATTTCCTTTGTGTACACAAAATGAAACAAATTGCTGATGAGAAAGTGGACACGTTCATTCCTTGATTTGTTTTGTGATTCAATAGAGATGCAAGATTTTTTATAACACTGTTTCCACCAGTTTTTATACTCTTTTATTTGACAAGCTTAATCTCTTTCACTGTGAATTTTCCAGGTCGAGAACTTTGAATAATGTGTTCACTTATTTCATGTAGAGTGTATGTTCTATCATAACGTTTCAGTCTTCTCTTTATTACACCAAAATCCCTGTCACAAAGTAAGAAACTATGTCCCCTAATAGGAAAATATTGTTGAATTTTATCTAGGGATGGGCCGATTCCTAAAATTTTCGATTCCGATTCTAAAATTTTCCTTTCGATTCTCGATTCTTTAGTCGATTCTCGATTCTTTCAAGTTATAATAGCTTACATGCTAGTTCTCTAATAATTAATTTAGTCAACATCTTGGTCATATGGCAAAACCTTTTAAAAGTTCTGTTTTAATGTAATAGGCTACACAAAACCTTCAACCGTGAGAGTGATATCTGTCTATAATATAATAGTGATAGAGAGAGAGAGAGACGAGCGATGTCAAACGACCGGAAATGGTTACGATCTTGATTGCTGTTGCTTCATAAATAATAATATTTTCGTTTACTTTAACCATTTAATTCATTCAAATCAACTAATACATAAATAAGACATAGTTGGTAATTAATTATTTTTCCACACAAATATAATAAACTTTTGGTAATAAATTTTGTTTGGTAATAAATTACTCCACACGCATATTTTATACAAAATACACACATACAATAGTTAACAAAATAGGAATCGGAATCGATACTTTTATCAATGAAGAATCGAGTATCGACGATTCCTCGATACCAACTAGAATCGACGATTCCTGGAATCGAGAATCGGAATCGGCCCATCCCTAATTTTATCAAATCTACCTGAATCTGTCAATGATAGTAGATATCGACATGAAATAGTCTGCTAAAAATGAACACACTTCATCTGGGCTCTTTCTTCCATTACCTTCATGGTACAAGTATATTACCCTGGTCTTACTCTTTATATTGTTAATGCAAACAACGTTAACAGTTTTTTGCCTACGATAGAACAATTCCTGAACAGGTACTTTTGGAAGAGATACATTTTGCATGAAGTCAAATGCTAAGGATAACACATGCTTTTCTTGTTTCCCTTCATTTGAATTTTCATATTCCAATGCCTTGTAAAATTTTCTACTTTTTCTCCTATGGACCATTAATTTAGCCACTGCTGTACGCCTGGCTACTTCATTTAAGTGTGGTGATCTTATCTTCAGGTTTAACTCCTCACATGTACAACAAGTGTCCATCTGAGGCCGTCCAAATCTAAAGTTGAAGTTCTTTCTAAAGTATTCCCATACTGGCTGTCATCTAGACAAGTTTTGAAAGGGCATCATAAGTCATTGACTGATGCCCTTTCAAAACCAACTCCGATATTCACACAGCTACAGTTGGCATAATGACAAGTTGACTGAAGCCCTTTCAACACTAAACAATAATGCTATGTTGAAAGATGCCTGATTCGCAAAAAAATAAAAATGGCTTAAATAGTGACTAATGCCCTTTCAAAAAAGTTACATTCAAATGTTTTTAGGTATTTATAACTTCAATTGCTGTAGGGAAGTTAAAAACATTGTAGTTTTACTTTTGTAACTGAAATTTACATCATCCTATATCATGGGCATCCATATGAAAGTTTGTAGGGGGGCTGGATGTGAAAGCATTGCATACTAAAAATTTAAAGTTTTAATTTTGTTTAACCTATTACTACTTATAAAGTACCAGCCCTTGGTACTTAATATAAAAAGAATATAAACACATTAATCTAATTACTTGTACTTCTTATTAAAAAAACATTAATGTGTAAATATTCTTGGGAAACTTACATTTTTTTATATAAATATTTTAATCATAAGTCTTACAATTTAACAATTTTAAAAATAACTCAAAAAAATCCGCTGGTCTACAAATAGGCTTGGATATTTATTTTGTTTTTTAAATATGGAGGGGCCCCTATTGCCCTCAGGTATGTATGGAGGCCCATGTCCTATGTAACCCAAAAACCTACTAAGAAAAAAATCAACTTTTTTCATTGAAAATTAGCTATCAAGAATTAACAATGGTAATGAATTTAATTGAAAGTGAAATGTAAAGTATTCGTTACAGTTACGTATGAAGGAAGGCGTCAGTGTTCTGTGTAAGATAATGTTTTCGGAACTGAAGGACCAATATCATCAGTTCTACCAGGAGGTGAGGCTCTTTTCTTTGTGGTTAATTAGAATGTTAGCATTTTGTTATTGTAGAGTGTGCCTTCATTTTTAAAATGGTGGATAGTGCGAAAATTGATGTTTATATAAAGCCATTACCTTATTTTGTACACACAGAATTTCTACTGTTAATTTTCCTCCTGCCTTCTCTTGATACTCTTATTATTAGTCTATACATTTCGGATTTGCTCTTCCAGTCAGAACTAAGAGTATGTAGTTACTTGTAATTGTTGAAGGATTTCTGATTGGTAATATGGTGTTAAAATAATGACAAAATTTAAATTATAATTAAAAACTATTGTTTCGAAACGCATCAGCAAGTAACCCCTTATCTATTCACTTAGTTAAGTATTTTATAATTATAATTTAAACAGTGAACTCAAGATGATTACATCAAGCAACTTTAAAATTTAAATATATCAACAGTTTAAAAATATTATATTCATCAGTTTTTATTCTTTAAATTCTTTACTTAAAGTAACAGTAAAAATGCATGATAAGGTTCTTTCGTTTTTCATCTTTAAGAAAATTCCTCATACATTTTATTTTCTAAATTCCTATTTTGAAAAACATTGTCAGTTATTGTGTTTAGCAAATACATTTAAAATTTACTCGCTATGAAAATATTTTGAGGTAAATTATATAAATTTATATTATATCCTTTTGAAAAAGGTTTTTTTATGAATTTGTTTATTATATTCTTCAATATTTGATTATGAATGAAGCCTTTTACTACCAACAATATGAACAAATAAATTGAGTTTTGTGTCCTTAGGCCTATGTTCAGTAGCGAAGGGAGTTACTACTCAAAATGTTGTCTATAACTTTGACAGACATTATGCAAAGCAATATAACTAAGCTTGACATTAACTTTTAAACATCCAAGAATCGGTATATCAAGCTCTATCACATTGGCTTAGATAAAGTCAGTAGTAGTTGTAGGAAACATCTTAAATATAATACCTTAGAACTATGGCCTACAAACATGAGAGCAGAATTCAATATGATAGCTAATAAACTCCTAAACCATTCTAGCATGATTTAGGAAAGACAGAGAGCTAACTGTAGCATGTTGAAGAGTTGTCTATTTTTATTACACTAGTATATTTCTCCCTGGTGGGGATAATGATTTAAAATACCAACTATTATTCAATAGCATGTTCCATAATTTTTCAGAATTTAAAAGAAATTATCACTATCTTTTGTTTTATTTCAGCTTATATATAAAACCATTTACTTCAGTGATATTTTTATAAATATGTTCAGTAATTTTATATAATATTTAAACATTTTATATAATTTGTGTTCTTTTATCCTATGTATTTTTCTTTTAAAAAAATACAAACACATCTTCCCCAATTTTTTAAATTCTGAATTTACAAATTTATATTCGATGATCCAAAAGTTTATGATGTTATGACTAATGACAATAGTAGAACTAGATTATGACAGTTACCTGAATGATGAATATGTAACCTATATAATACAATGGCGCACCGAAGAGAGATAATACAATGGGCCTTGCCCATCCCTACAAAGAAAAAAAAATTATGTGTATCGTCCTTCATTATAAAACGTATAGTGCACATGCGCAGAGTGTGAATTTAACTAACAAGATCTACCAATAAATAAATGTCATTAATACATGTTTCAAGCTTTATTTGTGGTTGGAGTATTAGTTAATTAGTCATTTAAAATGTTAATATTTAAATTCATCAGCAATAAAAAGCTTCAGGAATATCCCTTAATAATACACAGTTGTTGAGTTTGTGCTCTGAAGTAAAACAAAGTATGCAATGAAGTAACTTGACTGATTTGGGGAATATTACAATAGAGTTGATGTCCTGCCCCTGTTGTTGATGTCCTTGGCCTCCTCAACAAAATTCTGAGTACGCCGCTTATAAGTTTGTGAACATAATTGGATAATTACCAGGTGTACATGTTTATGTAAATTATAATTGCAGGACATTTCCTTTTTTAGAATGAATAAAATTCATGGCAACAAACGTACTAGTATTAATTTTAAAATATAGGGTTAAAAAATTAAGTGAAATGTATATAATTAACAGAGAAAGATTTTGTGGTCTGTAGTTGAGGTGAACATAAGGTGTTTATAAACTCCGTAAAGAAGGTTCATGGTTATAGCCAAAGGTTTGTGATCACATCCTAGAGACGACAAATGGAAAATGATCCCTCCTAAACTATATAACACCCAACTCTTTCTCAGATTATTAAAGACATTTGTTTCTATTTTGAACAATGGAAACTCTGCATTATTTTAGAATTTGTTGTGTGGCTGATTAGAAGCCTCAAGAAATTAGTGTGAAACCAAGTTAATGTTTTTTAATCTTTGTAAAAATATTATATGCAGAAGGATTGCAAGTTATTCAGATTAAATATGTCAATCTAAATATTTAAAAAATTATAAATACGCTACCTACATTTAAAGTCCAGCTACTGATGTCAATTTCATTGAAAATGCTATTATTGTCAGAAGTAGTTTTAATATTAAACCCAACTCTAAGTTTCTAGATATTTGGAAAATTCAAAGAAAAACTTGTTGAAATTCTATGCATTTTAATGCACCACTAGATTTTTCATCATAGTCTTGTATCAACCACAAAGCAGCAGTAACTTAAAAAGTTTACATTCTCTATATCTTGAGTTTTGCAGCGAGGAGTATGCTTGTATGGTTACTGTCCATTAATAATTCACTCTACCATAAATCAAGGGCGGCTCCAGGTTAGACTTTTGGGGGGGGGGCACAATAGCAGGAAAACATGGGGCGGAAAACTTTCAAAAATAAAGGCCTGAAAATGACATTTTAAGCTATTCTTGTACTTAAAAATCACAGAAAATTTGGTATTTTTTCCATCAAAACATCCATTTTACTTAAACTTACATAGATAGCAAAACTATTATTTTGTACATAATACAAAATATTGTCTAATTTTCATCGTTTTATCAAACGGCTCGGTCTGATGCAAATGCGGAGTCGTAGTACACAGACTGTTAGTATAGCCGAGCTGGTACGGAAACAGTGTGCGACTTGTAACATGCCAGTGTTTTTTATGCTGGGTGGAACTACCAATGTTATCAGATGAATTTCTAAACATTACAGAAGTGTAAAAACAATATACATTGCTTTAAAATATAAGTCAAATGTAAAATACATGTTTATAAGTAGGCCTAAACTGGGATAAATTTAAATGTGTTCCGAATATGGAAAATATATTTCTAAAAAAAAATAGTACCCACATTCTTAAGGGGGGGTGCAATTACCCCTGCAACCCTTCCCCTGGAGCCACCTTTGCCATTAAAGTAATTATTTGTTCCAATTTCATATTCAAAGGTTAGGTAAATATATCAGTACTAATTTTGAAAATACTTGACTAAGTGAATACGTAATTGCTAACTTGCTAATGCGTTTCAAAACATTCGTTCCTTTTATGAAGCTAACCCTCTACGTAGCTTTGTAGCAAAGGGTTAGCTTTGTAAAGGGAACGAATGTTTTGAAACGCATCAGCAAGTAAGCAATTACGTATTCACTTAGTTAAGTATTTTCAAAATTAGTTTAATCAGTGAATTCAAGATGATTATATCAAGCAACTTCAAATATATCAGATTAGCAAGACTTGCATTAATTTCCTAAGTTATTAACATTTCTGGGCATTATTCAAGGTTTTATGTAAATATCAGGTAAAGAAGTAATCTTGTCAATGTTCACATTACAATGACATTAATGTACATTACCTGTGATCCACAATAGTAATAATCTTGTCTAACATTTAGTGACTTTTGGATCATACCTTGTAACTTTTGCATGATCAATGTTTGCTATCAAATGTTTGTAACTAAATGTAGTTGATTGTCAAAGGCTACGAAGGAAACTCAAAATTCCAATGCTCTCAGGGATGCCAATATCGAGTTAGCAACGCTGTGTGGTCATTTACAGCAGGAATACCAATCATCGCAAAAAAAACTCACGGACAGCTATTCTCAACGCTTTGAGACAGAGGTAGACTGTCAGACACTGTTTGCAAGGTAGGACTAATCTGAGTGTTGAATGCTAACAAGGCTTTATTTAGAATCCTTTACCCAAAAGATTAGCATTTACCTGTGCTGATTCGTTTTCTTTTCACACGATTAAAAACAAAAGAAACTGTACAGAATTGTAAATGTTTGTTGTGCAGCAGCTTCTCCAGGTAAAGTTCAAATACATGTAACTATATTCATAAGGTTTACTTTTAACAAATTTAGGCAAAAGTGTTTGTTTTTTAACATGTATGATTAAATGAGTATGATTATCCAAACATTAACCAAATTTAAATTTTCTTATAAAATTAAGAGAAAACATATTAAAGAACAACCAATACTCAAAAAATAAAGGTACAGTTTTTTAAGCTTGCTGTCAAGTTTTTTTTACAGTTAGTGACATTGCATTTCTAGCGTCTTGATGACCAGCATAATTCAAATGACCTCAGTACTGATTGGGTAACATGATTCATACAGTTTGTACATTGAAAGTAATTGTCAGTTTCAGATATTACCATTACAAACAAAGATGCATATACAATCTAATCCCGGTAATCAGAATTCCGACAGTTCGAAACTCCCACTAATCTGATACGGTTTTCGATAATATCAAAATGATAAATAAATAAATGGCCATGAAAGTCCTTCAAAGAATAAAGGCAACATTGTTTTGTTTACTTTGCAATGACCTCAATGTATCGATCACTTTTGATTAGTCAGCCTACAGCAGTTTAGTTTCAATGTTTAAGGCAAGAAGACGATAGAATCATTTTGTCATTGCAGTATGTTAAGCTATAGTTTTTATAATGGCGTTTTCTTCTCTTAAAGAAAACACTTTTGTTGTCTTGTCGAATAAGTGCGACATTCTAAAACGACAATGCCGGAGTACCTGCTAAAAAATTAGCGGATGATTTCGAGATCAGAAACTAAACAATCAGTGACATAAAAAAAAACAAAGACAAAATTTTGTTGTCTGTGTCTTCAATGGAGCAAGGTAGCAGTGCAAGGAAAACAATGAAAATGTGTGAATACGCTTTAGTAGATACTGCTCCATACAACTGGTTCCTGCAAGAACAATCGCGGAGCAACTGTATATCTGGCCCTTTATTGCAGGAAAAGGCGAGATTCTTTTTTTCTGAATTTCACCCCAACAAGGAAGAGTTTGAAGCTAGTGACAATTGCAAAAATGAGACATGGAATTCGGTGCCTACATATCACGGGAGAAAAATTGTCTAATAATCCAAACACTATAGAACCTTTCCGTTAATGATTTCTAGATAAAGTTAGTGAATTAAAATTATGTACTGATCAGATATACAGTATAGATGAAGTGGCTTATTTAGGAAAACTTTAGTTCACAAGTACAAAGCCTATGCTCCAGTGCAAAAAATGAGCAAAGATCAATTAACATGTATGCCACATAATATCATATACTACCATAATATATAATATAATACCATTTATGCATATATGTAGCCATATTTACGTCGTAGGTATACAGAGTACGAATACATTCCGGTAATCCGAAATAGTCGTACATTTATTATTTCAGATTACCGGGATTAGACTGAATTACTAAAGTCAATCTAATTCATATTTGTAAATAATGAACATGTTATCAATAACCAAAATATGCAAATCAATGACTTTAAATATTGAATGATTATGGTGAAATTCAAGTTTCCTTATGATTCCAGTACAGAAAATCACAACCTGCAAGATTTGTTATTCCATAGCTACTCCATTTAGTTTTGTTATCTTCAGTCAGAATTTTGGAATCTCAATGAACAGATTTTCCAAGAAATCAGTCTGTCCCTAACTTGGAAATATATTCCTTACATGTTAGTGTAAAATTTATGACGTGTTGATTAGGTAATTTTCTGTTTCTTTTATGTTCAAATCTTGTGATTTCTTTCTTCTAAGAAGAGTGTAAGCCTTTCATTCCATTCATTGTACTTACATATACTTGTATCTATCTTCTTGACATTCATACAATTTTTCTGTACCATAATCAACCCTGAAGTTAGAAATAAATTGTGTAAATTGATTTCCACATAGAAATGTTCTATTGAGTAGAAACAGAGAAAAATCTGGAATCAAGACATCATCTTAACAATCATGGTTTGTCATATAGATGTTGAGGATCATTTAATTTTCATTTAAACATCAAATTTAACAATTGTTTAATAACGTTTTAACCTCAACAAAAATTTAGTACTTGAAATTTATAAATAACCAGTGAAGCTATAATTTAATGAATGAAAAATTTATTGAGTCAAAACATTTTTATCTCTCTAAATGATCATCATCAGTGTCTATGTTGAACACTAGAAAGTGTTGTTGAACTATCTTGAACTGGTATCTTTTCAATAATTTAAACTACATACCTTCTGCCACCCAATTTTACAATACTTCTCAGGCACGAATGAAGTTTGTTTTGTGTGATCAAAAACATTATACCTCAGTAAGTTGTGCACAAAATTACTTAAAAAATAACTACGGAAAATCAAAATATTATAATGACTTCTTGTAGTTGTATAATACATCATTACTTGTTTTGTATAGGTTTCATAATTTCCTCACTTGACTCAAAAAGATGTAATCCTAGGCATTATAAAAAATTAAATCTCAAGTTATTTTAGCAATCTATAATTTTCAGATAAAATATAATGTTCCCGAGACATAATTTTAATGATAGAAGTCAAAACAAATTTAAATAGTATTTCACTCTAGATAAACTTTTATCTTACAACATATCATACAATGACCTACCTCAACCATTGGAATATGTGAATGAATCACAATGTTATAGTGTAATGCTATTAAATATGTTTATTTACTTATTATTTCTATATATTTATTGAATTAGCATTCGTTGTAATTTATGGTTTCGAAGTCGAAAGAATTAATCCTGAAACACTGTATTATTTCACTGCAATAAACAATTTTACCCGATATTTCACACCATAGAAATAACAGTTATATGCTTGATATATAATTATATTTTTTAGTAATGCTTTGTAAATTATAGTTAATGTTGTTATGAAATTCTAATATGAACTGATAGAAATAAATATAACAATTTAGACACTTGTCTTAGTATAATGATTGCTTTGTAGATAAACATTTTGAAAACAGTGTATTTTGACTTAACTGCTAGTGTTGTTAATTTTTGTAGTTACAGAATTGAAAAGTTTGCTTTAACAATTCTAGATAATATTAAAATTTGTTACATAACCAACATGTTTTCTTAGTTTCATGAAAGTATTTAATATCAACGTTGTCTGCTTAACTTGAAGTGCTTGAGTTATTCGTGGATAATACCGTCTTCTGTGTATTGTTTATTTCAATTATAAACTTTTGTAAAATAAATGTTTATGAGTATGTAAAAGTTTAGACATGAATGTGTATGTGTATTAATTGGCCACTGAAATATCACCATTAATGGCAGAACTTGAATTTTTAAAATGAATTTTAATGCAAAATAATAAACTTTAAAAAAAATGACATGTTAAACACTAATTTGTAATTTTTATAGTAAAACAATTCTTAAGTTTTAATTAAAATTATTTATCCACTTGTTAATTACCTCTCCATACATTAGAAATAGTTAAATAGTTATTTAATTTATAAAGTATCCACCTCATCATTTACTGGTTCAAATAACGTTTTAGTTAGTTTAGATTACTGTAGTTTCTGTATTTTAAAAGCCATCTTAAGATCTCCAAAATTCGAGATTTTGACACAACAATTAAAGTCTTAAACTAAAGTGATTCTCTAACATGCTTTAATGTTCGCCTAAGGCTGGGGGAGTTTGACTGCTAAGCTACCTGGTGCATCACACAGATCATTTGTATTTGAGAAGTGATGTTAAACTTATTTTTATTTAGTCTGAGCTCAGCTCTTAAAGCCAGATGTATTTTAGTGTTCTCTACTACCAGCAGCCCGGCCCAGGGTCTTTTTACTGCGGAAAATAATTACTCGTATGGTGAGATCAGTAACAAGATAAAAACATTATACCAATAAAATATAAAATGTACAATTTTCAAGTTTTTAATGGCAAAGTAATACTCATTAAATGAATTGTTCAATTCACACAAAATGCAACGTCTTAGTTGGTATAAACGAACGACAGTTTATTTCAACAAAACTAAACATACACAGATTAGATTCAGTAAGCCTAGTTGGTCCTTACTTGATAACAATAATTTATTTATAATGTCATGTATTATATAGGGATATATTGCCCTATGTAATGAAGGGGTCCGTGTTCATGTTTGCCCAGGGGTCCGAAATTTCTGGGCGGGCCTGACTGGCAGTATATAAAAAAAAAAATTGGTTACACTAACCACTTGTAAATATTTACAAACTTGCCTATAGTAGCACTTAATTATATTTGTTAAGGACGGCCATTTCGGGAGATGTGTCCCATTGTCAACTCAGACCGTAAGAGTTACCGTCTGAGTTGACAATAGGACTCAACAAATACTGTATAAGTAAGTGCTACTATAGATAAGTTTGTAAATATTTATAAGTGTTTGGTGAAAACTAGTAGCTCACGTGAAGGTGGAATCAACAAATATGAATTAGTTACAGTGTAGATTTGGGGGTTTGTGATTTTATGCCTGCCACTAGATATATTCTTAAGTTTTTATCATGTAATTAAAGCTTAAGTGTTTGTTTGGTGTAAAAATACTTTAATTTTCTGTGATAATATGGTACTGGCAAGACTATATAATGTGATATTACCCACTTCATGTTTCATAGCTTACATAAAGATGAGAAAAGAATAATCAGAGCATTTTCTTCTCTTCTACGTGTCCTGGGAAATTAGCACTTTAGGCTGTAAAATACTTCCACAAATTCAACATCAAAGAAATTTTAAATAAAGGAGGTTGTATTAAATATTGTGTAAACTTTAGTTTTTATATATTTGCCATTTAAAACCATTTCTTGAATATAAAATAAGATTAAGACTTTTGTGGTATTAAAATACTTATTGTGGTGTGGTGCACCACACTGGCCATTCAAATTAAAATAGCATATTATACATCTCCAGACAGGGCTTATTTGTACTTTTAGTAAATTTTCAGGGTTTACAGTACCACAGGTCAACGTGTTAAACCACTATTTATGTAATACTGGCTGGCACACATATAGGTTAAGTTTGTTTTTTTTCAATTCCTTCTATTAGTTCACACTCTCCTTATATATATCTTGTTCAAATTTTTAGCTGTTAATAAAATACTTTTTATTTGTCTACTCAAGTACATTTTTTTAACTTATAGTAGATGACACTTGATGTTATCACAGTTTTTCCAATTATTAATTCATTAGTTAAATTTAAAATGAATTAATTTTAGTTTTATGTGGGAGAAAAACTTTTCACAAAAGGGGCAAGGTATGCAATACAATTATTTTGTTCCATTTGGCTTTAAATAAGTGATAACATATGATTTCATAAAACAGCTATTTTAACTCGTATGTTATGTTACTTTATTTTTATTAATTGTAATTATTTAATAAAAAGTAACTAAGTAGGAGTTGACTTTAATTTTTTTCCTTTTATGCTGTTTGTTTTAAATTAGTGACAATAATAAATAATACACACAACCTCTAACCACAAATATTTTTATTCTACTCTTATGTACATTTCGATTACAAAGTAGCCATCCTCAGAGACATAACAATACATGTATTGAGGATGGTTACTTTGTAACCGAAATGTACATAAGACTAGAATAAAAGTATTTGTGGTTAGATGTTTACCGTGTAATAGTTAATAATATTAAACCACAGTAAATTATGCCAAGTAATTATTGAATATTAACATAATATTGGTAAGTAATACCAAACTTATTACTTACAACTTTGATATTGGCTTAATGTTAATTGTCTTGAATGTTTTTGTGACACGTATTTTTAAACAATTCTTTTAGAGTTTAATGATGGGAAGATATTTCAATTTCTTGGAGTTCTGAAGATGGTATTTAAAATACCAAGACTATAGCAATCGGTTACTTGAACCAAGAGGCAATTAGATAACCAATTCATTATTCTTGATTAAAATATGTTCCAAATCAAATTTGATTCTATTTAATTACATAATAAGATGAATAATTACTTATTTAAAATTCGCTCTTATTAAGTAGTCATATTTTTTCTTGCCATTTATTTTACCTCTCAATTTATTGTACCTCGAATTTCTTACCAATGAAAATGATTTTGTAAATATATATTATTTGTATATGTATGTGTCCGTGCACTATGTACTTGTATTTATAAATATTAAAACTAATTTATTTGTAAAATATTTTTTAACTCCACAGAAATGCTTATTAGGAAAAATTTAAGCGCCTGCATCCATTTATTGATAATTTTCATTTATGGAGCATAAGTAATATCCCTCTTGACCTGGATTTTAAAAAAGAGTTAATTTTGTTGTGAAAGAAAAGAAATTGAAAAAAATAATGTTACTTTGTTTCTACTGCTAATTAGAGTACTTTCCTGGATTTTTTAAAGAAAAGATCAAACATAATTTCAAATGGCTTAGTTTAGATTTTTAGATTTGTTGTGAGATTGTCCAAAAATTATACATTTTTTTGTAGTTCATCAAAAAGATAATTAAATAGGAAAACGAAAATGAGTATTTAAAAAAATACAAAAAAAGAACAAATAATAATGAATTAAATTGTTTATAATTGTGTACTAAATGTAACAAATCTGTTTAAATAATTTTAACAAAGTAATACAGAAAATTCTCCTGACCATCCCTTCATTCAATAATGAAAGGAGAGTTTTAAACTTTAGCCTATTTAGTTAGTAAACAAACCTTAAATCCCCCTAAATAGTTTCCATTGATCTCTGTACCACTATTTATTTATTTCAAAACAAATTTTAAACTTTAAAAAAAATACATTTTTGTCTCCTATAAGAAGAATTTTTTCTTGTATAATATGCAGTTGACATTTGTAAATATTTAGCTTTCAGTCCTGACTAAAGTTGTTATCAGGTTCGTTTCATCCATGCTTATGGAGATATTCTAGCCTACATTTTGGTACAATAGTTCTGTTATTCACTTGGGTAGGGCTAATAAGTCATTACTTCCTGAGGTCAATCAATTAGTTAAAATTTACAAATTCTCTACCTCGATTATTTATAATATCCAGTTATTACATTGAGTAAAATATTATCTCAACCCTAGCTTTACCATGCATTTTGTAATGATATTTTTTCTTTTTTTTTAGGACCAATGTTTTCAAAACCATCTAACCATTTAGCAAATAAGTGAATATCTTTTAGATTAGATGAAATGACAAATGAATCAGATCTTTGCTGTATACTTGTACTTAAAAACAATGGTTTTCCAAAAAAAATACACAAAACAACATAGCTAGATCTGAAAAAAAAATGTTGTGCATATTTAAATTGTGAATTTCATATCGTATTCTCAAGTTACAAATAATATTTAAAATGTTTTTTTTTTTCAGAAAAAGCACCAAAGAGCAGTTGGAGCATTGCAAATCGTTATTTGCAATTTGAATGAAAAGGTAATTTGTG
Source organism: Prosapia bicincta (assembly GCA_036971475.1). Classification (NCBI taxonomy): domain Eukaryota; kingdom Metazoa; phylum Arthropoda; class Insecta; order Hemiptera; family Cercopidae; genus Prosapia; species Prosapia bicincta. Next base: position 3,601,757 of record JBAIZL010000002.1, read on the forward strand.
CATTTAAATTTAAATGTTTAATGTGCATTTAAACTAGACTGGGTATGTTACAAAAATACTTTGATCTGACATCCGTCATCAAGTGTCTTTTCTGACGTAATTCTATTTTAGCCTATGATTTTAAACTAATGTAATCTATAACCTGATATATTCTCCTAATTTTCCCTTTGTTCTCTGTTCCTCCAATTGCATTCTCCAGAAGACAATTTCTTAACCATTTTTTTTGTGCTTGATCAGTTTCAGTATTTTTTTAAATTTTCACCAATTATGTTTTAACACTCAGTTCTTCTCTAAACCTATGTAAACTTGTGTATTACATTTTTCACCATTATTTATTTATTTATACCATTCATTTTTCTTTACAATCTTATAATGATGAAGTTTTAGCTTAGTATAATACTACATTTATACAAATAATATAATACACTTTACAATGTAGTACAATTCATTTTATTTGTTCTTTTTCAACAAATTTCAGAAAATACCTTTAATTAAAAGCTGTAGCCATTTTTACACCTTCTACCTTCATTTTTGTTTTACAATTTTTGTTCCCCATGAAATCATTTAAGATATATCTAGAATAAGCTGTATCTACCACTTTCTATTGAACAACTATGTAAACCTGTTTTGCCTGCTAATTGTTTCTGAAATTTCTCGTAACATTAGTTTTATTTTTTTAAATTATGTCTTCATATTTTTTGTATTCACACATTCCATATAATCTTGTAGTAAGTTAATTAGAATGTTCCAGTGATGTTATAACTTTATTTATGCTATTATATGCAGCAGATTATTTGTTACTAGTTACTTGATATAAAATTCAATTTAACTATATAAAAACTAGTTAAATATTTTATTTAAAATTCTATTTATCTAGGTGGACTCTTTTATTTAATACAATAACTAACTAAAGGAATTGTTCAATCAAGATCTGTGTTTTTGGTACTAAAAAGTTTTTTTATATATATTTTTTTACTTTTGCCCTGCTATAAATTTATGGAGACGAGTTCTTTAAAATCTTATGTTTCTATAAAAAACTTGAATGCACGTAATTTTTTCTAATGGCAAATCCATCTGTTATATGGGTGATAAAATACCAATTTCACATACTTATTTTATTGAAAAAACTTTAAAATTTGTACGCAATAAATAAGTAGATCTGTCTATTTCGAAAAACAAAAAATGACATTTTACGCCCTTTTTGCTAAATCTTGTTTTTCTGGTGTTGATGGTAACACTTTGTAGAAATTCCCATTAGGGCTTATAGGAACAATTTGATTTTAGCTTTCACAGAATAAAGGTCTTTCACACCATTTTAGACAAAGATCTACAAATTTCTCGAAATCATCTGCTTCCAACAGTACTGTGCATGTGGAAATGTCAACTACTTCAATGGGTTGATACAGTCAACCAAAAAAAGGATAAAATTAAAAATTCGAAAAATGTTTCAAAGCTTTATTAGATGCGGTGGGCAGAAGTCAAATGCTTTTGCTTCTTTCTAGAGATGGTAAAGGGTATTCAAAAACAAAAAGAAATAATGACAGCCTTTTGTTATTTGCTGTGTAAAAGGGATACAAAATAACACTCTGATATTAACCGTAGTCAAGTTGTAATATGTATTCCAAATCATAAATAAATTTAATTAATCACTTTAACATTAGTTAACATTAGTTAAATTTTGTAAATTTGTGAAAACTTACTGAGACAGAACGTTTTTGATCGCTATGTGGCGATCTTCATCAGTGTTTTCAGCTTGGAATTGTTTGGTTAAGCGATGATGGTTTTAAAGGCAGGTTTTCAATAGTATCAAAGAGTATATGTGATTTGTATTGGGTTTGTTCATTTAATATGTTTGTATTTTGTGTGTTTGTAAATTTCATATTGTTCTATTGTGTTAAGATGTGGCCCTTTTTTGTTGATGTGTAAGATTTCTGGGTTATGGTAAATGTCTTTGTAATTGTGTCCTGTTTCTTTTATGTGATTGTAAGATGCTGAGTTGGTGTTCTGTTTGTGTTCCTCGACTCTTTGTTTAAAGCTGTGACCTGTTTTCCCAATGTAGAATTTGTTGCATTTGTCGCAGTTTAGTTTGTATAGGCCTGCTGCTTGTAGTTTATCTTTGTTGTTGGGGTTGTGTTGTATTTTGTGTTGTAAATTGTTATTAGTTTTGTATGCTATTTTGTATCCTGTTTTTTTAAATTTGTGGGCTATTTGATGTTTTGTTTATGTATGGTATTGTGATGTATTTGTTTTCCCTGTCTGTAGTGTTAATTTTAGTGGTTTTGTGCCATACTTTGTCTATTATTGTGGTGTTGTATTCATTTGTATATGCTAAATATTTGATGATGGGGTCTAGTTCGTTGTTTATATTTTCTGTGGTCATTGGAACTTCTTTACGTCTAAGGAGCATGGATCTGAAAGCAGTGTGTTTGTGTTGGATAGGGTGGTTTGAGGTGTTGTGGATAAGTGTGTCTATCGTTGTGGGTTTTCTGTAGTGCTTACTTTCATGTTTCAACGTTTGATCAATATATTAACTTTATATGCTGTACATAATTAACTGTTTATTATTGTAAAAAAAACATTTAGTTACGTGTATGATTTTGGCTCTTTTTAGATAAAATCACGTGATGCAGTCTTAGAGTCAAGCAGGGAAGAGATAAAGAGACTTCTGGATAAAGCAACTAACCAGGCAGACACTCTAGGGAAGTGTGAGGTACTATAGATTATACATTGTTATGCCAATGTAGTGTTTTTTTTATTTGACATGAAAAGCACATTTATTTTGTCCTATGCTATTATTCTTTCTAAAAAAAGATAAAGTGAAAGATAGATATAAAGAAAAAATGCTTGGTTTTGATTATTTCTTATTTGTAAATACTCATTTGTTTCCAACACATGTATGCACATTGTGTTGGAAAATGTAGTAGATAATATGCCATATATATCTTGTTTTTACATTACTTAGAATAATTTCAATAAACATGTTAAATAAAATTTATCAAAAAATATGTATTTATATTGAACTCCATATTTGGGAAATATAAATTATTATTATTTTTTCCATCCCTCTAGAATATATGTAACAAGATAATTGATTGAAACAATTTTTAATTTTCGTTTGAATTATTTCTTGATAAATAAATAACAATAACCCTGCTACAAATATTTAAACACCCTTGATGTACATTTCGCCAACACAGTTAGCATCATCAGAAGGTTACAAACATACTGTAGCAGGGCTATTGTTATTTATTTATCATAATTACGCTACTGTGCTCTGTATAGAATTATTTCTTATTTCAAAGAAAACCAAGGCAATATTATTTTCTTCCCAAATGTAAGTCAGTCAGAAAAAAAGCAACAATTTCAGTTTTAATGAAAGTTTACAATAGAACAAGATGTTTAAGTTAGAAAATTTTAGACATTTAGGAAAAAAATATTGATATCTCTAAAAGAATTGATTTTACACTAATTCTTTTCGCATTATGTTTTCTAACATATTTTTTTTACAGGCAAAAATCAAAAGTCTACAAAAAGAAATAAATCTACGTGATAAAGATATCTCCACCCTTAATAATAAAGTAAGTACCTTAGAATAAATTTCTCATTTTTTGATAAATAGTCAATTTGAACAAGTGTTTAAATATTTTTTTATAATAGACCTTATTTGTTTTCATATATTTAGCTTGCATGCATTTAACATTAGTTTATGACTATCCGAACTTTAAATTCTGTAAAAACTTACTGAGACAGAACGTTTTTGATCCCTATGTGGTGGTCTTCATCAGTGTCTTTTCCGTTCATCAGACGTTCTGTCTCAGTAAGTTTTTACAAATTTGCAAAATTTATAGTTCAGATAGTCATAAACTAATGTTAAAGTGATTAATTAAGATTCACTGGACTTAATGGACTAAAAATTCAAGAGTAGGATATTTTATTACTAAAGACTAATTCTCTTTTCAGTTAATGTTTTTTTAAAGATATTCGGAGTCCAATTATGTAATATAATGTAACTTTTCTCCCTAATTAGGCATAATCTACCATTCCTCATTATGAAAGCTCAGTAATATAGAATTATCATGATTCTTTATTCCTACTTACTTACTTACTAGCCAACGCCCACCCTTGGCTGCTGGGCCATTTGGTGGCGCGCTGACCAGTACAATCGAGAGAGACGTCCCTCTTTGTCCTCTTTGTCTGGCTGGACGTAGCCCAAGGAAGTGCATGTGAGGAGGTGATCCGCATCCATGGTTCTGTTTCCACACAACATGCAATCCGGCGATTGGAGTACATGAATCCTGTGGAGGTGTGCCGCCAGGTAGTCGTGGCCAGTAGCCAGGCGGAACAGTGCTACACCTGTGCGGCGGGGAAGGCTACGGTTTATTGGTCCTTCGGTGACGAGTGTAGCCCAGCTTTTGTTTTGAGAGGCCCTGATTAGGTTTTCTCTCGTGCTGCGATTTAAAGCTGAGTTTATCTGTATTTTGACCGATTGAAAAGAGGTTGAGGTAAGTGGCTGCGGTAAAGCAGCTCCCTGTTTAGCGAGAGTGTCGGCTTTCTCGTTTCCTTCTATATTGACATGACTTGGCACCCACTGAATGTGAATTTGCCAACCCTTCTCCTGAAGGGAGTCTAGTTGCTTTCTACAGGACAATGTTCGGTGGCATTCCACTTGTCTGTTGCTAGTGACACCCTGTATTGCTGTCATAGAGTCCACAAGAAATACAGCCTTATAGGTCCCTTTGATTTTTGAAAGTTCAATGGATGCTGCCAAGATAGCTTCAACCTCCCCATCATAATTGCTCTGGCTACTGCCGACTGCCACAGCCCCTTCGAATAATCGGCTGTGGAACCCAGCTCCTGTTCCACCGCTTGCTGATGATCCATCTGTGTAGATGTGTAGCCAGTCATCTGGCGGGAAGTTAGAATTAATAGTTTCAAGGGCTGCTGCCCTCAGCTCTGAGGGATTTGATTGACTTTTTGAGGCATTATGGTTTTGCAGTTTCAGACTAGCTGGTGGTAGGTTGTTAAAAGTCAAATGTTGAACCGGTTCAGCTGGTACTCCCGGCTGAATATTGTATTTATTCAGGAGATCGTTGTACGTTGATAGTGATGTTTTTTGGGTTTTTAGCCTTTCGGTCGCATGCCTGTAATATGTCCAGCGATGACTGTATGTCCTCTTGTACCGCTCCCAAAAATTGAGTGTTAGTTTGTTTCTTCTAGCCAGCATGATTCTTTATTCCCGTATGAATCATATATGATTCATGTTAAACAAAAAGAGAGAGTGCTTCAATGGTATGCAATAAAGTCTTAAAATAATAAAAATATATGATAAATATGCAATAATAAGGTAATGCTTTGATCACACACACACAAAAATTATTTCATGGGTGTTGTTTGTTAACCCATTGCTGATCTAACTAGAGGGTACAAATTAATTTCTCATTTCAATTGAGTTGTATTTTGCTACAAACAAAACTGCAGCACTATAAAGAACTACACATATTTCTTTATACAGTTGCAATTTTTTTATTTGTTACTTTGCACCATAGTTTATTATTTGTTAATTGATTATTATGTGTAACCATAATGAGTAAAAACAAATTAAAACTTACTTATGGTTTGAAGTTTCCTTTATATTCTAGGCTCCCACTGTTATTGTTCATTTCTTATGTACTAATTACAGCTATTGACTAGCACAAAGTAAAATCTATATTGAGCTTCTCACTCCAGTTAACATAAAACATGCTGAAGCATTTCATTATGTTAAGATGTCTCGCAGAAGGTCAGTGGACTATAAATATCTTTATTTATTTATGCTGTTAGTCTCGATAGTTGACAAATATCCCTTAGAAAGCAGAGACATCTGGTCTTGTGCATGAGATATCAGAAAATAAACTCTCTTAAAGCAAACAAATTAATCAAACAATGACGACATTTACGACTAGCTGGGCTAGTCTTTATACCCGCTACTAATACATTGTCGTGACTAGCTGACCTAGTACATAAACCGCAAAGGGTTAATATTGTACATATTTTATTAAAGAACGCTTAATATTAAGATGGTGAGAAATAAAATTAAATTTGATGAATAAAAGTTAGCATGATTATTATAAGAATTATATTAAGATTATATCTAGTTGTGCAGTGTTTTACATTTTTAAGATTATTAAAATTTGTTTTTTTTCATGAAATATCCTTTCATGATATATGTTCAGAATAATAAATAAAATTATGAGTTTTCCTGTAAATATATATATACATATATATATATATTTTTTTTTTTTTTTTTTTTTTTTTTTTTTTTTTTTTTTAAATAAAAATCATTAGTGTAATTTTTCTTTTCAGTTTTTTTTCAAATTTAAACCTTTGAAAATAAATTTAGGCCTATTTAATTTTGTGACATCTAATAATGTTGATTTTGTAGAAATTTTGTTTTTGCAAAATTTTAATACTCATACACTATCTTCTACGTAAGGGAACTAACATATTTTTAAAATCATTTAAGCACTAAACTTTGTTTACAAATATGGAAATAAGCTTGTAAAATACCCATATGTTTTAACTTGTCTCATTAGGAACAAAAACGATTAAATAGTATTTACAATGAATATTTTTAATCTTGTCCCCAAAGAGTTAAACTAATTGAAATATTATACCATTAAAATCTTTGATATATATATATATATATATATATATATATATATATATATATATATATATATATATATATATATATATTACCTTGACAAATTTCAGGTGGCTGAGCTTCAAATTAGAGCCAACAAACAGCAAGAGATGAATGATATTTTTGAAGCTTCTAAGCGAGATCAGGTAGGTCAGGAAATAAATCTTTTAGTAAAATTAATTATTTGTTATAATATGAAACTGTTTTAGTAACAATTTTTAAAAGAAATGTTTAGAGATTTTAAAAATGTAAATAGGTTGTGTTACTAAAACTGGTTTTTTAAAAGAAAAAAAAAATCGGTTTTTTTAACAGGCGCCAAAAAATATACAAACTTCAATATTAAAATTAACACCAAAATTTAAGTCTATAAATTAATTTTCTTGTAGTGCTTACCCAGTTTTAAAAGCTTTTTTTACTTTATAACAGAATCTACTCCAGAAGAAAATGGGCGAGTTGAGTGACGAATTGATAAAAGAAAGAGAAAAGACTACCAAACTGTCACTAGAGTTGAGTCTTGCTGTAAATGAGGTCCAGAGAGAACGTAAACTAAGTGAGATTCACAAACAACGCATTGATGAGATGACTCAAGCTTTGGCTAATAAAAGTGAAGAGGTGAGTGCAAGCAAACATGATTTTTGGATAAATAAGGAAACTCAGTTTTTTTATTAGCATTATTAATTCAAATACAGTTGTATTGGAACAATATATATTGAATGAAATTAAATGCAGTACTCTTTTATAAAATAATTAAGTTTCTGGAAAACAAGATGTTTTTATTGTGACTCTTGGTTAAACTTGCTTGTACTGAACTTGAAGTAAGATACTTGAAAGGTAAAAATTTTATAAAAACAATGAATTTAATTCATTAGATGCCAATGACGACAGGTTGTCATCACATCATTTTTTTTATTCCACTACTAAATCTAAAATGAATCAATGATATTTTATTTTTGTCCATTGCATCAAGTAAAGCTTCAATCATATCCAATATTTTTTCCATGTATGTCTAATTTTTTTCTTCGTTATTTTTTCATTTTTCTTAAAGGAAGTTGCACACAAATTATGAACTTTTACAAATGTATTATTGTTTATTATTTTCATTAAAATTAATTAACTAAAAATACTTGTACTTGTGTTAGTATGTTACACTTGCCTATAGTACTACTTACTTTTTTGGTTATTGAAAGCGGTCCTTTCAAGGGATCCCATTATCAATTCAGACTGTAACTGATTTCTTGGCTGTTTCAGGTTAGGGTGGGGTGGGATATTAGAAGTGTTTTGAAGAGTATTGGGGGTTATAATGTCAAAAAGTGTATATGGGTTATAATCTAATTGAGAATATGTGTTGGGTGTAGTTTTAAATATTTTTACATTTTATATTGTTCGGTTGTGATTTTTATTGTTATTAAGTGTCTTTTATATTGTTATTTTTGTTTTGTTTGTGAAGAATTTGTAGGTTTAATGTTATGTTTGTGTAACAACTTGAAGCAACTGTGGCGTAAATGTTTATATTAAATAAAAGAACCTCTTACCACAAATTCAACAATTTTTATTTTAACCTTATGTACATTTCGATTACAAATTAATCATCTTCAGAGGTATTTTACAAATAACTGATGGTTATTATACAAAGAGGTTATTTGTAAAATACCTCTGAAGATGATTACTTTATAATCGAAATGTACATATCGTTAAAATAAAAATTGTTGAATTTGTGGTAAGATGTTGTTTTATTTAATATTATATTTGTGTAGTTATGATTTGTGGATATGAGATGTTTAGCAAAGATTGGTTGGGTGTTTTTGGTGTTCATGGATGTTTATTTGGGTTATTTTGAGAAACATAATATGAAATGTAAAAACATTTCAAACTGAACCCAACACACATACTCAACACCCAATTACATTTCAACTCTTCTACACTTTTTGATATTATAACACCCAATACTCTTTAAAAATACACCTAATACCCCTATCCTAATATCAGTAATATCCCACCTTACTCTAACCTAAAACAACCAAGAGGTCAGATTACGGTCTAATTTTACAATGAAACATATCTCCCGAAACAGCCGTCCTCAATAATCCAAAAAGTAAGTGCTAATATAAGCAAGTGTAACATACTAATATTTGACAAGTGTCTTTAGTTAAAAACTAGTAGCTCAAGTGAAAATAGAATCAAATAGTATACAATTTATTATAATCATTATAGAATGTTTTAAAATTTCAAAATCAGTTATTTTTAAAACTACATTAAATTTTTTCTTTTCATTTAATTTATAAAATATTTTACCCAAAGACATTCAACAAATCCGACTCTAGGGAGACACTAGATTTTTTAAACTTTAGGTTGGAGGCAATTGATAACAAATAATGTTTTATTATGACAAAGAGCACATTATGTTTTTGAGCATTATTGTAAAAGAAATTTTATCCCTTGAGTCAAACATAAGTGGGAAAAGGTTAAACAATATTAATGTTTAAATTCATTACATTTATATTTTTTTAATTTCAAGCACAAAACAACTAATTATTGTTAACCTTAATTTTAGGATGTAATTATTTTTGCAAAACATTTAAACTTAACAACAAAAAGAGTGGTAAGGTTTTGGTTAAGACGCTATTTATTGGTTTGTGTCAAAAGTTTTTATAAATGGGCTTCGCTGTAGCCAGAAAAACTTTGATTGCAATTAATTAAAGTAAAAATGATTATAAATTAAATTATTTTAATAAAATATGTTGGTACTGTTTACCAACGAAAAGCTTTGGATATAAATTAATAAATATTCTTGTATTTGAATAACCTATGTTGTTTTAAAATATATATATATATATATATATATATATATATATATATATATATATATATATAATTAATAAATTAAAAATATTTCAAAAACAAGAATACTTTTAATGAATATATTTATTCAAAGCATTTTGCCGATAAAATAGTACCAGCATCTTTAGGAAAATAATTATCTAATTAGATTAGATAATTATTTTCCTGAAGATGCTGGTACTATTTTATCGGCGAAAAGTTTTGAATAAATATATTCATTAAAAGTATTATATATATATATATATATATATAGAGAGAGAGAGAGAGAGAGAGAGAGAGAGAGAGAGAGAGCTTTTGATCAAAAGCTTAGGGGGCAGTAAATAAATTATTTTATGAAAGACAAAAGTAGATTATTGAGTTAGTATGTAGTTCATTTTAGATTACTACATTTATAAATCACTCTTTATATTAAAATTGTATATTTCAGTTAAGTGAGATGGATTTATCATACATAGAACTGCAGAACAGGTTTGAAGAGTCAGATAAGGAGCTAAAGTGTTTGAAAGAACAGATGAAAAATCTTAAGAAACAGGTGAGAGTTTTTGAAACATAATGCTGTTTTTGAAATTGAAACAATTTCGAATGATGTATCCAATGCAAATGATAAAGTAACTTGAATCTTTTTGTCTGTGTATAGAATTTAAATACATATTATTTCAGCAGTAGTAACCTATAACAGAAAACAATTTAACGCTTTTTTAAAATGCCTTTTATAATTTCTTGTAAGGATACATTCTGATTATGATGACTTGGTCACCAATATGTAATAGTTTAATCTATATAACTTTGTATAATAGTTATTATTTAATTAATTATATATCTTATATTTTAATATTGGGAATTATATTAATGAGAGTTTTATCTAGAATGTTCTCAATAAATGAAGACTATATTTTTCTTTTGACAAAGAAGTTTTGGGAAGAGAAAAGGTAGGATCTTAATTGACGACATTTTATCTCAGAATATGTTTTCATTAAACTTATAGATAAAATTATAAATTGTATATATTTTTCTACTTCAATTAATTAGTGATAGGAGATTGAATGTTAAAGACATCCAAAATGTAATTAGAGTGTAAAAATTTAGATTAGGTTTAGACTATTTTATTAGAAAAAACAAAAAACATTGTATAATGTTCTTTAAAAATTTATAATTTGAAGAAATAAATAATCTGTAAACATATCAGATAATGGCAATCAAAAATAAATAAATAAATTGCTTCCATTACATCAACAAATTAATGTATTTTCTTAATTTTAAAGAAAAATCTACCAACAAACTTTAAAATAAATTATCTCTTACAGATATTTATGAAAATTTTTATTTGAAATAAATTTGTTTGATACAAAATTTTAATAGAAACGTGTATTTGAATAAACTAAACCATATAATATATTAATAAATGTACTTTATTCAATGGCACTGAACAATTTATTTTAAATAAATATGGTTAAACATTAGATATAACAGAAATGTTTAATGGGGGAAAATTATACCACCCAGGAAATGCTACTTTTCAGACATAAATTACTAACATTCTATACAAGAAGCTCAAACTTCCCAACCAGAGGATTACCCAATTATAATTAAAGAATCAATTATTATGGATTAATTTTATTTGATATAATATTTGCAAGTTGTACTATTATTAGATCAAAACATACACACCAAACTATCTCTCATCTCTTTTAATGCCCATCTTTTCAACAACGTTTAGCTACCTACTTATTCCAAACATTTCCAAAACCAATAAATTCATACGTTTAATAAGATAATAAAGTCGTATAAAATTGTACTCAAATATAATAAAATTATATTTTCAAATAACATTATAACAACGTGAGAATACAAACTTCTTATTACAGTATTAAAGAGAAACTGTGAATGTAAGACGTCATTTTGAACATAAAGTGCAGGAATTTTGGTAAATTGGTCATTTGTATAATATCTATAGATATAATATCTTCCTATGTGTCCAATTCTTTTTTCATCAAGCGCATAGTGATATGTTTAGAAAATTATTTATTCTTGAATATTGTGATCATTTTACATGGTGCTCCTATATCAGGATGAAACAACATAATAGGGGAAAAGGCAATGAACTACTAAGCTTCAAGCCATGAGTAACGTAAATTTGTTTATTTATTTTTTTACATATTTATTATTTTACTTATTTTAATCCATAATTATTTTTGTTTACAAATAAATTTAAAAAATTCTAAACTAGTGTAAGACAATTCAGTGGCTACGCCATTGATTTCACTATTAATTTGTACCTGTTGTGGGTCACAATCACTTAATCCACATTGTGTTAATAACTTGGTGACCTTATAATTGTAGTAAATTCATCAGACCTTAAAAAAATATTCCTCATTACATTCACTATGGGACAAATGTAATAAGGCCCACAACAAACAGGAAAATTTTTATCATGTCAATCTTAACTTATATGACTACAACCCAGAACTAATGTTACAAAAATGTTTCATTATGTGTTACTGTCAAGCATTATATGTGCTGTCAAGATGTGTGCGTTGCTGGCATCTTGCTTGCATCTGAGGCTTGGTACTATCAGCATGCAGGGAAATGGCTTTACAGCAAGATTTAACACTCAAAATCTCTACACTAATATTAATACAAAACTCATTTATAACTAGAAACCCTGTATAAATATTACAACCTGTACCATTCGCCAAGTTTCTTTTTCTGTTTATAAAGAATTGTGATCATTTTCAAGGCGTTCAATAGTTCACAGACCAGTGTTATTTGAACAAGTCTTGCAGATAATAACAGACATTATATATTCTAATTCAATAACAATATTTACAAAGAAATAAAATACCAGGGGAAAACAACACAGAAATATTTTTGTCATTGACACGAAATAATCATTGCAATCTCAGAATGAAAATAACCAGAAAGTCCAAGAAATTTTATACTAAAATGCAACAAATTGGCCTTAAGACCCATTTTACACAAATGGTAAAGTCACATTGAAAATGAGAAAAATGTTTATTGTTGCAACAAGCCAGTTTTTGTTTGCTTGACCATGTTGGTATGCCGACACACCTCCTATGATGAATATTTTAATATATAAAAAATACATAAAAAAGTTTATATAAAAAATATTATTTCTCATTAAGTTTTCATATAAATTTATCAAATTTATAAGGTTGGTAAGTCGTTAGTTTATTGAGTTAAAATGTTTTTTAATTGTTAACTTAGTTATTTTATTAATCAATTCCTTCTATTAGTTCACACTCTCTTATTATATCTTGTACAAATTTTCAATAATTAATAAAATACATTTTTATTCATCCAATCAAGTTCAAATACATTTTTTTAAAATATAATGAATGAAGTTTCTTGATGTAATCATCTTGAATTCACTGATTAAACTAATTTTACACTACTTAACTAAGTGAATACGTAATTGCTTAGCAATTACGTATTCACTTAGTTAAGTAGTGTAAAATTAATATAATGAATGATAATTAATGTTTATAAGTTTTGTTAAATATTTTTCATTATTAAAATTTTAAAAACTTGATTCGAACATGTTTGAAATTAAGCACTTTGGCACTGAGCCAACTTTCCCATAGCTAGAAATTCAATTACATAAAGATGTATATGAAATTATAAGAAAAAGGTTGCTTGCTATAGTGAAGCATTACAAGAGGTGGATAGAATGAAAAGTTATAAATCACCATCAGCTTCGTAATATAGAAATGAAAAAAAGAAAGTGAATAAAAATATTAACAAACAAAAATAATACTCCATCACCATATACTGTATAGAGAGGGAAATTGTAAGCTAATTTGCTTTCTATTCTGCCACTTAATATTGTGATTCTATCATATGTATATACAAATTTATATTAATTGTAATTATAAAGTAAAAAGTAATTCAAATAAAACTTGTTGTCTTTGTCACCCTCAGTAGGAATTAATTAGAATTTTTTTTCCATATTACTTGTTATATTTTCATAAGTAATATACACAGACTACAGCATCGAGGCGAGTTGGTTTATAAATTGACAGTTTTTCCCATTAAGCAATAATGTAGAAGTTTTACAAAGTTAAGTGATCAAAGCCATGAGAAGTAAGAAGATGGTAATAATATAAAAAATAATATCAAAAATATTTTTTAATATTGTGTAATATTAAAAAAAATATTATCTGGAAATATTGAAACATCTTTGTGATGCTTCTGAATTAAAGGGTTGAAACGTAAAGGTCGAATTGATGGATATTCTATGTTGACTGACACTGAAAACCAATATTTAGGCTTTGTTAAAACATGACACAAGTGTTCATTAATTTATTGCTTAGTATATTTTTTTTAATTTTAGGATTAGGTTAGAAGATTTTGATTGAACTGATACCCTTTATATAGTACTAGCAGAGTACCCATTGACGAATATTTGTATTGATTTAATTTGTATTAGTATTTGGGTTGAATTTAATTTACTGAAATTAAATCCCAATAAATAAATATATCAAACTATAGTTTATAAACCTACTGGAGTTGCCTAGGCCAGTGGGTTGGTGCCCTGATGGAATTTCTAAATAAAAATAGGCCAGGGACTTCAGTGAAGACCAGGGACCCTAAGAATGTCCATGTAAAATTTCAGGTATTTATTTCCCAATCCCACGTGTTCGATAGAGGAAAACATTATACCAGGCGACACAGAAAGTCATCAGGGATACAAAAAAAAATAATGAAAACTCTTGCTCAGGGAAATAAATAAAATTGTTATAAAATTAAAGTTGGGTAAACATTTTGTTGCGGAGTAATAAGAAGTAATACGACTGTGTATCAACAACGCACCGTACTACGTATACATATATTAAAATATAAGCCTACCTATAAAATATCCAGTTACGATAGATTTTGTTGTAACTTTATACAATACTATATATATTAAAATATACCTGTATAGTGTCCAGTCAGGACATTTGGTTGTAATTTTATATAACATTACCTATTTAAACGTCTACTTCGGCAGAGTAATACTTTGTCCATGATCTCTATTGTAGCCTTAAATGTGTACATTTGGTTAAATGTATAAAATTACCGTAATAAATGTATAAAATTATTATATATAAATAACCAAATCTATCCGGACTGGATACTTCATACGTATATAAAATTAACTATCCGTGGCAATAACAAACAATAATTGTCAATATAAGGACATGTTTTTGATTCATTTTATATGCATTGTATTGGGGGTGAGCAATGTACATTTTTACCAGCACTATTAGCATCACGTTTGGGGGAATTGCATTTTTCCAAAACTGTAAACTTTTGGGGTGTAAGCGAGAGTTTTCATAATTTTGTTTGTATCTCTGATGAATCTCTTTGTCACCCGGTATGATATTTTTTGCTAACACGTGGGAACAGGAAATAATTACCAAATTTCAACTCAATGGGTTCAGTATTTTTTACGTGATTAAGTAAAACACACACACACACAGACACCGTTCAATTTTTATATAATAATATAAATTAGTTAACAAATAAATAAAACTATAAACTTACTGATTATTGTCATGAAAACCAAGGGAAGAAAAAACTTCGAATTGTAACATAACATTTATAAAGTAAACTAACCTAGAAATATGAATAACAATCAAATACTATCAGCTGTTTAGATGTGTTTAAAAGTGACTGTTACAGGTGATTATCAGCTGATTGAGGCAAGTTAAGTATTAAATGGAGTATAGAAAATTGAGTGTTAATGGGTTTTTCAAAACACGTGGGGTGGAGCCCTGACGTAATATCTAAATAAAAATAGGTCTACTGTATGTGTTAACGAGGGTTCCTAATAATGTCTATGTAAAATTTCAGCTCAATGGGTAAAGTAATGTTTACGTGATTGAGTAACACACACAGACACAATTAGATTTTTATGTATTACTATAGATAAATAATACAAAGTTAATAAAAAGGAGCTGTGCAGTTTCTTGAATTTTACAGAATGTCTCCAGTGACTATTGAAAGTTAAGGCAAATGGCCTAAAACAAAATAAATTTTTTATGTAAAATTTTAGAAAATTTTATAGATAATGTCTGCAATTCTACCCTTGCATTAACTGAAAATTTATTACATATTTTTCCTTGGTTTGTACAGATAAATACTCAAACTGAACAGAAACTTGAGGGAGAGAAGGAATTGCGAATGGTTCAAGAGAAACTCCTGCACGTTGTTAAAAGAGAGGCAGATATCCACCAGGAATTTTCCCATAAGGTAAACTTTATGTATAACCACATATTACTAATAATATGACTAACAGTAAAGACAATGAATAAACTTATCTTGCTGCATAAATTATTGTTTTTTCTCCAATAACAATGTTTTGCTCCTACCCAGTCAATTTTAATGCATTGTTTTAAAAATTCTACTGTTTAAAAGAAATATGGTTAAAAATATCTATGATGTGGCATATGATGGAAAAATGAAGTTAAAACTGAAAACAATTAAATTTTTATATTTTTTGGTCAAACTTGAATACATGAGTTCTTGGAATTATGAAATGTTTCATTGAATGGTTTTATTTAATCAATTCTATTTTTAATTTGTTTATTTATTTGAAACTGCTTGTTTACAACAATACTTATACTTGGAGGAAACGTTTTTGTCTTACGACTGGAGGTTGAAGAAGTCGTAAGACGAAAACGTTTCCAACAAGTGTAAGTTAACAATTTAACAACCTTTGGTTAACCAAATGTTCGGTCGCAAGTAATATCAAAGTATAATAAGAAAATTAATTTATATCTATGTAAATTATTTTGAAAAATATTATTATTTAGTGTTTAATTGTAAAAACTGTAGTGGTAGTAAAATAGTTTAGAAGAAAAAAATAAATTATGTATCCAAAAAACAATTAGAATGTTTCTGAAAAGCTTAGTTAAACATACATTTAAAATGCTCAAAATTTTTAAAAGCTTTAAATCCTGTTCACAGAAATTCCAGTTTTGTATCTTTTCTTTATTACAGTAAATAAAATACTAATGTTAGATATTACTTAGACTTTTGATTTTCTAGTTCCCCTTTAGAAGTGTGAGGAAGCATAAGAAACGCTGTAAGGACAACAGCACTAGTATTAATCTTATTTCTTTTCTTATGATATAATACCTCTTGAACATCCGTTCTGCTCAAATAAGAATTTTTTTCTTGAAAAAATAATATCTAATGCATTATAATATAATGCGAAAAACCAACTATAGTTATCATCGCCTAGAGACTAAATATTTAAAACTAAAAAATTATTTTAGAGTAACTAAAAAGAATTAAATTAACCTAATTCTAACTTAGACTAACTAAAACTATAAAAAATATGATTAAATTTTGTTAAATAAATTAAGATGGCATAGGAAAGTGATGACATGGTCAATAGCCGTGGCATCTTCCTTTAATATGACTTGTAAACTCCCTTGATGATCATAACGTTAATGAATCTTGGTCAAATCATCACATTCAAGCCAAACATACTTGACTGTGATGGTAACTACACAAATCTGAAATAGTGGTGGATCCTCGTGTTTCATCTACCATCCATGTTAATAAAGAATGGGCGACACAAAGATAAGTAACCACCCCATCCACTATGATTCGAAATTCCTGTCTCCTTTATGAACTATTCCAATTCTGGGATGACTTTGAAGAAACGGATTAATGTCCTGGCTGTTTACCTCAGATTTCTCACCACTTATTTTATTTCATAGGTTTCTCTCACTTTACCCATTTTCAGTAATTTTGGGACTACTATATACATGGAAGTAAAATAATAGTTTTTTTATATAGTACTATATTTTTTGTAAACATTGCAAATTTATTTATATTTCTTTTATGAATAATAGTAACCAATTTAGATGTGGTAATATTTTTCAGGAAAATGAATGGATGGAGCGAATCCAAGAAAGTCAAACAGAAATTTACAAACTGTCCGATATCATTAGTTCACTCACAGATGAACTGTCTAGTGCCAAGATGGAAATAGAAAGTGATAGGTCTAAAAATGAAACAACTGAGCAAAAGCTAAGGGAAGCTTCAGAATCTATAGCATTGCTTAAATTACAAGTAAGGCTTAGAAAAAATAATAATAATCATTAACTTCAACTTTAACTCTAGGATACATCTATCTTAGCTGTTTCAAGAGATATGTCTCTTTATCAACTTATTTCCAAATTGACAAGAAGACAAATACCCTACGACAGCTGTCCCCATTTATTTAAAAAGTAATTGCTACTATAGCAAAGTGTTTATAGAATCCTATTTGTTAAAAATATATAAGTATTTAAATCTCATTACCTATTAAAACTATTGGGGAAATTTAAAGTATATACATTTAGAGAGATTTATCTAAATATTTTTTGAAATCATTTATTTAATCTATTCACTATTGTATATACATTTGAGCACACTCATTTGCCTTGCCTAACATTGTTCTTTGTTTGTTAGGAAAGAAAGAAGAGGGGTTTTAAATGTATACAAATGTTCTCAAAATTCTGTAACTATTTGTCTTGAATAAAAACTAAACCCCCTTGAAGAGATTTGTTGTTACATAGAATCTAGGAAAATTATCAATAAAATCAAAGTAAAATAAATATAATGTAATGTAAAAAAATTGTAAATTTTGTTGTCAATAGCAATCAGCAAAACCTTTGAACTATAGGAAATAGGAACTTGCCGATCTTATTCTAATGTAAATTTATAAAAATAAACATTTTATATTGCACTAAGCAAACGTTCATCAGTATCTAGTTTTAGTTATTTTTACTGTCTTTAATTTACTTAGATGAAACAAAAACAATTAAGAAAACGATACCAATTGATAAATTAGTTCTAAATAACAAAACTTAAACTTTTAAAAAAATGTTTTAACTTGCCTATAGTAGCACTTACTTTGCTTGTTGAGGACGGCCGTTTCGGGAGATGTGTCCCTTTGTCAACTCAGACCGTAACTCTGAGTTACGGTCCGAGTTGACAAAGGGACACATCTCCCGAAACGGCCGTCCTCAACAAGCAAAGTAAGTGCTACTATAGGCAAGTTAAAACATTTTTTAAAAAGTTTAAGTGATTACTAGTAGCTCACGCGAAGATGGAATCAACAAATGTCTAAATAACAGTTCAAACCAAGCTGTTCGTCTTCAATCTGCTAACTATTAGATTCTTATAAATAGTCCAGTGATTACAAAGAAAAACCTATTCGTAATATAACAAAAATTATAATTTTAAAAATCTTTTAAAAATGGCAATACACAAAAACATATGTTTACCTATACACGCCTAAATTACTTATTTACTGAATATGTATGTAATCTATATACTCAAATAATGATGATTAACCAATCAACAAAATTTTTCAGTCTGAGTTAACTTTGTGTTGCCTAATCTTTTCGACACATTTTCAACTTTTACATTATAGCTGCACTTTTTGATAGTTTTTCTCTTATTTCATATAATCTGAAAATAAATAAATTGAAGGTAAAATATAATTTTTCATTTAGTTTGAAACTTATGATAAGGTTGCATTTTGACAATAGAATGGGCTAGTCTTCTGAAAATTATTAACAACTCTGAAAATGTTCAATGTTTTTTACTAACAGTATTTTGGTTTTATAGTTGCGTTAGATTTTCTCTGGCTTTCTTTCTATGGGTGGGTGTAGAATGCCCACTGTGATGGGAGGTGTGACATTCTTCGTGGTATCCTACTCACTCATAACAAAACCTCATAAAAAGCAAAACACAACACTGCTTAATTATTAAATAAATCTGTCATACATTCTTAGGGAAGTGGGAAGGTAGACACTTTCACTTACTTTGTTCTTGATTTAAAGTAAAAGACTTGGTGCACACAAATTATAATTTTCCCCTAGTAATTTTGAATCATTATCTCCTTTTTCAATTCCTTCTGTTAGTTCACACTCTCCTTATATATGCAATAAACTTCCTTGAACGGACACATCCAATGTACGGAC
Source organism: Prosapia bicincta (assembly GCA_036971475.1). Lineage (NCBI taxonomy): Eukaryota > Metazoa > Arthropoda > Insecta > Hemiptera > Cercopidae > Prosapia > Prosapia bicincta. The sequence continues at coordinate 3,621,263 of JBAIZL010000002.1, forward strand.
ACTTCTCTTAAACGGTTATTTTTCTGAAGTACTATAATGAAACACACTATATTAAAAACACATCCAGTTACGATTATCATCATATTTAGTTGTTGTTTGCTTATTTCAGGGTCTGAATGTAGAACTCCACTTTACCCTTCCTAAATTTCTCATTTTCCAAGAATTCCAACATCCATTTCTTCATCATGCTCATTAGTTTAATAAGAACTCATTATTGGTTACATTAGGCGTGTCTTTCTTTTCAGCTGAATGAAAAAGAAGGAATAACTGGCAAACTTCATGGAGCTCTGACACATCTCAGTCTAAAGGTAGTATCCAATGTTCAAAACTTGGAAAACAAAGAATCTTTACTCAAGCACTGTGAGGAACAAGTGTCTCAACTACAGGCAATGTTACAAGAGGTAAAAAACTTTGTAGCTGTGATATCGCATCACTCAGTAACATGTTATGCTCTGTAATTGGTTGTTAAGAGAGCATTAACCTCTAATCAGTAAACATAATTTAAAGTTTCTGTAAGCAATATTTCTTATATATTAACCTTGTTGAAAAATACATTTGGAAACGGTCCCACTGTTTTCTAGCACTGACTTCAAGAACAATTGTAATACTGTTGTCAACAACTGTATTGTCATTTTTGTATCCATAGATGTGTGTGTGTGTGTGAGTGAGTGTGTGAGTGTGTGTGTGTGTGTGTGTGTGTGTGTGTGTGTGAGTGTGTGTGTGTGTGTGTGTGTGTGTGTGTGAGTGTGTGTGTGTGTGTATAAATATACATAAGTATGTGTACACACACACACACACACATATATATAAATAAAAATAAACTTTTGATAACATTGTAATAGATTTGGCAACGCTGTTTATTTGATCTAGTTTGCACATATGTTAATTTTAATTGTTTAATATTCCTGATGATGTTGCTACTGTTTGCCAACGAAAAGCTTTGAATTGTAAATTCAATAATAATTCTTGTATTTGTATTTTGACTTATTTCTTTATATATATATATATATATATATATATATATATATATATATATATTAATATGGTTATTTATTTATTTATATTATAACCAAACTTATTTAAAATAAGTTTTAACTTTAGGTTATATTTAATTACCTTATCTTTCTATAGTCACACCTTCAGGTTTCTAAATAATTAACAATCATATAAAATTTAACATCACTTGTATTTGTTCCTCTGTCATCCAATTGTTACAAGTTATACCAAATTGCATTAATACGATGCAGTGACAAAGATTGATTGCTTAACTATTACTACAATTACTAAAAAAGTGGGCTCTTGAGGCTCTAGGTTTTTTATATAATCAAGTTTAATAATTACAGTGTTAAGTTGTTCTTTCTCTCGGGTCGTTATTACAGGATCTTCTATGAATTAAAAAGTGGTGAAAAAACTAGATTAGTTTTTATAATTACAATTAATTTAAATTTGTTCTGAAATTACTAAATTATAAATTTTTGTTGGCTAAATCTAATGTAAGAAAGATTGTAATTACTTGAGTTTCTGGAATTGGTCGTCGTCTTAACTGTTTCATTGCACTTTTACACGTAAATAACTTACTTCCTTAATTCTTTACTATCTGCTTAATTCATTCATGTCGCACTTTTAAAAATTACACATAAGAAACTAACAATTCCCTTCTAAACATATTTATCCTTTTTTAAATATTGCTTTCAACATTGCCCCCCCCCCCTAATACGTCTACTCTCTTCTGAAGTTCCTCCAAAATTTACCCTTTTGCCCAATGATTTTAGTTTTTAAGAACCAGCATAATCTCCCCCCTTACGTATTTCAGTTAATCGGTGATTCCCACACAGCTTTTACAAATAGCCTTCCTAAGGTACAGTGTTACTTTCCCAGGTTATATTTTATTAAAAATTAATAAGTAATTCTTGTATTTGAATAATTGCAGTTGTATGCATGAATGATTCTTTATTGTTTTATATCAGTGACTATCCAGACGACAATAATGATGACAACACTATTTTGATAAGTTATCAAAGAAATAACTATATGAAGCAACTGTGGCGTAATGTTTATTTTTAAATAAATAAAACCTCTAAACCACAAATAACATTTTATTTAAACCTTATTGAGAGTTGTATTTTTTAAATACCTCTGAAGATGATTGCTGGGCAATCGAAATGTACATAAGGTTTAAATAAAATGTTATTTGTGGTTTAGAGGTTTTATTTATTTAAAAATTATCAAAGAAACATAACTAATAAATTTAGATAGATGAAATTGTTTAAATAAGAGGAAAATTAAAGGTTTATGCAAGTTGTGAAATAACAATGAATGAAATTTATATTTATATAAAACTATTGCAGAGAAATGCCTAATATGAGGTTCACATGAATCACAATATTCAAATTTATGGTCGTTTTTATTTTAAGAATGTCTTATTCAGTTTTGGATTTTTATGCTACTGTTATGTTAATGGGACAATCTGGTATCACTAAATCAATGGTTTTATTTATAGACCTAGTAGACTGTATGTTTGAGTATTTCACTGTATGATTAGTTGCTTTTCCTTTTATCTTCGTAATATAAAAGTAACAGTTAATGGAATGATTCTTGGGGTTCGCGCCAATTCATGGGAACAGCAAAGTTCATGTAGCAAGAACTGGTAAGTGCAATCAATTATACACTTTATACAGGTAAGCAACAAACACAAGGAGCTGTTAGATATAGAACCTAACAGATGCTAAGGTGTTTATCTTGATCCTCCACCTGAGCATCTTTTAGTAGAAGCATGTTATAAAATTTTGTCATGTGATCAAATGTAAAAACTTTTCTGCCTATAACTATTTACTGATAAGATTGGTAAAATTTTATTTTTCACCTCTTTATTGTAACGTTCTAACTAAGTATGTTTCTGTATTTTTTAGAAAATTAACCAAGAAGAAGTGAAAAATGATCAGATAAGACATTTGAAAAAAGAACTTGAAAAACTTCGTTCTCAGTTTGACACTGAACAAAAGAAGGGCATTCAGGTGTTGTATAATAATTAAATATGATTTAAACTATATAATTAATGTTTTGTTGCTAAACAAATTTTCAAAATGTGTTTTTAATTTTTAGATATCAAAAAAAGACAGCATGATTGAATTACTGGAGAGTAAAGTGGAAAAACTTACTGTAGAGCTGGAATCTTGTAAATACATGAAAAATAGAGACGCTGAATGTGTGGCAGCTCTTCTTAGTGAGGTTAGAAATTACCTAAATGTTTGTTTAGAACTTATTGCTTTTATATAATGTTAAAGACAGACAGCAATAAATATAGTGAATAATTTTTGTCTCAACAAATTAGGGAGAAAGAAAAGTAACCACCTTTATTTCCAAGTGTTTTTATTTACTTATTTTGCATGTATCAGATTTTAGTGTTGTCTAACTACATTATGAATATTATATACATTACTACCTATTGCCATTAGGTAAGTCTGTCAGTCTCCTATCTAGTCCAAAAATTCCTATATATATATTCTTGATATTTTACGTTATCCATTGTTTTTCCGTTGCACTGACTTTATGAAGTTAATATATTATTATTGTAAGAACCATTAAGTGTAATGATTTTACCTTGTGTGATGAGGCGCCTTTCAGTCACTTGACCATTGTCGAATCACATATATATATATAACAATTTATATTTCATGTGTAAATATAAATTAAATTAAACATTGAAAAATAAAAGTAAAAATCTAAACAACTCTTTACTGAATGACTGCCATATATCACCATCCAAACGCTCATGAAATAACAGCTTTTCCTGCCTCTACATATGTTGACCCTAATAATTTTCATTTTCACTTTGTATAGAAGAAATATATGGATATGAACCATAGGTATGGTTAAGTTAATGAAATAAATCTCCCATGACGTATTAGTCAAAGAAAATTATGATTTTCAGTTGCATGAAAGCATAGCTGAGGTAGAGTTACTTTGTTTGCTTTTTAAGACAATATGTACTACTTACTATCAGGTTGTCCCAGATATTGAAAGCTTTTAACTTGTTCAAACGTGTTGTCTATAATTTTACCATTTTATTTCCTTTCACGTCTCTCTCAGTAGCTATTTAATAAATTACTTAATAATAACATGTCAGCTATCATTTTATCTCTTCCATATGTAGATCTGGATTCACCTTAACTCATATATGTATGTATGTGTGTGTGTTGTCTGTGTGTGTATGTGTGTGTGGGTGTGGGTGTGTGTGTATGTGTGGGTGGGTGTGTGAACATTATAAATGTCATGTATTTCAACTTATGAGTACAGTAAAACCTCTCATATTCGGATCTCCCCGATATCCGGACGTAATATGAAAATAAAGCAAGCGTTTTTATTCTGCAAATTATTAAAGGCTTAGTCAGTGCCTGCCAAAGATGACAAAAGAAAACAAATGATGACGCATAAAGAAGCTTTCCAGGCGCTTCACCAGTTGAGCGAGTACGTCAAACAACAGCAGCTGATCATCTACTCTTTCGAAGGTGGAGGGATTTTCATCAAAGAAACGTGTACAACAAAACAAGCAAACCGCCATTAATTCTTTTTTTTTACCAAAACTCATAATGTACATATGTAGGGCCTATGTACAGTACGATATTAAAGGCTTATATAACTAAATCATACGTACAGTTCTATATTGCTATTAAAATATAATTACAATCTTCAAAATGTCTAACTTATTTACTTAAAACAATTATAAATGTACTTCTAATTGGAATAGTTGTGATTACACAGTTCAAACACACATCATTACATAACCCCTCCCATATCTGGATTTTAAATCTTTTAAAATAAACAATTGATAACAATTGATGCTATCAATAGCAAACAAATAGCATTCAAGTTATAAAGATGCAAAATATAAGTACACACATAACTATGAAAATGAAATTACTTGCTTCATTTATGTCATTCTCATTTTGGTAATTTGAATTACTGAGAATGTAAGATACAGTTTCTTTTATAAAATAAACAATCAAATCATATTTTTCAAAACCTTTTTTATTTAATTCCTTCCATCTTTCTCTATTCCTTTACATATTTTTCAATTCTATTTAAAAATTTGTCTAAACATTGGCGTTTTAATACCAAACTCTGAGATGTCTGCCTCCTGTAAATATAAACTGCCTACAACTGGATCTTTCACCTTATCATATTTGGCAAAAAGCTTTCCCAAATTCTCCTTTAGGTAACAGACGTGAAAATTGCGTGGTACAGGCGCGTATCCAAGGGGTGATCGCCCCCCCTCCCAACACTTAAGAACTTTGGGTTAAAAATCGACAATATATTATTAAATTAGGACTTTCTATTAAATTAGACTTTTACTTAAGTTAATTCGTCTTTTATTATAAATAAAAAATAAAATTTTAATTTTTAATTTGAAAATGTGATGCGTTCCCTCGGCATACCCTCGTAAACGTCTAAACGTTTTAACAACAGTGAAGCTTAGTCTCGAATATATGATTTTCAATACGTAATTTTGCAAGCGTAATATTCGCAGTTGACTCCGGAATTGTTCGTGAAGGAAGAATAACTACTTATATTAATTAATAAACCATTTTTATAATAATAGCTTGTTATGAAATTAATAATATTCTCTAACCATAAGTGTTATCGAAACTGGAATAATTATTTATTAAAAAGTCTAATTTGCTACGAATCTTTATCACGTTACCGATTTCTAACGCAAGCGTAGAAAGAACTTTTCTGTTCTATGTTTTTACATACACGCACGCGCGCGCACACACACACACATATATTATATATGTATATATAAATATATATATAATGCATCGATCGCCCCCCCCCAAGCTGGATAAGCACCTGTGGTACCAAGCCTAGATCTTATGGTAGATGACCAATCTGTTCCCATCCAGATGTTCTCATGAAATTTTAGGATTGTTGAATAGGATCTGCATGGCGATAACGTAACTCCCTACATTAGAAGGCCATGTCACTTTTTCTGGTTTCACATTGATGTCTAGTCAGAATAGCATATGCTAGTATGATACTGTGTTATTATCCTGTCTTTTATGATGTGATTATGTATTTCTCATTATCCCTTGCTGCATAAATTTGATTAAAAAGACTCCATGCTTATCCCAAAACATGGTTGTCATAACCTTCCTTGTTAAGATTGTATGCTTTGCCTTGACCTTTTTTGACTGTTGATGTTGTGTAATAAAGTTCTATTGACTGACGTTCTTCCTCTGGAGTCATGTATTAAAGGACGTCCAGAATTTTTAATACGCAAACATCCTGGGAAACAGTGTGAATGCATGGTTTAATCCTCGTATGACACTAGCTTTAGTAATTAGAACCTTACTTCCTAAATTTCACTTTAGGTTTTTGTAGGTTAGGGTGGGGGTGGGATATTAGGTTGGGAATGTGAGTGTATTTTGTTGAGTGTTAGGACTTTTCGATATCATAACTCCTAATACTCACTAAAATACTTCAAAATCCCCATCCTAATATCCCACCCCCATCCCAACCTACAAAAAACAACCTTGAGATCAGTTATGGTCTGAGCTGACAATGGGACCCATCTCCTCAACAAATATAAGTAAGTGCTACTATAGGCAATTTGTAACATATTTACAAGTGATTTTTGTGAAAACTAGTAGCTCTCGTGAAGATTGAATCAACAAATATCCAAAACACCATTCCTGTAATTATGTAACAATATAATTTAAATATACTATTTTTTTATTTACTTTTTACACTATCACAAATATTATTTCCTTCAATATGTCCATATTTATAAATGTTTTTTATTAAATAATTTTTGTATATTCTCTACTTTGTCTTGCTTTATTCTTATTTAGATTAGACCTTTTAATTTATATTTTATATATATTTGTTTAAAGAAAGCTGAGGAAATGGCAAAGAAAGATGAAGAAATCATTGCCTTGCAACTGCAATTGAAAAAATCTTCTGTACAGGTATTTATGAAATAAAGTTTGAAAAATATTATTTTCCTTTATATTTAATTTTTCTTTTAAATAAGGACATTAAATTTTAGGAAACAAATTCAGAACCATTATTTTTGCTAACCTAACTTTCAGCCCATCTTTCATTATCATGGTACTTTCTTGATGGCTACTTACTTTTTCAGTTTTAATCCTAAGGTCAATATTGTTTATACTAAATTTTAAAAAAATATTTGGCTATTTTCTATTTATTACTTTTAAATTAAATTGAAAAAAAATATGTAACACTGTCCCTTTGCATTAAATTTAATTTTGTATGAAGCTTAAAATGAGAAGCTCATTTGCACCAACATAACTAATTACAAAATACAAACTGTAAAAGTATAATTGTTCTTATAAATTAAATATATGCAAATTCATTCTTTTTACGTATTATACATGTAAATAAACTTTACTTTAACAAATTTTGTGTAAATGTAAAGAAAACCAACATTTTACCTTCAGTGCCACTGTCTTGGTCTCTATCAGGTCTCTATCGGTCTTGATCAAGCTTCTCCTTGATAATTAGAACTAAACACAACTAATCTGTAGGTATATGATGTTTTTTTTTTAATGGTCATGTTGACTCTAGGATTCTGTAATAGCCAGAATCAGAAATTTCCAGTACACACTGTACCAGAAATTATTGTTGTTTACCATAAACGCATTTCTGGAAGCTATTCATGTTTATTCGACCACTCAAAATAACAATTGAGTAAATGATAATACGGTTGAATATCGAGTCAAAATTGTTTTATTTTATTGAACATATAAACTTTTAAATTTCTGTTGTGAATATACTTGTAGTTTATAGTGTAACGTAAAATTGTTTTCAGGCTTGATAAGGGTAACAAATCAGTTGCTGAAACGTTGCAGTAAATAAATAAAATAATTTTGACTCGATATTCAACCGTCTCATCATTTATACTTTCCTGGAAGGTTAAAAGTAGGTAAATATAACACAATGTTATGAATTTCAAGTAGGGATATGTTATATTCATGAACAAAAATTTAAGGACACCCTGGCAAGGATGAAATTCTCCAAAATTCAAGAAAATATTGGACTGAGAAAATGTTGACTAAAGATTACAAAGTAAAACAGTGGTTTAAACAATTCTTACACAAAATACGAAGATTGTAAAGAATAAAAATAAGTAACAACAGAAGGTAGAGGGAACACTTGCACATCACACCTATAAAACTGGATTTGGAAAATTGTTTTATTTTTCAATATTCTGATGATGAAAATATATTTATAGGTTTTTAAACAACTAATTATAAACAAAATTTTTAATTTCAAACTACAGACATACAAAAATATATTTAAAAAAAGCCTATAGGTAATTTTTTAAACTTGAAACAAATATATACATTTTTTTATAAATATAATTTTTTACACGCACATAAGCATATTAAAGACCTAAAATCTTTGTACTCCTGTACAAACTAGAGATCTGGGAAAGTTTTTAAATAAAAATTAATTTCCTTTAGTAGTGATTATAATTTGCAGTAGATTGATAAATTAACTTTTATAAATATAAAGTAAAGTAAATAATACAGACTAATAATAAGTAAAGTAAAACTAAGATTAGACCCTCCATAAGTCTTTAGTTTTAATTAAATCTTTTAGCGGGAAAAACTTGAAGCCGAACTGAATATTGAACATGAGAAATTACTGAAATTACAAGACTGCAATTCAACTCTAACTTATAACCTGAAGCAATTAGAGCATGCCAAGAATCAGCTACTGATAGAGGTAACTGAATGTAGCTTAGTCTGTCATTATTGAGTGTGTGGTAGAGTTCTATGATTGTAGATGCATACAGGTTTTATTATTTGTTTTAAAATATTGTATTTTAGTGAGTATTTTTAGTGAGTTTGTATATTTCAAACTTTATATAAATCCTTTATGGTAGCACTTATGTATATAAAGTGCAATCAGAAAGGACCAGAATTTACATATTAAAAGTGTGTTATCAACTACCATATGTGCAAAAGTAAACAGTACCAAAACAGTTGTAAGATTTTATTTTATTTACTTAGTGTTTTCTGCAGTAGTTCTCTGTCAAGAACTGCAGTGTGTTCTACTTTAGAACAAGTATTTAAATCTGCATTAGCAGGCTCCTACGAAATTTGGGTAAGAGAGGGGGTACATGTGAGTGTCGATGATCATCACCTACACCCGGAATCACAAGTCCCGGAACTACTCAGGGTTACTCTATACAATAGACCCAGCCCCCACACGGTGAATCTGAGGAATGCTAAGAAGTTCATCTCACGATGTTAGCAAAAACTAACCTTAATTGAAAAACGTCAACACGAATAAAAGGCAAAATTCAAAAGTCAGCACAGCTGATTGAGAAGGCAACTACACCTGATTCAGTTTCAAATAGTGTTTATTTTGGCGCATATGGTGTATCAATAATGGCACCTATTCTGTTGATATGAAGCATTGTTAACATTTCTATAAAATGCTAAAAAATTATTTTTCCTAATGATCTCAAAGGTGATATCTCCCACAGAATCAAAAGGGAATTCATTCATCTGAAATTTAGTTTTTGGTGAAATAAATTCTGAGAGTTAAGCCTGGTGAATATTGAGAAAGCTTCATCTGGAAGCTTTATAGAAATAAAGCCTACATTAGATTTGATCAAGAACAATGTTGTATATAGTGTTGTGAACCAGAAACCAACTTTGTTCATCCCAAAACTCAAGTCGTTTTACTATGCTCCACATTCTCACAATTACCTCAAAACATTACATTAGTGTTCTAAGTTCACTGTCGTACCATCTGACATGAAGTCTCTGTGAATAGTGCTTCTGTTATCTAAAGGTTTGATGCCTTTGACCTTACTCTTCAGTTTTGGTGAGTGTAGACTCTTCTACTCTGATAACTATTGTTTTACTTCTAGATTCAGCTTTCATATTTGTAACAACCCTAGAGAAGAAGGCAGAAAAATCTTTGAAGGGTTTTCAAACCTATGCCTGAACTGCACACATCAAAAACATTTTTCTGCTCCAGAAACAAAATAAAAATGTCTGCTCTAGAGGGACAAATGTCTGCAGCAACATAATGGATACCTAAAGTTCCAGCATAAATGTCTTCAGCTCACATCAACACATTTTTACAAATTGTTGTTTCTATAATAAGGAATGAGTTGTATCCATTTCTTTATTAATCAGTTGTCAAATGTTTTCATTTGGTTTGCTTGTGTAAAGTTAATCATTCCAAGTGCAATTCCACCTGCCTTGAAATAAACTTGCCCCTCAAACCCCTGTATCTCTCTAGTATATGTTCTTGGAAGACTTCAAAAATCATTGCAATTATTTGAATAGGTGATTTACTAAGTTTTTTAAACATTTAATGTAAGCTTTTTGCTCAAATTTATCATCATAAAGTTTTCAAATAAATGTTTTAAAAAATCACATTTAGAGGCACTACAAATCATAAAGCTATGAAACTTCACATATTAATTAGAGCTCTATCAAACAGTCAAGACAAGTATGGTTCAGTATTTTTTAATCACACTATACATAATATATGAGAACAGCTGCCTGATATTCACTGAAAATAAGATATATCTAGTGAAACTGCCGCACTCATACACCATATTTGTAAGTGATATTGTATAGTGAAGCTGATTAAATTTGACTTGTTTTCATAATTAATAAATTTTTATTTAATCCCTGTTAACTATTAATTTTTTATATAGGCTAATGACAGATCACAGACAGTTAATTCATGCTTTTTTAAACACGCAACGCTTCAAATTTCTTTCCAAAATTCAAGAGCTCGCTTTTATTAACCAATATACAACACTGTGTATATTGGTATACACACTAATATACATACAATGTTGTATATTAGTTAATAAAAACGAGCTCTTGAAAAAGAATTTCAGAAAGGAATTCGAAAGGTTGAGTGTTTAAAAAACATGAATTAATTGTCTGTGTTCTGTCACTAACCTATATAAAAAATAATTAATAAATATAATATAAACAACATTGTATATATTATAATAATTTGTGTGTTTGTTTATACTTTAGTTGTCACAAGGGTTGTGTCTGTAATACTTTAGAGTAACCAAATTCTCTATTCTTTAAAATCTCATTTAGAGTGAGCTATATTTTTTATATGACCTTCTTATATTTTAGATTGTAGCTAGAGATTGCATCCCTTATTTCTGTGTCCTTTTTATAAAAGTATTCTTTGTAGGGACACAGAAAAGGGGTTTAGGGGTTAAAGCCCATTTGAGAAAGTTGGCAAGGTTTCATTTTAATCTTTCATTAGCTAAAAAAAAAAATATTAAATGGGTTAGTTATACAATAAATTTTATATTATGATATGGAATGTACTATAAACATAAAATATACTATACAGTAATATTCAGTAACTAAATTAAAACTGTTAAAATATACTAACAAAACTGTTCAAATCAAAATATAAAAACTAACATTATTAATAAATACATTTACAAACAAATAAGTTTTACATGATAACAAAGGACACATTTAATTCCCTTCAAATGAAAAACTACCACCTGTTAGTCTCTTTTTTCACTTATTTTCCCCAATGATTTATATAAATTATGTTTTACAGTAAAGTCTTCCTTTGGATGTGCTGTCCAATAACAATCTATATTTACTTTTTTATCGTCAAACCAAATTAGTTTCATTTTTAACTTCCGTGTCTTCTATTAACCATAGTAATCTGTCTTTGAATATAAAATAAAAACTTAATGTTAGATATGATAGTTAAAAGTTTGTTTATCAGCAATTTCACTTTGTTAGTTAAGCATTTTTTATAAAACTAAAAGATTTTTTTAAATTTGTTTTAGAATTTGCATTTTTTAAATCTTTTTATAGTTAGACTCAATGAAGAAGTTGGTAGATGAACTACGACATGAACTGAAAACTCATAGTGAATCAGCTGATCTGGAATTGAAACATCAGTCTCAACAAATTGTAGACAATGCACAACAATGTATCAGTGAACAGCGTCACTATAGCCTTAGTCTTGCAACCCAGTTACGTTGTACAAAACAGGAACTTAAATCTATTAAACAAGAAAACCGGTGAGCGATTTTATCAACACTAAAATTTAGTTGCTTGTTGTAATCATCTTGAATTCACTGATTTAAATATAATTAAAAATTTCTTAACTAAATGAATACCTAAGAGCTTACTTTCTGGCACTTTTCGAAACAATCGTTTCTTTAACAAAGCTAAGGCTTTAGTTGAGAGAGGTTAAGCTTCATAAAAGAAACGATTGTTTCAAAATGTGTCAGCAAGTAAGTTCTTCAGTATTCATTTAGTTATGAATTATTTAATTATATTTAAAAATTAGTTTTACTTAATAGTTGTACACTTTTAGTGTAATTGTGTCTTTTCCTTAAATTGTAAGAACAACAGTTGTTCTTTAACTTAATATGTAGGATTTACAGAGACAATATGACACAGATTTTTACTACTCTGTAAGTATGAAAAATTTTATTGTTATGCCAGTTGCTAAATAATTTTGTTTATTATAAAAGCAAAATACTTCTTTTATTTAAAAGCAAATAAATCTTTGAAATTATGAATAATTTATTTACTTATTACACTTTGATATTATTTGCGACCAGACTTTTTGTTAACTAAAGGTTGTTAAATTGTTAACTTACACTTTGAGGGAGTGTTTTCGTCTTACAACTTCTTCAGCCTCCGGAGGAGGTTATCAATTTAACAACCTTTAGTTAACAAAAAGTCTGGTCGCAAGTAATATCAAAGTGTAATAAGTAATTAACAACCGGCTCATCATGAACAGCAACAAGTTCTCGAATAATTTATGATCAATTAACTGTCTCGTATTATACCACAGGAATTTAACATGACCTAAATTAGATGAATTATTATTAAGGGTTTAAGTATCCACTCAATTTAAAAATGAATGAACTTGTTAAATCCATTAAGACTTGTTACAATAAATCTTAAAAAAGCAATATTTTATAAAACTTCATTATTATGTCATCATTAAGAACTAATTGAAACTGAAAGAAATATATAAGAAAAATGTTCGATTCAATCCAAGTATAAAATGTAACAGACATTAATTTAGTTACAATATTTGTCTTAATTTCGGTTACAATAACATTGTTTTCTCTTAACACTTACGCTTTAAATATGATTAGATATGTGTGTGTGTGTGTGTATGTATGTATGTATGAATGTGTATGTGTTACATGTTACACTTATGAAAACTTCAAGCTTATAGTTTGATAAATATTTGTGTTAATAAAATCTATGTACACAAATAAATATTTAACAGGAAAAACTTCATCTACAAATATATATATATATATATATATATATATATATATATATATATATATATATATATATATATATATATATAGGTTAGTTCTAGTAGAGCTTAAAGCTTATTTAGGAATTTTTTGGACTTGATAGGAGACTGACAGACTTACCTAAAGGCAATAGTCCAAAACTGCAATCTCTTGGAAATAAGCACATTTTCCAAGAGATTGCAGTTTTGGACTATTGCCTTTAGGTAAGTCTGTCAGTCTCCTATCAAGTCCAAAAAATTCCTATATATATATATATATGTGTGTGTGTCTGTGTGTGTGTGTGTGTGTGTGTGTGTGTGTGTGTGTGATGTGTGTGTGTGTGTATAATCACTTACACTTTAATGTACTTAAACAAGAATCTTACTTGGTATAATTGCAAGTCGATTTTCGAGAGCCTATTATTTACTGTACTCTCGTTTTCAAGCTTTAGAAGTCTACCTGTGAGTTTGTGTGTATCAGTGGTGTAGTAGGGTGACATTCTCCTTTGTCCAAGAATCCTATATATTAATAAGCGATTAATAAACTGTGTTTTACAACATAACCATTGCACTCTGTGGTTACACTGCGTTTAAGGTTAAATTTGGATCGCCCCATGTTAGTAAATTCTCAGACGGTGAGGGTTTCCATATGGAATATTTACAACTACACGATGTGTGTGTAGCCTAAGAAATTAGGAGTATAGTTATATTTTTAAATATATGATGTTCTCTGAAATCTGTTTATGTGTGTATATATAACATCACAGTTGAAGTAATTTAATATTTGCTTACAGAGTTCTATTAGATTCAGTAAAATGTCTGAAAGCTGCTAATCTTGGTCTAGAAAAAGAATTACATTCTTTACAAAATGAGGGATTAGATTCCGATGTAACATATGATTTGACACACATTCGCAGGAGTTATGAACTGGAGAACTACAGATCCAAATCTGCTATAACTTTAGATGACCATCCACTAATGGTAGACTAATGATTATATATATCTTCACTATATTTTTATTTAGAATTAATGTAAAAAATATGGTATAAAAAGAAACGATGTTTCTTATTACATACTTGAAATATTGATCAGTATGTGTTATATATATGTGTATTTTACAAAAACGAGATTTTTATTTGAATTTTACAAATATTTTTTTTAGTTGCTTAATGTAATTATCTTGAATTCACTGATTAAACTATATTTCAAAAGTACTTAACTAAGTGGATACGTAATGGCTTACTTGCTGATGCGTTTCAAAACATTTGTTCCTTTTACAAAGCTAACCCTCTATTCAATAGGGTTAGCTCTATGAATCTCTATGAGGTTAGCTTCGTAAAAGGAACAAATTTTTTGAAACGTGACAGCAAGTAAGTTATTACGTATTCACTTAGTTAAGTACTTTTGAAATAGTTTTTTTTTGTTTGATTTAATAATATTTTTAATTATTTTTTAAAATTTAAATACTTTGAAATAAAATTTACATATATAATCTTGCGTAGATGCAAGTATGTGATATTACCCAACTTTAGATACAATGTTTCTTTTTTAATTGATTTTGAATAATTTTATTATAAATATGAATCACATTCGAAATAAAAAATAATCTACCCTGACAAATAGAAACTAACTAGCTGGTTAAAGGCTTGGCAAATCATTCCTGAAATTTTAGTAGCCTACCGTAAGTTATCTTAAACTTTTGTTTGCTACAAAATATTTATTGTTTTGATTGCTAAATATTGGTGCTACTTTAATTCCTCTCAAATTTTAGTATTCATAGTTTAATGAAATAAAAATGGCATACATAAATAATAGATAAAAACTCTTGTACATATGTTGTCTGTAGTAGCAATTACTTATATGATTGTTGAGGAGGCAATCACTTATTTATATGATTGTTGTTTAAGTAAGTGCTACCATAGTGTAACATATGTACAAGTGTTTTAGTTAAAAACTAGTAGCTCATATAAAAATAGAATCAATTAATATAAATAATCGATATGTTAAATATAAATTTTAAAAAACAAATTTGTTTAAATATCTAATTGCAGGATGTAAAAGTAAAAGCAGGAAAAAATTCAACTCATTCAGGGGTGTCCAGTAGTTCAAAAGCTTGGCAGTTCTCATCAGGAGAGACTGACAAATCTGATTATAAGAACTGGAAACGAAGAATCCAAAATTTGGCTCAAACAACTACAATGGAAGACTCAAAAGAATCTGTCTATTACTCCTCAAGTACTTAGTTTATAAAACATAAACAATTGACTATTTTTGTACTTCATCTATATTAGTCATAAAAAGCTCAAATTACCGTTTCTACTTTAAAATATAAGTTGACTAAATTTTTTATAAGAGCTCATAAATTCTCACTTTTGATGCAGATTTTTAAACAAAAATAAGATTTATGACTTGTTTGAAGATTAATTTGTGTAATGCAATTTAGTTAAAATTTTAAAAGCTTTTTAAAAATTGAAGTGGAAGATATATGTAATAGAAAGTACTTTTTTACTTTCCTTCCTTAATAGAATTGCTTCAATGAAATTAATATTTTGCCTTATCCACTAGTGATTATACCTACAAAGACAAAACAAATAAAGACATCATAAAAGACTGCTCTTTTACAGAAAGATATTATCGTACATATGTTATTTTGTAATAAACATATGATATTAGAAGTTGTTTGTTTTTATTTATGTGAAATATTTATATCACATAATCATATTCATACCAGGTATAAAAAATTCCATTATTTTAGTAAATCATATTAATTTTAAGAACACCTTATCCCTTTCTCTGAAAGAGTTTTAAGTCATTCAGTAGAATAAACTACACAAACTTATCACATGTGATGGACCCTTCACCTGTTCCAAAACCTTCTTTTTGTTGCTTGCATAAACTCAAAATCCATACAAACTTTTGTATTAGATTTTTTTTAATCAAAAATATAAATGCTACAAAATACTTGGTTGCAATAAAGAAGAAGCTTGGTCTTTATAGATACTATAATAATTTTTACACTCCGTTGAATTATAAAAAAAATTTCTATTTCACTATTTTGATCTATTAGGCATTAGAGCCATGTTCAATGTATATGTTGAGTTTTAATTTTATTAGGCTATGCAATATTCATAAAAAGATTATTTTTTTTTGAGTTCAGAAATGGAAACTTTATATTAGTAGCAGAGTTGGAAATAAGTACTAAAATTAGTATTGCAGTATGATCATGTATCATTTAGTATAGGTAGATATGAAACATTTGAATGGATTTCTTATCAAACTATAACTAAAATTCCTCAGTAGGCACAAGTCAAGTAAAAATGTTTTTAAAAAATACCAGCATGGTGTGGTTTTAGCATCATCGAATGGACGGTATAATTTATGACATTATATCCAAGTAATGCTATATTTGAGTTTTTAATTAATCACTTAAACAATAGTTTATGAATATCCGAACTTTAAATTTAGTAAATTTTTAAAAACTTACTGAGACAGAACGTTTTTGATCGCTATGTGCCGATCTTCATCAGTGTCTTCTCATTATATTTGAGTCTTGAGGGATGTAATCTTACGTTACATGTTTTATGGATGTAATGTTATAAAGATTCATAATGTGTGTAGAATGGAAAAATTATTGCATTTGTTGAAAACATTATTTGATTAAAATGTATATATATATATATATATATATATATATATATATATATATATATATATATACAGTCAAGCTCTTTCTTGACTGAAGAAGATCATGTTGATCGAAATATTTCCAATAAAAGTGTATTAAGTGTTTTATATGTGCTTATTTCCAAGAGATTGCAGTTTTGGACTATTGTCTTTAGGTAAGTTTGTCAGTCTCCTATCAAGTCCAAAAATTCCTATATATATATATATATATATATATATATATATATATATATATATATATATATATATATATATATTTGATTACAGCTAAAAAAGAAACATAAACATATGTATACAAAATGCACAAATACTCGTATGTATCAATTAAAACACTTTTACTTCTGCAGCAAGAGTCAAACCAAGCCTTAGGTGTGGTAGTAGCACACTAGTTTTATTCAAGCCCTTTTCATCACTAACCATAATATTTGTTTCCTATTATTTCCGCGTATTGCATTGTAGAGGTTCCCAGTAGTTGTTTGATCTACTTTTTTAACCTCGAAATCTATTTCTATGAATTATTGCCACAAGTTGGCAAAAAGCATCTAAGTGAAATAAAAACAACTTGTTTGGTTTATGATTTACAACTTTTGAGGGACATTTCCAATGATTTCCAAACTTCCTGTTCTTATACAAGGGATGAAACAATATTCATAGGTAATCCTAAAATAAATATTTTCTTATGTAATGTCAAATGTCAAAAATTAAGTTCTGATTACTTGAAACATCTTGAAGTAGGTTTTAATTGTCAGTTGTTGCAAGTTCTTGCCCTGAAATATTTTTGTGTGACTTCTTTATTTTTTATCATTTGAATTCCAGTGTTGGTTGTTACGAAGCTTAGAACATATGCGAATAGTTTTTCAAACTTAAAAAGTAATAGTTTCTTTGAAAAAGTAAGAGAGTGTGTGCAGAGCCTAATGAATGAAAACATTACAACTCTGTTTACCAGGCAGAGGTGATTGCGATCAAACTATGTGCTGTGGAAATAATAGGGTCTGGCAATAGAGGCAAGACCATCTGGATTTGCTCGGACAGTCAGGCAGCTCTGAAGGCTGTAGATAAGGCTAGTGCCAGCCTCGGATGAGACTATAGCTTCTCTAGCAGAGCTGAGTAAGTATAATTCGCTCAACCTAACCTGGATTCCAGGACATTCTGGCTGGATAGGGAATGAGAGAGCTAACGCCTTAGCAAAACAAGGGTGTATAGCTCAAGGGCCGTCGCTGAGGACTGTGGGCATGTCGCCTCAGGAGGGGGGCAAGAGAATCATGACACGTATAGACAGGTTGTGCAGGGAAGAATGAAATGCGACCTTGGGGTGCAACAAATCCAAGGTACTGTGAGGTTACTCGGGAGACTTGTGGGGCAAAGAACTACTCTCCTTAAGTAGACCTCAACTCAGAGTTACTATAGAGCTGGTCACAGGCCATGGGAATCTGAGGGGTTCCAATACAAAATCGGAAGATCTTTTTCCCCTGTGTGCAAGAGATGCTACAAGGACCAAGAGGAAAGCTAAATCCACGTACTCTGTGAGTGCCCTGCTTTGGGAGCTGCAAGGATAAAGTGGTTTGGCTGACAGGTATGTACACCAGAGGATGTCAGAAGATTTAGCATCAGGTGGGTACTTGGTTTCTGCAAAGAGGTAGGTATGCACTAAGCTAGTCCTGTGGTAGGGATGGGAAGGGAGTACAAAGGCTACAGTTAAATGCTCTAAACTGATAAGGTCCAAGCATAGTAATAAAAAATAAATAAATAAATTGAAATTTGTCCCAGTTTCTGTGATCAAAGACTATTAAATTTAAATATTTATTTCTTTTAGAAATACAGTTTTGTATGACATGGAAAATCTCTTCTCAATTAATATATTTTTAAATACCAACTAATAAGTCACAATATGCCATGCATTTTTCAAGTTTTTATTTACTAAAGTTATATCAAATTGGATCAGTGTGTCAGTCAGTTGAAGCCATCGAACAGCCTCAAAATTCACCATAAGCCTCTAATTTTTAAAAAAAGTCCCTGGAACCCCCTTTGTATGGAGGTATTCCATACCCCCTTGAAATAGTTTTCTCGGACTCTACACCACACATTGGTGTGGCTCACAACTTGGCCTAAAGATTGACTTTTACACCCCTCATCTTTGTACTTTGGAAAGCTCTGGTTTAGAGAGATACCAAAACAGTACCTGAAGAGGTATTTTTCTGCAGTAATGTTTCCAGTCCTTGCTCGTGCTGCTAAGTATGAATCTGTCCTTTAGAAATAGGATCCTTGATGTAACACACTTATACTACTAATTAGAATAATATAGTAGATTATCTGGCTAAAAGATGGCAAGCAAGGGTTAACTTTTGAAGAAAAAACAATGATAATATTACGTACAAAACATTTAAAATATTTTAAGAGCAACCCTGCATTACTTTTTTTACATAATTTGCTTCATTGTTTAGATAATATTGTACAGAACAATTCTTAAATGTAAATTTGTTATGGAAACTTTCTGCCTGTAATTTTAACTAGATGTGTTTTTGAGTTGTTTGAGAATTCCTTAATAGTTGACAGAGGACAACGCTAACAATGTAGAGCAATGATTCATTTAAACCATTTTTACTCCAGACTACAACCTAAAATCCTTATTTATTTAATATATATGAAAAAGTCGATTTTTCAAGTGTGAAACATAAACTCAATGTAAGAACATATAACACAATGTTAGAAAGACAAATTTTCTTATATTTATATTCCTACACTAATATAATTAAAAACAAATTCTAAAGATATTGTTCTATTTGGTGATATTAAACAATTTCCCAAAAATATCGTAGGTGGCCGCGCTTATGCATTTTAACCATGTAATCTACAGTCAGTTGTGGAGAAATATAAAAACTGCAGGTAATTATTAAGATCAGCGACTACCGCTCAGATCGGCGATTTTTTCTCCTGATCAATTTGACCTTACTAAACACGAATCTGAAGTTTTTTTACTGCAAACACATACTTACATTAAAAAATATAACCTGACCTGACCTGGTTTTCTTAGGTTATTATGTGTTTTCGTTAAAAATATCTTCAGATTCGTGTTCAGCAAGATCAAATTTATCAGGAAAAAATATTTCGCCGATCGGAGTGTTAGTAAGCATTGAGGTCAGGAAAGGTTATTTTTTTTATGTAAGTATGAATTTGCAGTAAAAAAAACTTCAGATTCGTGTTCAGCAAGGTCAAATTAATCGGGGGGGGGGGGATGTCGCCGATCGGAGCAGTAGTCGCTGATCTTAGCAATTACCAAACTGCCTAAAATTTGTTAATTGTGAAACATAACCTGATTGTAGGAACAAAAAATCATTAGGAGGTAAATATAAAGGGATATACGTAAAAATTAATGTTAAGATAGATTTAGTTGTAAAAAATTAATAACATGACTAATGATAGCCAGAAATCGGTAATTGTTAAACGATAAATAATTCTTGAACTTTGTAGTCCATTACGTTCGGTAAATCTCAATTAATCACTTTAACAATAGTTTAAGACTATACGAACTTTGAATTTGTAAAAACGTACAGACAGAACTTTTCGATCACTATGTGGCGATCTTCATCAGTGTCTTCTGCTTGGAGATGTCGGGGCAGGCGGTGACGGTTTTAAAGACAGGTTTTCGATAGTATCAAAGAGTATGTGTGATTTGCATTGTGTTTGTTCGTTTAATTTGTTTGTACTTTTGTGTGTCTGTAAATTTCATATTCTTCTAGTGTGTTGAGATGTGTTTTTTAATGATGTGTAGGATTTCTAGGTTATGGTAAATGTCTGTGTATTTGTGTCCTATTTCTTTTATGTGATTGTAAAAGGCTGAGTCGGTGTTCTGTTTATGTTCCTCCTCTTTGTTTAAAGCTGCGACCTGTTTGTCCAATATAGAATTTGTTGCAGTTAAACACAATGATAAATAATTGTCTTCAATAACTCTCTGAACAATAATCTTAATAGGTCTACTATTATATTTCATGAACTGAATATTTATTCAGGCTGTCAAGGTTGTTATAAATAATAAACATACTACTTACAGCTTTACAAAAGATGTTCGTAAAGTGACATTCGTTATTGACGTTCATGTTGCAGTGAAACTTTTTCTTAGTAAACAAATACAGTGGATGTTCTCTTCACAAGCGCAGTAAGTTTAAACTCTATTTATACCCAAATCTATCCAAATATATAATTTCGTAATCCGAATCTTTAATAGATTCTTTGTACGCATATTTTAATGTAATGTCATTTAGAAGTTGCGGTTGTGCTTCAAAATTATTTCTTGCGAATTATAGATTTAAGGAGGTTATGTTTACAACAATATCATTTGCCAATTCTTTTGTAGGAATTATGTTTTGTTCAATTTAAATCGATTGTTTTTTGTTTAGAACGTTTTCTCAAGTAACATTTCTGAAAATGAAATTACATGTTTTTATGAGGACTTGAAAGAAGTATTTTCTGTAATTAGGCTTAGAAAATAAATATAGACCCTTCTTTGAAAATCATTCGGCAGCCGTGTTTGTAAATTGCCGCTAATTTTGTTTTTCACAGTTTCCTAAACTGCACCTCAGACGGTGTACTTCGTTAATTAATTGTTGCACTTTGACGTTACAATTTATTATGTAGTGTATTTGTGTCGTGTTTTAATAAGAATTTGTTTTTTAAGTGTGTTATAAAGTTAGTGTAGCTGTGAAGGTTTATTGGGATACCGTTATTGAATAAGAGAATCATTTTCTGGTAAGTCCCACTAAAAAGTTGAAAACATTAAAGATTTAAATTTAAAATAAAATAAATTCATTATTTCTTGTATAAGACTCTATAAAAATATTATTTTTTTTGTGAGACATTTAATTTTTCTATATGGACCATTTAGGCTAGATTTATCTGTTACGTATATTTTGTATAGGCAGTAAAAAACTCGTAATTTTAGATTTGTCTGCATCTATTTGTAGGCTATTTAGGTATTTCCAATAATAAAATAATTATGGAATGTTTGTCACTAAAATTTATAACACACAATGATACAATAACATTTTACATAACATAAATAAATATAGAAAAAAGTATTTTGCACATTTATCCATTTAAGTGTCAAAAACATCCTAAATAATCAACAAATTTTTTAAAAACTGCATTAACTATCTGCTTACATTTATTTGTATTAAGTAGCAGTATAGGTAAAGCCACGCTACCTTCCAAAAACTACTTATAAACCATCGAATTTGATTTAAAATTTACAATAGCGCTTTCATGAAAATAAGTTAATTTTTGTTTATGGTACTTGGAAAAAAGAGATAATTTAATAACTCGTTTTAAAAATATTTGCACTTTTACTTTTAACGTAACTTGAAATTTGTTTCGTGTTTCACCACTATTACTGGTACCAATATTTAAAATTGAGTTTAATTTTATAACAATTGCACAGTTTACGAAATAATGTTGAAATACCTCTTAGTAGTACTAGGCCTACATATTAGCAATACAAGGCTACCAAACTTTATACCAATTATAAACAATCTTATCTCATGTATGTTATAAAATTACATTTTAAATTTTTTACTTACAGTTGGATACATTTTAGTCGTTTCAATTTTTGTAGAATGTTTCAGAAACTTCATAATTTTGGTTAATAAACAGAAATAATATAAAATTAGGAAATTTTCACTGTTAAATATAAAACTAGTAAAATTAATTTACTAGTTTCTTTACTTGAAAATTTCAAATAATAAAAACCTACATAAGTAAATTTTATTAATTGTAAAATTTCATATTTGTTTTGTAGTGATTCAGCCTATAGGCCTACTTATTTTATTGTTAAAATTCTGTATATTAAAACTGCTGTCGTCGTCTTTGGTTGTATAGATAGGCTACTAAACAAATGAATCAGTTGAAAATAAATCCAGTCTACACTAAATATTGTTAATTTTAATAATTTATGTTAAAGCTATATTTTTCTTTATATCTTTTTCTATTAGTAATCAAAGACTACATGATAGTTTAAAAATTATAATTTGTAGGAACTAAATTTTTGTGCCTAAAATAATTATATAACTTTTACAAAAAGTGACCATTATGTCTTTAATAATATTGACATTAAAAATGTCTTTATAATTTAGTCTTGAAACAGATGTAGGTCTTTATATTATGATAATGATTTCGTTATTTTTTAACAATGATAACCAATATCTATTTTTCGTTTTTACTCAACAATAAATTTCAAACAAAAACAATTATTTCAAATGACGATGGCTATAAACAGTGGGTAAAACGTACGTTAATTACCGCAATACAAACAATATTTTTGAAACACTCTTCTTTAACAAGTAAATTCCTTCATGAATTACAGCGCATGTTATATCAGATTACTATGTAGTTACATTAAAATGTAGCACAAAGTGTGTGGCTATGATTAATTTGTTTACATAAAAGAGGAAAAATTGGGTCTTTTGCGTTATACGACCTCAATTCTTTAAACGTTTTCTACGTTTATTTAGAGTGTTTCACTGGAGACCAGTAATCATTGTTACTTCTCTTATTGCAAAATCCGGTTTTATCTGGTATTGGCGCAGGTCCCGGTCTATCTGCAGCGTCTTGTTGTACATTGGTTGAGAACGGTGGAATGGCTTTGTTGCGTCTAGTAAGGGAAATTGATATTTCCCTCTAGAGAAAGCTGTTGCATATTTACAGAAGGTCTGTATTTTGCACAATACGCACCTTTGCGATGCTGGACTTGAAATGGCGCTCGGTTTTAGTGAGGAACACGGCAGATGGCGATGCCAGAAAAAAGAATGCCGCGTTGCAATTGGTCTGAGGAAAGGCACGTGGTTGGAGGGAAGTAAATTGTCATTCGAAACTATTATATTTTTCATATATTCTTGGGTTAAAGACTTTGCGACATACAAGTTTTGTGGCGAGGAACTGGGCATGAGTGAACACTCAATATGTGATTGGAAGAATTTTTTGAGGGAAGTGTGCGCGGATTCTCTGCTTAAAAATCCTAGAAAAATTGGCGGTGTAAATAAAACTGTTCAAATTGATGAATCGTGTTTTTCAAAACGGTAAAACAACGTTGGTAGAGTTTACTCACAGCAATGGGTGTTCGGCGGTATTTGCACCGAGGATAAACAATGTTTCATGTATGCTGTTCCGAATAGAACTTCGGCAATACTACTTAGCGTTATCACAGAGTGTATTGAACCGGGTACTACAATAATATCAGATATGTGGTCTTTTTACGCCAGTATTTAAAATATTCTTGGGAAGCAGTTTAAACATTTGACGTTGAATCACTCCGAAAATTTCGTTGACGGTATACAGGAGCTTACACTCAACAAATCGAGTCTTTATGGGCGTCAGAAAAAAGGCGGAACCGGAAAGAGTGCGGAACCAGGAGAGACTTGCTTGATTTCTATTTATGTGAATTTCTTTGGCGGCAACGATATAAAGAGATCGGTGCATTCGAACAAATAATAAAAGACATTGTTGGCTTTCGGCTACCAACAGTTTAAAACCCGATTTTTTCTTAACATAAACTATTGCTGAGGTGAGTTAAAAGTCCATTTGCTCAACTGTCATCGGATTTTAGTAGGCCTAAGTTATGTTGTGTGTATGTTTTATTGAAATGTAGTGTTTTTGCGTGGAATATAGTTCAGGCTGCGTGGAATATAGTGCAGGTTGCGTGGAATATAGTGCAGGTCGTATAACGCAAAAGACCCGTTTTTTTCATAACATAAACTATTGCTGAGGTGAGTTAAAAGTCCATTTGCTCAACTGTCATCGGGTTATAGTAGGCCTAAGTTATGGAAATTTTCAATCTTTTGTGTATTCTGTGTTGATACTTTATATAATTGTTATTACTTTTACTGAAATATATTTAACATAGCGACAAAATATTCCGGTCTGGTTACAAGGAAAAATATTGGCCCCAACGAAGGTTAACTAGTTGCTGCAATTTGACTTGAATAGTATATTAAGGCTGCGGACCTGCTGAAGGCAACTGGTGATGACAAGGCAACGCAAACTTGAGTTGCTTTTTCACAGCGTATAGAGTTGAATGCACATATTCATAGTGAAGTGACAGCAACGCGACTAGCGAGTAACACAGAAACTAGAGTTGTTCCGGTCACGACATGATGTAAAATCGTTCAGTTTCTCAATTGCCAGCAGTATTTGTTGTGTTGTGTATCCGTTTCTCAAGAGTGCTCTCGTATTTAAATAATGATTATTTTAATTTGTATTTTTCGTGTTTCTTTGAATATTCTTTTATTATACTGCTATAGTATGTCAGAAAAACATAATATTGCTGGTTCTGGTCATGATTTATGTACCCAGCAACTTCAAGACTATATAAATTATTACCAACAGTTTTTCAAAATATATAAAATTGGCACTTGAACTATATAACTTCATTTGTTTAAAAACTAATTATTATTAAATTGTAATGTAATGTTATTTGAAGTTTTTCAGTTAAACATGTCAAATGAGCAATTAACCTTAGCTGAGAGTTATTGTTAATCTTTCTCCAGCTGAAATTTATTTCTCCATCTTTCTTAAAATATAGACAAGTACGCCATCCTCCTCTGAAGACGACATAATTGACAGCTAAACTAGCAACTTTATATGAACAATCTTCTAAACCGACGAGCAACTTTTCTAATAGCAACTCAAGTTGCGTTGCCGTCACCAGTTGCCTTCTGTATGTCCGCGGCCTAAGAAAATTATTTTTGTTTGTAACCAAACCTAGATCAACCGGACACTTTGTTGCTAGCTCGTAAAGTATGTATATAACAAATGAATTTGGTATAAAATAGTGTCTCTAAAATAACATTCGGTTTATACAGTTTGATGTGTGTTCTTTCAATGGAATTAGGTTCGTATATTTCCGCATTGTAACCACGATGTATGATTTGTGACATCTAAAATATTCTTTTTGTTTACAATATTACTCCACGAGCATGTATATGAACGGGAAAAAATGAAATTGTCTTAACTATTCTTAACAGTTATCAAAGTTGCATTAATGTCAATTTTGTAGTAGCAGTTTTTTTCATGTTTTAAAGAGAAAAATGTAGGTATTATTTCATTGCTTGACATAATTTTTTTACATTTTCTTGTTGCTTGAAGGTGTATTGGTAACCAACTTGATGTATAAGTACTATAGGCTACCACACGTGGCGATTGCATCCGATAAAATTTGACAATTTTTACCAAAAGGAAATCTCACGTGATATGAGCTAACTCAAATGCCTGGGTCTGGAATAAGGCCGGAAGTAGTAGTTGGCAACAGTGAGACAGGATACGTCCGGGCGGTTTCATCACCAATTGTTGCGCCAGAACATGTTGTGGAAGTCTGTGATCAACTGTATGTTATAGCAACGACCATATAACATACATGAAGATCGTATTTTGTCTGAATTTCATTCCTGTATGTAATTTGCTATGTAGAAATGAAGTCGGTAATTATTGAGTCAGGGAGAAAGATTCAGTCCTAAATTAACATGATGTCCATTGCCTTGCAACCTACTTACAATCTGTTTATACCGTTTACAGTTGTGAAATACTGTAAATTATTTTTTTTTAAATAAACATATAGATAAAAAAATCTTAAAGTAAAATCTAGTTGAGGTTTTACAGATAAACAATTTATCATCGTAGACAGTTTTCTTTAATTGATTTAAATGTTGGATAAAAGTGTGTTTAAGTATGCTGGCGAGTGAGGTAATAATCAAACATCTTTAGGGTGCAAATTGTAGAGTGAATCCACTGTTGCCGTTGACAAACAACGGTCCTGCAACCTTGTTTCTAAATTTGGAATGTTGCAAAGATATTTCTCGAGACGTCTTAAGCGGCTAGCGGGTTTAATCGCTCGTGTGCACTCACGCGTGCCAAACGTCCGACATTATCTGGCGATTTTATTCGTTCTCTTGTGTGATCCTTTGGCGACTACTATTTCAGAGCGAGAATAATCGCTTCGTGTGGTATTGCCCTTAATTCAAGTACTGTTATTATAAAATTTAACAATTTGTGCAATGTTCTCTTTCAGTTATTAATAGTTTTAAACTAAATGCATAATTTATATGATTAATGCATATATAATTAATGATCAATGCATAATTCACTTGAAGATAGTTTTTAATAAACTATCACTCACATATTAAAACATGATTGATACAATTTTTTTTAACGAATTCATTTGTACTAATGTACCATCTTGAGACAGAGTAGATCAACCGGATTTAAAGAAGCATTTACTTTTTATAAAACAAATCCAAAATATACAAAATATTTTTCATTAAACTGTGCGTTAAAATTTGTTTGATTTAAAAACTTTTTTAATATCTTTCAACTACTTTTAAAACATTCAATAGTTGGCTATTTTCAGTTTCATTTCCTTTTGACACACGCTTACAAACAAAGTAACAACCTTGGAAACTGTTTACTTCTATATTCCTATTAGATACATTCAAATTCACAAACAAAATCAAAGACATGTTCTATTACAATAAATTCACTATGTTAAAAGTCTGTTCACTGAATATATACAGTTGTTACGCCTAATTGACTAGAGTTATTATCACTTTTCACAACACCCCCTTCACTTCACCAAAGTACCAACTTATACGCTAAGTAATCACACGGTCACAACAGTTTTTGGTTTTAAACGAACCGCAAAGTTATTTTATTTTCTGAGCCCTTGAATCATCTGGAGCGAGTTTTTTGATTAGTAAGTAAATTACTAGATACTAAACACATTAGTTAGTAAACAGAATTATTTTGTAAGATGTAGGAGAAGTGAAGTAAACTATGAAAATGGCCGAAACCCGTCTTTTGAATATTTAAAATATCAGAATTTTATAACAGTTTATTTAAAGAGCTCAGAAATTGAAAATTAGTAGGAATAGTTTATTTGTTATAAAATTATTAGTTGAAGTATGAAGATATCTCCGTAAGCAATTATGAAAAGCATTAAATGTATAAAACACCATATTAACTGTTTAAAATGAAATATTTTGATATTTTTAATATGATTTGAGCTATTTTGATTAGTAGGCCTAGCATTTGTACTGAGAACTCACGTTTATAAAACGTGGAAATGTTTTCTTTACCATTAAATAACAAGTATAAATATAAACAAAAATTGTTTAGAACTAATTCCTACTTAGGTCAACAAAGAAGAATTTTATTTTAATTACTTTTTATTAAATAATTACAAATAATATAAATAAAGTAACATAGCCTATGCGTTAAAACAACTGTTCTGCCACATAATCTGTAACATAAAATCAGCTGTTTTATGAAACCACATCACTTATTTTAAGCTAAATGGGACGAAATAACTATATTGCTTACCTCACCCCTTTTGTTTTCTCCCATATGAAACTAAAATTAATTAATTAAATTTAATTAATTAATATTTGAAAAACTGTCAAATTAACATCAAGTGTCATTCACTACAAGTTTTAAAAATGTATTTGAACTTGAGTGGAAGAACAAAAAGTATTTTATTAACTATAAAAAATTCGAACAACTTATATATATATATATATATATATATATATATATATATATATATATATATATATATATTGACTTCTTGATTTAAATCTTTGATGGAAAATCATCACATTTTAACTCAAGAATTGAAGTACGATTTTATTTGTTCCCCTGAAATTCTCAAACGTACCAAATTCTTTTAATAATTTTAACCAACGGAAAGTTCTGTTTAAACACCTGTTGCTCGCCTTTACTTTCAGTAAAACATTGTATATTGCGCCCATTGTTGAAGGACGTTGTCACGATGTGTCCGAGCCCACGGAGACGCCGACCAACAATTTATCCCGTAATGTGTTTGCTGTTAATGAACAGATAAAATGGAACAGGTGTCGCGCATTGTGAGTAGGCCTACTACTCATGCCGATGTGGAGACGTCAGGACGGTTTTAGAGTCTCATGTCCGGCCAAACTCGTCTGCGCGAGAATAAAGCGAAATTTGTCAAAAAAACTACCAAGACAAGATTTTTGAAGGATGTAGACCGACATAAACATTGTCTTTTGTATTTAAAAATCTATTTATGGTTTTTCAAGGTTTCGTTAAAAGTCAGTATTTTACTTATTACACTTTTGCTATTACAACAAATAATATTACACTTATAACAACAAATAAAAGCCAAATGGCTATCAGAGACAGCATTAATAACAATACCAACACATACAATAACCCAGGAGTATACAAACTAAAATGCAACAACTGCAATACGTTCTATATTGGACAAACAGGCAGATCTTTCGCCGAAAGATATAAAGAACACAAAAGCGCACTGCACACTACTATTGAATCCACCTTCGCAAATCAGCTCATGGACACTAAACACTCAGCAATAGTATGGAAAATAACATGAGCATCTTCCACACATGCAACAAAGGCTATAAATTAAACACACTAGAACAGTATGAAATATACTGGCATAGCAACACACATAAAAATAACATCTTAAATGAACAAACACGGCACAGATCACACATACTCTTCGATTAGATCACTTCTAACTTTGAAAATAATGGTACCGAGGAAGCACAACTGCAGCATTCCTAGCGGCAAAAATACGAGGCTGAAGAAGTCAGAAGTCAGGCTGAAGTAAGACGAAAACATTTCCTCAAAGTGTAAGTTAACAATTTAACACCTTCAGTTAACAAAAAGTCTGGTCGCAAGTAATAGCAGAAGTGTAATAAGTAGTTTACAACCAGCTCGCCTTGAACAGCAACAAGGTTTCGATAGTTAGTATTTTATTAACATTTTTATTCAAACAATTAATAAAACCTTTAGTATAAACCATAAAGAGTAATGCGGTATGAAAAAAAACATTAAATATTAAAAATTAATTTAATATATCTTACTCTATATGAAGACCGAATTAATTGTTATTTAAAAAACTGTTAAGGGACATCGGCTACAGTTTTAAATGTATTGGAACTTGAGTGAATGAATAAAAAGTATTTTATTAACAATAGAAAATTTGAAGAAGAATATATATTAAGGAGAGTGTTAAATAATAAAAGGAATTGAATGAAAAGTATAAAGAATATGTTTAATGTAACTGGAAATAAGAAAGTCTAGCTATAGGCTACATTAAAACTACTTTTGATTTTATATCCAAACACTTTTAGTCGAATGTTTGACGGTTTTATCTCAGGATTCTTTCAGGCATAACCGATCCACGTGAAGTTGTAGTAGTAAGTAAAGAGTACCTCAAGAACGAAAAGGTAATTTGTACTAATGTGTGCGCTTTTTCCCTGGATGTGAATTGCCCCTTCTCAGGGCTGGTAATTATTAAATTAAAATTAGCCCCCCAAAATAGTAAAATTAATTAATTCTAATTAGAGATGTCCTTTAAAAACTTTATTTACTTTTTAAATTTCTTGTCATAAGGGGTACTTTTCACAACTAAATCGTAACAAGCGTGTACCACCCTTATATAACGTTTGGAGAAAAAGATAAAATGGGCTTGATCCTGAAATTTTTTGAAAATCTATGTTGCCTGAAAGAATTTCAAGGCAATGTCTTTTTTTTTACCGCCAAACAGTAAACTATTTAAGGTGTTACAGGGAAATATTAATCAATAGTTATTGGTAGCTAAAAAAAATAGTTCCTGTGAAAACTAAAGTGCATTGTTCGTTAGAGTTTCTGAAAAAGTAATATTATTTAAAAATTCGCTTTATTCAATTCCTTCTATTAGTTCACACTGTCCTTTATATATATATATATATATATATATATATATATATATATATATATAT
Organism: Prosapia bicincta; assembly: GCA_036971475.1. Lineage (NCBI taxonomy): Eukaryota > Metazoa > Arthropoda > Insecta > Hemiptera > Cercopidae > Prosapia > Prosapia bicincta. The sequence continues at coordinate 3,652,063 of JBAIZL010000002.1, forward strand.
ATATATATATATATATATTATATATATATATATATATATATATATATATAGTTAAAATTTTTAATCTTTAGTAAAATACTTTTTGCCCGACTTCAAAAAAGGAGTAGGTTTTTTAAATACATTTAAACCTTTAGTCGATGTCCCTTACAATTTTTCAAATAATAATTCATTAATTAAATTTAATAATGATATAGTTATTTCGTACCATTTAGCTTAAAATAAGTATGAACACATGATTTCATAAAACAGCTGATTTTGTGTCGTAGTTTAAGTGGTAAAACAGCTGAATTAATGCATAGCCTACGCAATTAATATAATAACAATTAATTATTTATAACTAGAATTTTTACAAATAAAGTAACAACTTTATTTATATTAATTGTAATTATTTAATGAAATGAAGCTCAAATGAAATTTTTCTTTGTTGACCTGAAAAGAAATTTACTTTAAAAAAGGTTTGTCTCTATTAATTGCTACTGTTATCTTCTTCTGATGGAACGGCAAGCTTTATAGTTAACTGTGAACGCCTGCCATTTGTCCGGAGCGGTTAAGGTTTCGGGTTTTGAAAGGTTCGTAGAATCGTTGCTCCGATCTACCAGTAGTCTGAGTTAAGTCACCGCAGCCCATATTTATTAGAATATCCAAATATTTACTGAACTTTTATTACTCACAGTACCACTTATTATTATAATTCATTATACAGTAGAGTCTCGAAAATCTGAGTCTCGAGGTTTCGTTAAATCCGTTAAGTAGGCGGATTTCTGCCTACTTTATCTATTTGGAAGAAAATGACAAGTCGGGATTCCAAGAAATGTTTATAGCCATTCGATATGCAAAGAAAAGGAGTCGGGCTTCCAAAAAATATTTATATCAATACGGTATACAAAGGAAACGAGTAGGGCTTTCAATTAATGCTCATGTAAAATTCTATAAACTGATCTCGTGAATTCTCAGTTATAGTACAGTGTTAGGATTCATTACACACCTATTTGTTCTAATCCACGGGAATGTATTTCCGTGTAATCCGATGGGTCTCGGTCCCATCTACCTCGAATCATCGAAACTCTGCTGTAGTTCAAATGACGTTAAAACCCTAAATTTAGTATAAAATAAAACCTAAGCAATTTCACAGTCTTCGTAAGATCTGCTTATAGTTTTTTTCCAGACGTTAAAACTGTATAAAATCGGTTGCATTCACTATCCCTTGTAGAATTTTCTACTCTATCAGGTGACGCATTTTTGGAAAACCTTTATTGCTCGGCCTTGTCATGTGCATTTTCGAAAATATTCAGTAATTTTGAAAAGAAGTACGCTAGGAAGGATACACAGTTGTAATAAAATTAATAGTGATGATTTATGTTACTGCAACCTACCAGTTATGTTTTTAATATTTTTTTCGTTTGTCTAGGTTAAAACATTAATTTTCACTTCGCTGTAGTTCATGAACAGTCTGATGGCACAATCATGAATTAGGCTATATATAGCCAAAGATAAATGCAGCAATAATATTCCATCCTTAATTAATTTACAACATACTTTCAGCGGACGCATTTCAAATAATCTCCATTTATAAACTCCTAATAAAATATCAAACTATAAAACGAAGGAAACATGTTATTTAATTGAGGAGGCCTATATGCTACCAGAAAAGATTGTTATTTTATGTAGATTTATATTTCAATTTTTGAAAAGATTGTTTATCCGAAATGCGCTAGGTGAAAGTGTGGAATATCGCAAAAAAGGATGAATGTCACACTGAATTTAATTGTGTCGGCCTATATGGCAGAATATATTGTTTCAAACATTGTTATTAAATAATTTTAATACTTAATAAAGTTTGGATACTTATTTTTCATCATTGCTTGTGTGCACCAAACACTGGCTGTTTCTTTTTAAAAATATAAAATCCTTCTTTGCTTTTCCCATTATGTTCACTTTCTTCACTGATCGTCTATCACAGCACGTCCTCTTGCTTTATCATAGACGTCGGCAGACAACTTGACGAGCTGCTCGCCAACGAGTGGATCGAATGAAACATGGTGCTCGGCATTAGCCTCTTGTCGGTATCCTTGCTTTTATCGAAATCGTAATGTCTCCTTGAGAACGGACCACGCAGGACGCTGTCCGGAGGCATGTCTCAGTAACGATGCGAAGGTGCTTCTCCTAACCATGAGTCAGGACTTGGAGGGAAGTCAGGGTAACCGTGGGTACTGCTGCCGTCGCTGATCTCCGACGGGGCCGGAGGTCCTTGGCCTAAACATACAGTCAGTGTTAGCCTAAGAATATCTTGCGCAAAGTGAAGAAACTAAATTGTTTTACATTATCACTTTGTGTATAAATTACAAATATCATTTTATAATAACCTAATCTAACCTAACTCAACCTAACCTTACCTAATCCAATCTTAGACGGGTTGTAGGTGAAAGGTAAACCTAAGTAGTTATTAGCCAAAGAATTATTGCAAAACAAATTGAGAAAAAGAGAAACATATAAAGAGAATTAAAACAACAGCAAACATTTAGGTTACACACAAATTAATAACACAAACCATAATATAAACAACAATTTATATGAATTGCGAAACAATATATATATATATATATATATATATATATATATATATATATATATATAAAGACATTAAAACAAATAAACTAAAATACTTTTGAGCATTTTAAACGTGTTTAAATTTATTAATCATCTTTCAACAAAGTTTTTACTTTTTTCTGTCTCATACATTAAGTCTTTTCTCATTACAATCGGAGAAAATGAGCTTTAAGTAATAATATATCGTACTTATGTACACGCGAAGAAAGTAAATACGATTAGGATTAAAATTAAAATAGAAGTCCTAAAAATAATATAGGAATGATCAGCAACATGCCAACCCAGAGGGTATCGGGTATTAGAGCTTTTACTGTACTTAAATATAAGATAGTCGCTACTTTGTTTAATAAAAACGTTGGAGTTTCGGCAATCGTTATGAGCAATAAAGTCCACAAGTAAGTATACTGTAGTTTGATTTAAAGAAGAATAGGATTCTGCGTAGGAGAAATCGACCAGAGAGAGTGGGTATTACAGCCGTCTGAGTGAATAGGAAATTCACATGTTGCTGCGTGGGTGAGCCTTTTGGCCAATTCGACGTTAAACTTCCGTTCGTCGCTCAGTGACATCGTAACTGTGGTTGAGGGATTTACTAGTTGTGTAGCTTGCTTCGTTCTGCAATTGAACTGACAACATCGCAGCCCTACCCTGCCACAGACCCATTACTAATCTACTTTAAATCTAAGTATAGTATGTTTGCACGCAGTGTCTCATGTAACTGGGACTTTCTCATCGTCTCATTTCCCCCTAATTCTTCACGACACTTTTTGAATAATTTCCTTCTGATTGCCACTGAAACACCTCGGCTCAGAACGTCATTCAGACAAATTTCCAGATAATTTGTTCGAGAGTGATTCACCACAGAGTTGATCATCAAAACCCTAGTTTCGTCAATTAATCCCTGGTTTTAAAAGCACCAACGGATTGGTTTAGCTACAGTAAGAAGAGAAAAGTATAGGATTTACCCATGGTGGAGTATGTCTCTCCGCTGTACGGTAATGGATGCGTGGGCGAGGAGAGATATGGAGGCGTCGATGTGTCGCCATGGAGGTACCGGCTATGCGGCGAAGCGCCGTCTGGATCCATGGTTAACGTGTAGCTGTCATTGCTTTCTAAATCTGAAACAAACATTAATCAACAATAACAAAAAAGTCTGTATTTATAAAAGAAGATCGATTCAGAATCGACCTAGGACCTAAACTATAATATTACACACTTGACAAATAGAGGGAGCATTCAAACTGAAACACTTGACAATGGAGGGGTAGTATAGAAACGTGCTTAGAAGTTATTTTGCAAAATTTTAATTTTAGGGCGTTTTTTACATTTTGTTATAGAACAGCAGTTCTATAACTATGGACCTATGTAACAGATCACCTGTTTCGAATTTGGTAATAGCCCTTGAATATAACAGCTTTAGTCTTTGTATCAAGTAAGCGATCAGCTGTTTTAAATTCGATAAATCAATGAGATTAACTAATACCTATCGCCATTGTAAAAATGTATTCTGTTCAATTAAATGTTAATGGTGAAATTAATTGCAACTTTTATGAAATGAGTATATCAATTTTCCTATGATAATTGTAGGTGATGGTAATAGAAGGTAAATTCCTTCTATTACCTCACACTCTGCTGATAAATATCTTGTACAAATTCCTTCTATTAGCTCACACTCTGCTGATAAATATCTTGTACAAATTCCTTCTATTAGCTCACACTCTGCTGATAAATATCTTGTACAAATTCCTTCTATTAGCTCACACTCTGCTGATAAATATCTTGTACAAATTCCTTCTATTAGCTCACACTCTGCTGATAGATATCTTGTACAAATTCCTTCTATTAGCTCACACTCTGCTGATAAATATCTTGTACAAATTCCTTCTATTAGCTCACACTCTGCTGATAAATATCTTGTACAAATTCCTTCTATTAGCTCACACTCTGCTGATAAATATCTTGTACAAATTCCTTCTATTAGCTCACACTCTGCTGATAGATATCTTGTACAAATTCCTTCTATTAGCTCACACTCTGCTGATAAATATCTTGTACAAATTCCTTCTATTAGCTCACACTCTGCTGATAAATATCTTGTACAAATTCCTTCTATTAGCTCACACTCTGCTGATAAATATCTTGTACAAATTCCTTCTATTAGCTCACACTCTGCTGATAAATATCTTGTACAAATTCCTTCTATTAGCTCACACTCTGCTGATAAATATCTTGTACAAATTCCTTCTATTAGCTCACACTCTGCTGATAGATATCTTGTACAAATTCCTTCTATTAGCTCACACTCTGCTGATAAATATCTTGTACAAATTCCTTCTATTAGCTCACACTCTGCTGATAAATATCTTGTACAAATTCCTTCTATTAGCTCACACTCTGCTGATAGATATCTTGTACAAATTCCTTCTATTAGCTCACACTCTGCTGATAGATATCTTGTACAAATTCCTTCTATTAGCTCACACTCTGCTGATAAATATCTTGTACAAATTCCTTCTATTAGCTCACACTCTGCTGATAAATATCTTGTACAAATTCCTTCTATTAGCTCACACTCTGCTGATAAATATCTTGTACAAATTCCTTCTATTAGCTCACACTCTGCTGATAAATATCTTGTACAAATTCCTTCTATTAGCTCACACTCTGCTGATAAATATCTTGTACAAATTCCTTCTATTACCTCACACTCTGCTGGTAAATATCTTGTACAAATTCCTTCTATTAGCTCACACTCTGCTGATAGATATCTTGTACAAATTCCTTCTATTAGCTCACACTCTGCTGATAAATATCTTGTACAAATTCCTTCTATTAGCTCACACTCTGCTGATAAATATCTTGTACAAATTCCTTCTATTACCTCACACTCTGCTGGTAAATATCTTGTACAAATTCCTTCTATTAGCTCACACTCTGCTGATAAATATCTTGTACAAATTCCTTCTATTACCTCACACTCTACTGATAAATATCTTGGACAAATTCCTTCTATTAGCTCACACTCTGCTGTTAAATATCTTGTACAAATTCCTTCTATTAGCTCACACTCTGCTGATAAATATCTTGGACAAATTCCTTCTATTAGCTCACACTCTGCTGATAAATATCTTGTACAAATTCCTTCTATTAGCTCACACTCTGCTGATAAATATCTTGTACAAATTCCTTCTATTAGCTCACACTCTGCTGATAAATATCTTGTACAAATTCCTTCTATTAGCTCACACTCTGCTGATAAATATCTTGTACAAATTCCTTCTATTAGCTCACACTCTGCTGATAAATATCTTGTACAAATTCCTTCTATTAGCTCACACTCTGCTGATAAATATCTTGTACAAATTCCTTCTATTAGCTCACACTCTGCTGATAAATATCTTGTACAAATTCCTTCTATTAGCTCACACTCTGCTGATAAATATCTTGTACAAATTCCTTCTATTAGCTCACACTCTGCTGATAAATATCTTGTACAAATTCCTTCTATTAGCTCACACTCTACTGATAAATATCTTGGACAAATTCCTTCTATTAGCTCACACTCTGCTGATAAATATCTTGTACAAATTCCTTCTATTAGCTCACACTCTGCTGATAAATATCTTGTATAAATTCCTTCTATTAGCTCACACTCTGCTGATAAATATCTTGTACAAATTCCTTCTATTACCTCACACTCTACTGATAAATATCTTGGACAAATTCCTTCTATTAGCTCACACTCTGCTGTTAAATATCTTGTACAAATTCCTTCTATTAGCTCACACTCTGTTGATAAATATCTTGTACAAATTCCTCTATTAGCTCACACTCTGCTGATAAATATCTTGTACAAATTCCTTCTATTAGCTCACACTCTGCTGATACATATCTTGGACAAATTCCTTCTATTAGCTCACACTCTGCTGATACATATCTTGTACAAATTCCTTCTATTAGCTCACACTCTGCTGATAAATATCTTGTACAAATTCCTTCTATTATCTCACACTCTGCTGATAAATATCTTGTACAAATTCCTTCTACTAGCTCACACTCTGCTGATAAATTTCTTGTACAAATTCCTTCTATTAGCTCACACTCTGCTGATAAATATCTTGTACAAATTCCTTCTATTAGCTCACACTCTGCTGATAAATATCTTGTACAAATTCCTTCTATTAGCTCACACTCTGCTGATACATATCTTGTACAAATTCCTTCTATTAGCTCACACTCTGCTGATACATATCTTGTACAAATTCCTTCTACTAGCTCACACTCTGCTGATACATATCTTGTACAAATTCCTTCTATTAGCTCACACTCTGCTGATACATATCTTGTACAAATTCCTTCTATTAGCTCACACTCTGCTGATAAATATCTTGTACAAATTCCTTCTATTAGCTCACACTCTGCTGATAAATATCTTGTACAAATTCCTTCTATTAGCTCACACTCTGCTGATACATATCTTGTACAAATTCCTTCTATTAGCTCACACTCTGCTGATAAATATCTTGTACAAATTCCTTCTATTAGCTCACACTCTGCTGATACATATCTTGTACAAATTCCTTCTATTAGCTCACACTCTGCTGATAAATATCTTGTACAAATTCCTTCTATTATCTCACACTCTGCTGATAAATATCTTGTACAAATTCCTTCTACTAGCTCACACTCTGCTGATAAATTTCTTGTACAAATTCCTTCTATTAGCTCACACTCTCCTGATATATATCTTGTACAAATTCCTTCTACTAGCTCACACTCTGCTGATAAATTTCTTGTACAAATTCCTCCTATTAGCTCACACTCTGCTGATAAATATCTTGTACAAATTCCTTCTATTAGCTCACACTCTGCTGATACATATCTTGGACAAATTCCTTCTATTAGCTCACACTCTGCAGATAAATATCTTGTACAAATTCCTTCTATTAGCTCACACTCTGCTGATAAATATCTTGTACAAATTCCTTCTATTAGCTCACACTCTGCTGATAAATATCTTGTACAAATTCCTTCTATTAGCTCACACTCTGCTGATAAATATCTTGTACAAATTCCTTCTATTAGCTCACACTCTGCTGATAAATATCTTGTACAAATTCCTTCTATTAGCTCACACTCTGCTGATAAATATCTTGGACAAATTCCTTCTATTAGCTCACACTCTGCTGATAAATATCTTGGACAAATTCCTTCTATTAGCTCACACTCTGCTGATAAATATCTTGGACAAATTCCTTCTATTAGCTCACACTTTGCTGATAAATATCTTGTACAAATTCCTTCTATTAGCTCACACTTTGCTGATAAATATCTTGTACAAATTCCTTCTATTAGCTCACACTTTGCTGATAAATATCTTGTACAAATTCCTTCTATTAGCTCACACTTTGCTGATAAATATCTTGTACAAATTCCTTCTATTAGCTCACACTCTGCTGATAAATATCTTGGACAAATTCCTTCTATTAGCTCACACTCTGCTGATAAATATCTTGGACAAATTCCTTCTATTAGCTCACACTCTGCTGATAAATATCTTGTACAAATTCCTTCTATTAGCTCACACTCTGCTGATAGATATCTTGTACAAATTCCTTCTATTAGCTCACACTCTGCTGATAAATATCTTGTACAAATTCCTTCTATTAGCTCACACTCTGCTGATAAATATCTTGTACAAATTCCTTCTATTAGCTCACACTCTGCTGATAAATATCTTGTACAAATTCCTTCTATTAGCTCACACTCTGCTGATAAATATCTTGTACAAATTCCTTCTATTAGCTCACACTCTGCTGATAAATATCTTGTACAAATTCCTTCTATTAGCTCACACTCTGCTGATAGATATCTTGTACAAATTCCTTCTATTAGCTCACACTCTGCTGATAAATATCTTGTACAAATTCCTTCTATTAGCTCACACTCTGCTGATAAATATCTTGTACAAATTCCTTCTATTAGCTCACACTCTGCTGATAGATATCTTGTACAAATTCCTTCTATTAGCTCACACTCTGCTGATAGATATCTTGTACAAATTCCTTCTATTAGCTCACACTCTGCTGATAAATATCTTGTACAAATTCCTTCTATTAGCTCACACTCTGCTGATAAATATCTTGTACAAATTCCTTCTATTAGCTCACACTCTGCTGATAAATATCTTGTACAAATTCCTTCTATTAGCTCACACTCTGCTGATAAATATCTTGTACAAATTCCTTCTATTAGCTCACACTCTGCTGATAAATATCTTGTACAAATTCCTTCTATTACCTCACACTCTGCTGGTAAATATCTTGTACAAATTCCTTCTATTAGCTCACACTCTGCTGATAGATATCTTGTACAAATTCCTTCTATTAGCTCACACTCTGCTGATAAATATCTTGTACAAATTCCTTCTATTAGCTCACACTCTGCTGATAAATATCTTGTACAAATTCCTTCTATTACCTCACACTCTGCTGGTAAATATCTTGTACAAATTCCTTCTATTAGCTCACACTCTGCTGATAAATATCTTGTACAAATTCCTTCTATTACCTCACACTCTACTGATAAATATCTTGGACAAATTCCTTCTATTAGCTCACACTCTGCTGTTAAATATCTTGTACAAATTCCTTCTATTAGCTCACACTCTGCTGATAAATATCTTGGACAAATTCCTTCTATTAGCTCACACTCTGCTGATAAATATCTTGTACAAATTCCTTCTATTAGCTCACACTCTGCTGATAAATATCTTGTACAAATTCCTTCTATTAGCTCACACTCTGCTGATAAATATCTTGTACAAATTCCTTCTATTAGCTCACACTCTGCTGATAAATATCTTGTACAAATTCCTTCTATTAGCTCACACTCTGCTGATAAATATCTTGTACAAATTCCTTCTATTAGCTCACACTCTGCTGATAAATATCTTGTACAAATTCCTTCTATTAGCTCACACTCTGCTGATAAATATCTTGTACAAATTCCTTCTATTAGCTCACACTCTGCTGATAAATATCTTGTACAAATTCCTTCTATTAGCTCACACTCTGCTGATAAATATCTTGTACAAATTCCTTCTATTAGCTCACACTCTACTGATAAATATCTTGGACAAATTCCTTCTATTAGCTCACACTCTGCTGATAAATATCTTGTACAAATTCCTTCTATTAGCTCACACTCTGCTGATAAATATCTTGTATAAATTCCTTCTATTAGCTCACACTCTGCTGATAAATATCTTGTACAAATTCCTTCTATTACCTCACACTCTACTGATAAATATCTTGGACAAATTCCTTCTATTAGCTCACACTCTGCTGTTAAATATCTTGTACAAATTCCTTCTATTAGCTCACACTCTGTTGATAAATATCTTGTACAAATTCCTCTATTAGCTCACACTCTGCTGATAAATATCTTGTACAAATTCCTTCTATTAGCTCACACTCTGCTGATACATATCTTGGACAAATTCCTTCTATTAGCTCACACTCTGCTGATACATATCTTGTACAAATTCCTTCTATTAGCTCACACTCTGCTGATAAATATCTTGTACAAATTCCTTCTATTATCTCACACTCTGCTGATAAATATCTTGTACAAATTCCTTCTACTAGCTCACACTCTGCTGATAAATTTCTTGTACAAATTCCTTCTATTAGCTCACACTCTGCTGATAAATATCTTGTACAAATTCCTTCTATTAGCTCACACTCTGCTGATAAATATCTTGTACAAATTCCTTCTATTAGCTCACACTCTGCTGATACATATCTTGTACAAATTCCTTCTATTAGCTCACACTCTGCTGATACATATCTTGTACAAATTCCTTCTACTAGCTCACACTCTGCTGATACATATCTTGTACAAATTCCTTCTATTAGCTCACACTCTGCTGATACATATCTTGTACAAATTCCTTCTATTAGCTCACACTCTGCTGATAAATATCTTGTACAAATTCCTTCTATTAGCTCACACTCTGCTGATAAATATCTTGTACAAATTCCTTCTATTAGCTCACACTCTGCTGATACATATCTTGTACAAATTCCTTCTATTAGCTCACACTCTGCTGATAAATATCTTGTACAAATTCCTTCTATTAGCTCACACTCTGCTGATACATATCTTGTACAAATTCCTTCTATTAGCTCACACTCTGCTGATAAATATCTTGTACAAATTCCTTCTATTATCTCACACTCTGCTGATAAATATCTTGTACAAATTCCTTCTACTAGCTCACACTCTGCTGATAAATTTCTTGTACAAATTCCTTCTATTAGCTCACACTCTCCTGATATATATCTTGTACAAATTCCTTCTACTAGCTCACACTCTGCTGATAAATTTCTTGTACAAATTCCTCCTATTAGCTCACACTCTGCTGATAAATATCTTGTACAAATTCCTTCTATTAGCTCACACTCTGCTGATACATATCTTGGACAAATTCCTTCTATTAGCTCACACTCTGCAGATAAATATCTTGTACAAATTCCTTCTATTAGCTCACACTCTGCTGATAAATATCTTGTACAAATTCCTTCTATTAGCTCACACTCTGCTGATAAATATCTTGTACAAATTCCTTCTATTAGCTCACACTCTGCTGATAAATATCTTGTACAAATTCCTTCTATTAGCTCACACTCTGCTGATAAATATCTTGTACAAATTCCTTCTATTAGCTCACACTCTGCTGATAAATATCTTGGACAAATTCCTTCTATTAGCTCACACTCTGCTGATAAATATCTTGGACAAATTCCTTCTATTAGCTCACACTCTGCTGATAAATATCTTGGACAAATTCCTTCTATTAGCTCACACTTTGCTGATAAATATCTTGTACAAATTCCTTCTATTAGCTCACACTTTGCTGATAAATATCTTGTACAAATTCCTTCTATTAGCTCACACTTTGCTGATAAATATCTTGTACAAATTCCTTCTATTAGCTCACACTTTGCTGATAAATATCTTGTACAAATTCCTTCTATTAGCTCACACTCTGCTGATAAATATCTTGGACAAATTCCTTCTATTAGCTCACACTCTGCTGATAAATATCTTGGACAAATTCCTTCTATTAGCTCACACTCTGCTGATAAATATCTTGTACAAATTCCTTCTATTAGCTCACACTTTGCTGATAAATATCTTGTACAAATTCCTTCTATTAGCTCACACTCTGCTGATACATATCTTGGACAAATTCCTTCTATTAGCTCACACTCTGCTGATAAATATCTTGGACAAATTCCTTCTATTAGCTCACACAATGCTAAAAATATCTTGGACAAATTCCTTCTATTAGCTCACACAATGCTAAAAATATCTTGGACAAATGCCTTCTATTAGCTCACACTCTGCTGATAAATATCTTGGACAAATGCCTTCTATTAGCTCACACAATGCTAAAAATATCTTGGACAAATTCCTTCTATTAGCTCACACAATGCTAAAAATATCTTGTACAAATTCCTTCTATTAGCTCACACTCTGCTGATACATATCTTGGACAAATTCCTTCTATTAGCTCACACTCTGCTGATAAATATCTTGGACAAATTCCTTCTATTAGCTCACACAATGCTAAAAATATCTTGTACAAATTCCTTCTATTAGCTCACACTCTGCTGATACATATCTTGGACAAATTCCTTCTATTAGCTCACACTCTGCTGATAAATATCTTGTACAAATTCCTTCTATTAGCTCACACTCTGCTGATAAATATCTTGGACAAATTGCTTCTATTAGCTCACACTCTGCTGATAAATATCTTGGACAAATGCCTTCTATTAGCTCACACAATGCTAAAAATATCTTGGACAAATTCCTTCTATTAGCTCACACAATGCTAAAAATATCTTGTACAAATTCCTTCTATTAGCTCACACTCTGCTGATACATATCTTGGACAAATTCCTTCTATTAGCTCACACTCTGCTGATAAATATCTTGGACAAATTCCTTCTATTAGCTCACACAATGCTAAAAATATCTTGGACAAATTCCTTCTATTAGCTCACACAATGCTAAAAATATCTTGGACAAATGTTCAATCGTTATAAAATACGTTTTTATTCGTTCAATCAAGTTCAAATACATTTATTTCCTACAGGGGACGACAACTGATGTTATTACAGTTTTTTTCAAATATTTATTCAATAATTAAATCATAAAAATTTGGGTCGGATCCGAACTGTGTATCTTCATGTTAGAAGTAGACTATAACGCTTTTTGGCACTGATCTAAAGTTCCATAGCTAGAAATGAACTTCTCAAAGATCTATAAAAACCTCCCATTGTATAACGTTAAATTGTTGCCTTGGTTACCACACAATACCATAAACTATGCTCTAGGATTAAAAATGAATGCAAGAATAAAATAAACAAACAAACTAGAGTTTAAAATTATCGAACATTTCTTCACAAACGTACAATGCGAAAGGAAAGCGAAAAGAAACTACAACACAATGGATGCGAGGAAAAAAAGCGTATAGATACATAGTAATTGCAAGGAAGTTCGTTTAAATTTGCCACTGCCGCTTGATATGTTATTCTGACATGTATAGTCTATGCATATTTATATTAATTGTAATTAAAATATAAAAATAAATTAAAATACAAATTTTCTTTGTTGATTTTAGGAATTGGCTTTAAAAAAAAATGTATATTACTTGTGCTATTTCGTCTATGTCGTTGTAACACACAAGGTGAATGTAGGAATATAGGACTTGCCATAGTGTTATACATCGTGTACAACCAATATAGATTTCTTACATTTTGTCATGTCTAAAAAAGTTTTTATTAGTAAAAAAGTTTAGTTTTATTTTATAGGGTTTATTTAATGCTATGTGTTATACATCGTGTACAACGTGAATGGAATTTTCATAAATAAACTTTTGTTTATGGGTTTTTAATAATAATTGATTTAATTTGGCTATTTCAAGTTACTACGTCGATATAAATAAATCAAAAATAACCCAAATAGGTATATAGCCAATAAATTACCAAAAATAACAAAATATAATAGTAAAAAATAATAAAAACAACCCAAAAGTTAACCACAAATAACCTAAAAACACGTGGATTGTTATGAAAACTCATATAGAGCTGTGATATCATAAATAACCTTTTTGTTTGTGAGTTTATAATAGTAACCAGCTATCTCGATTAATATATTACCTATCTCGCCTGAAATTATAATATTTAGGAAATAAAATTTGTAATAGATTTTAAAAATTGAAATAAGTTTATTTCAGTTTATTGTATTTTTATTTATAATTTGTCCAAACAGCCGTACGCCCTGAAGGATTAGAGCGACCCTCGCTCCCCCACGCGCAGGCACACTCACACGCGCGGCCCGGCCTACCTGCCGCTAATGGTTCTTTTATGAATCACCAACTAGTCCTTGTATTACAAAATCAATTTTTTTCAACTGTTAACTTTACTTAATTTGTACTCTAATAACTGAATTCTAAATACTAATCATCGCAAAATGAGTCCAAACACGGTACAATTGTGACAACTCTAAGGGGTTTTATGGTCAGTAGGTTACAAAATTATATATTTGACTACTTAAAAATGGTTATAGACGTTTTATTTGAATTCGCAAGATCGGAATAATATACATAATTACAGTAATTCCAGTAGAGATTTCAAATTTATGAAAAAATAAACTAAATCATAAATAATATAACATAGAACATATACCAAGAGTGAAATAATAATTATTACAAATTCATTTTGCAACGTTACTGTATAATAACTAAAAATCAATAAAATAATATTTTAAATCATAAAACTAACACAAACATATTTACATAACCATCCTATGTTAACGTAAACTGAAGTAAAACAAAATAAAAATAATTAGTAATTCGTTATGTTACTTTACAATAACTGTAAAATCAAGAAAATAATATTATTAAACTAACACGAGCATATTTACATAGCAACATAGCCAAGGAGGTTTCTTAAATGCGTCTTCATAAAATTCAACGTATGCCAAACGATAAATAAATAAATTCAAAGTCAATGTAACAAGGAAAGCTGAAGCTGGAAAATTTGCATACAGATGAAAGACACAACAGCGGGTAAGGAAAGGTCACTTACTTATTTTATAATTTCGCATCCAAAAGCGTTTTACAACTATTTACGAGTAATATCAAATTAGTTTGTAGTGTAACCATTTGTTTATGTTTTAGGTTAAATAACTTTGTAATTTGTTCATAGTTTTTTCCTTATCTAGTAAATTCATATTAATAACATTTTTGCTTGATTTATTTGATAAAAGTTAGGACTACAGCTAATTTGCAAACAATGTACGCCAGCTCTAGTATAATTGTAAACTGTTTCCATGTTATTGATCTGATTACTATTTCATTAAAGACGTCTGATTAGTACAATATAAAATACGTAATAAAAGTCTCGTTTTATTTGTTTTCTAATTTTTAAACCCACTAAAACCGCTCAGAGTTGTCACAATTGTACCGTGTTTGGACTCATTTTGCAAGGAATAATATTTAGAATTCAGAATTAGAGTACAAATTAAGTAAAGTTAATAGTTGAAAAAAAAATGATTTTGTAGTACAAGGACTAGTTGGTGATTCATAGAAGAACCATTAGCGGCAGGTAGGCCGGGCCGCGCGTGTGAGTGTGCCTGCGCGTGGGGGAGCGAGGGTCGCTCTAATCCTTCAGGGCGCACGGCTGTTTGGACAAATTATAGAACACTGTACGACTTATAATATACTAGGTCAAGACATAGATATAAAATTGTAGGACAGTGGTTAGACAGTAAAGTGCAAAATTGATTATAAAGCAAACAAAATAAGAGTGTAGTGCAAAAAATACAAAAGGACATGAAAGAAAGTTTGATATAAAGATAAAAGCTTAATGCAGAAAGTAAGAAATAATGAATATGGTACAAAGAACAATATTTTTAAAAAATGTAATAACATATCGAATTTTCCTGAAGAGCGGTATATTATCTTTTGATGTGTTACATTTACTTGCCGAGAAAAGTAATTTTGGAATGGAAAAAGGAGGAGGTAAGGATCAGGGCATGATTGAGAAACAGACCCTAGGCAAGACCGCGAACAATGGTTGCCTAGTTTTAATCAAGGCGTCCCACTTCTGCAGAGGTTAGACAAATCTTCCCTGCGACAAGGGTAGCAAATCCTTTCAATCAATGCTACCATGTTGAAAGAATCTAATCCGGCCTTTAATGGGACTTTTTGTGCAAATCTCGGTTCGATGCGACTTTTATCTAGACAATGCGATCAAACGTTTTTCTTCTTCATAAATGAAAAAAGATTCCCTTTTCGTAAAAACTTGCCAGGGGAAGTAAAACTTGAAGGAACACTTACAGACGTTATGGAAAATATGAATACGCAAAAACTTGCCTGAAACATGATAATGGGTAAACGTTGAATGTGGACGTCCACATTCGTTTCTAAAACGATATTTCTTTACAACTGAGACCACTCCAAAAATCAAAATTTATTTTCAGGAGCCAAACTGTCTTTTCATCTCTCGAAACGGCCGTTTTCATGTAATAACCGAAGTAAACGTTACTATGTAATGCACAGCTTACATTTGCAGAAATAAACCTGTGTGAGGAAATCTATGATTTTTAGTGAAGGTAGTCTATCACAATATTATACAGTTTTCTTTCCTCCAACTTCTAAACGTCTAGACTGTAGACTCTACAGTCGTCATGACGTATTTAAAGACCCTTAGTAAAAGCTCCCAAATAATTAAAGAAATATTCATAGATACCCAATAAAGCAATAAATACTTGATTCTTGTTAGAGTTGAGAGGATTTCAAAACCTCCCACAGTTACTATTTTAATATCAACCCGTGTCTGGATTCCCAAAAGCACCTGCCCAGGTCTAGTGGCAGCCATCCTTTATCGAGCTACCTCCTTCTCAAATAAGCATGCGGTTAGTATCCCTACCACGCATAAAACAAACGGGGTTGATAGTCTATGTACCAAGTTGATCAGCTCTTTCCAGGGAAAATCAAAAGTTAGTGAAATGAAACAGTACCGTAAGTGTCGCGCTAAGAGTGGGGTGAACAACGCCTGCCAAGAAAAAACCTTGCCAGGAAAAACCCCGCGATATGCCAAGCATGAATTATGAAGTTTGTTGCGCTAGTACTGACCTCTGTTGACGATTCCGAGAACTTTCCCAAAAACCTACATATTATGAATATTCGTTTTCCTGCCAAAGTAGTTGAAACCTCCTCCTAGATCTATTTACCTCAAAAATAAATTATGAGTTTTGTAATATATTTAAAAAAATGTTTACCAGCTTCAGTAGACTAGTTAATACTTAATTGTATCGGGTCTCATGACAAGTTATGAACTTCATTATTC
Source organism: Prosapia bicincta (assembly GCA_036971475.1). NCBI lineage: Eukaryota > Metazoa > Arthropoda > Insecta > Hemiptera > Cercopidae > Prosapia > Prosapia bicincta. Next base: position 3,669,096 of record JBAIZL010000002.1, read on the forward strand.
TAAGAAATAATCTGTGTATTTTTTTAACATATAGAAATATATATGGCTGAACTTTAAAACGAATGGTTTCAGCGTAAAGATGAAGTATGGTCAAATTAAAACTCATTCTATTATATTTCTTAGTTTCTATTGTTTGTTTGATCTTTACAAGAATCTTCTGCTCTCTTTGACTTGAGCAGAGGTCTATACTTCAGTGGAGCGATGTTGCAGGATGGGCTTTCTCTTCCACCATCCACTAACCCCTATTTTAACTCCTAACTGTTCAGCAATATACTTACTTTTAAGTATAATATAATACTTTTAAGAATATATACTTTTAAGTATATAATTCCTTACATTTTTACTCCTGGTAGACTAAAGCAAAGAGAGCATAAAAGCGAGTCGTAACTGAGGGATCCAAGATTTTCCCTTTTCTCAGTCCAACGAGAGCTTCAAGGCTAACCTAATCATAACTATTCCAGCCGATGTATCCATATGTCTATAGAAGGATTTGGACTGGACTCTTCTGTATGACGACATAAATAGAGATTAGCTCTAAATTAATGCAACGCTGTACGCAAATTAACTTTTTACGATTTCAATGACCAACAGGTCTGATCCAAATTTAGCAAATGGTAAAGAAGACAGATGTTCTAAACACCACGACACTACCTGGCCTCCTGCTTGAAGGAGGTCGTAATTTTTTTAACTGCTATGAATAATGAAAATAATATTGTTAACACTTTCAGGATTAAGACCAGGATATAAACATTATTTTTTATCGGACTGGTATATAGGGAAGTAGATGTAGTTGATGAATAGAGAAGTATACCTGAAGTAGATTTACAATTTAGGGTAGGTTCTATCATGAATATGAGTAGAAAGAGACTATGGTATAACCATAGCAGTAGCGGAAAATGAAGATTAGTCGTGGACAGGAACGCAAATCTTGGAATATGCACTCTGATGAGTAGACTCTTTGTCCAGAAATTTGATTCTCTCATACCAGGGAAGCCCACTCTACTTCTAGCTCTATGACTTTAGTACCGGTGACAGGTGATACTGAAACGGCTCTGTATATGCTAACAGCGGTCAGGGATACCTCACTGGTGAAATGATTCCACACCTCGTTTTTTTCTTTTTTGGAAGGCTCATTTTATTTAAAATAAAACTCCAACGAAAGTAATAACGATCTACTGAGTGCGAAATAGCGTCTGTTGTACACAACACTGCTACTATCTTGAAACCTGACACAAATCGACCACCCACACACGACGTAAATGCGTAGTACCAGTGACCGCGACAAATCAACCAATGACAGGCGTTTCATTCAGTGACAGCGACAAATCAACCAATGACAGGCGTTTCATTCAGTGACAGCGACAAATCAACCAATGACAGCCGTTTCATTCAGTTACAGCGACAAATTAACCAATGACAGCCGTTTCATTCAGAGACAGCGACAAAATAACCAGTGCCATCCGTTTCATCCAGTGACAGCGACAAATCAACCAATGACAGCCGTTTCAACCAGTGACAACGACGAATCAACCCATAACAGCCGTTTCATCCATTGACAGCGACAGATCAACCAATGACAGCCGTTTCATTCAGAGACAGTGACGAATCAATCAGTGCCATCTTTTTTATCCAGTGACAGCGACAAATCAACCAATGACAGCCGTTTTATCCATTGACAGCGACAAATTAACCAATGACAACCGTTTCATTCAGAGACAGTGACAAATCAACCAATGACAGCCGTTTCATCTATTGACAGCGACAAATCAACCAATGACATCCGTTTCATTCAGAGACAGCGACGAATCAACCAATGACAGCCGTTTCATTCAAAGACAGCGACAAATCAACCAATGACAGCCGTTTCATTCAATGACAGCCACAAATCAACCAATGACAGCCGTTTCATTTAGAGACAGCGACAAATCAATCAATGCCATCTTTTTCATCCAGTGACAGCGACAAATCAACCAATGACAGCCGTTTTATCCATTGACAGCGACAAATCAACCAATGACAGCCGTTTAATTCAGTGACAGCGACAAATCAACCAATGACAGCCGTTTCATTCAGTGACAGCGACAAATCAACCAATGACAGCCGTTTCATTTAGAGACAGGGACAAATCAACTAATGACAGCCGTTTCATTCAGTGATAGCGACAAATCAACTAATAACAGCCGTTTTACTTAGAGACAGCGACAAATCAACCAATGACAGCCGTTTCATTTAGAGACGAGGACAAATCAACCAATGTCATCTGTTTCATCCAGTGACAGCGACAAATCAACCAATGCCATCTGTTTCATCCAGTGACAGCGACAAATCAACGCATGACAGCCGTTTCATCTATTGACAGCGACAAATCAACCAATGACAGCCGTTTCATTCAGTGATAGCGACAAATCATCTAATTACAGCCCTTTCATTCAGATACAGCGACAAAGTAACCAATGACAGCTGTTTCATTTAGAGACAGCGATAAATCAACCAATGACAGCCGTTTCATTTAGAGACAGCGACAAATCAATCAATGCCATCTTTTTCATCCAGTGACAGCGACAAATCAACCAATGACAGCCGTTTCATTCAGTGACAGTGACAAATCAACCAATGACAGCCGTTTCATTTAAAGACAGCGACAAATTAACCAATGACAACCGTTTCATTCAGAGACAGTGACAAATCAACCAATGACAGCCGTTTCATCCAGTGACAGCGACAAATCAACCAATGCCATCTGTTTTATCCAGTGACAGCGACAAATCAACCAATGACAGCCGTTTCATTCAGTGATAACTACAAATCGACTAATAACAGCCGTTTTATTTAGAGACAGCGACAAATCAACCAATGACAGCCGTTTCATTTAGAGACAGGGACAAATCAACCAATGTCATCTGTTTCATCCAGTGACAGCGACAAATCAACCAATGCCATCTGTTTTATCCAGTGACAGCGACAAATCAACGCATGGCAGCCGTTTCATCTATTGACAGCGACAAATCAACCAATGACAGCCGTTTCATTCAGAGACAGGGACAAATCAACCAATGACAGCCGTTTCATTCCGTGATAGCGACAAATCAACTAATGAAAGCCGTTTCATTCAGTGATAGCGACAAATCAACTAATAACAGCCGTTTTATTTAGAGACAGCGACAAATCAACCAATGACAGCCGTTTCATTTAGAGACAGGGACAAATCAACCAATGCCATCTGTTTCATCCAGTGACAGCGAGAAATCAACCAATGCCATCTGTTTTATCCAGTAACAGCGACAAATCAACGCATGACAGCCGTTTCATCTATTGACAGCGACAAATCAACCAATGACAGCCGTTTCATTCAGAGACAGCGACAAATCAACCAATGACAGCCGTTTCATTCAGTGATAGCGACAAATCAACTAATGAAAGCCGTTTCATTCAGTGATAGCGACAAATCAACTAATAACAGCCGTTTTATTTAGAGACAGCGACAAATCAACCAATGACAGCCGTTTCATTTAGAGACAGGGACAAATCAACCAATGCCATCTGTTTCATCCAGTGACAGCGAGAAATCAACCAATGCCATCTGTTTTATCCAGTGACAGCGACAAATCAACGCATGACAGCCGTTTCATCTATTGACAGCGACAAATCAACCAATGACAGCCGTTTCATTCAGAGACAGCGACAAATCAACCAATGACAGCCGTTTCATTCAGTGATAGCGACAAATCAACTAATGAAAGCCGTTTCATTCAGTGATAGCGACAAATCAACTAATAACAGCCGTTTTATTTAGAGACAGCGACAAATCAACCAATGACAGCCGTTTCATTTAGAGACAGGAACAAATCAACCAATGCCATCTGTTTCATCCAGTGACAGCGACAAATCAACCAATGCCATCTGTTTTATCCAGTGACAGCGACAAATCAACGCATGACAGCCGTTTCATCTATTAACAGCGACAGATCAACCAATGACAGCCGTTTCATTCAGAGACAGCGACAAATTAACTAATGACAGCCGTTTAATTCAGTGATAGCGACAAATCAACTAATGAAAGCCGTTTCATTCAGTGATAGCGACAAATCAACTAATAACAGCCGTTTTATTTAGAGACAGCGACAAATCAATCAATGGCAGCCGTTTCATTTAGAGACAGGGACAAATCAACCAATGCCATCTGTTTCATCCAGTGACAGCGACAAATCAACCAATGCCATCTGTTTCATCCAGTGACAGCGACAAATCAACGCATGACATCCGTTTCATCTATTGACAGCGACAAATCAACCAATGACAGCCGTTTCATTCAGAGACAGCGACAAATCAACCAATGACAGCCGTTTCATTTAGAGACAGCGACAGATCAATCAATGCCATCTTCTTCATCCAGTGACAGCGACAAATCAACCAATGACAGCAGTTTTATCCATTGACAGCGACAAATCAATCAATGACAGCCGTTTCATTCAGTGACAGCGACAAATCAACCAATGCCATCTGTTTCATCCAGTGACAGCGACAAATCAACGCATGACATCCGTTTCATCTATTGACAGCGACAAATCAACCAATGACAGCCGTTTCATTCAGAGACAGCGACAAATCAACCAATGACAGCCGTTTCATTTAGAGACAGCGACAGATCAATCAATGCCATCTTCTTCATCCAGTGACAGCGACAAATCAACCAATGACAGCAGTTTTATCCATTGACAGCGACAAATCAATCAATGACAGCCGTTTCATTCAGAGACATCGACAAATCAACTAATGACAGCCGTTTCAACTTCTAATCAATCCATTGTTACTGGAACTGGCATTTTCCATATTTTGTTTCTGGTACCACTAGTGACTAACTAATACCAGTGATAAGTCACCATGACAGGGAATATCGACCATCCCTAATCAAAACGATTTCCTAGTACTCAGAATAGGAGACAATGATGGAATAGGTGGCAGATGTTCAGAGTTTTCCATGTTAAAGAGGCGTCTACCTGTTTCACCATAACATGAACAGGGAGACACACATATAAGTGGATATCCTTCATATTCCTGTGTATCCTCCGTATTCCCGCCACATCGTTATGCTTAATCTATGTACAAAATGGTCTCTGTACAACTCCATTATACGTTTGTGTGCTTAGAAAGCATGAGAAAGAGAACGGGAAAACTGAGATGAAATCATTCAACTTGAATATTTGGATGGGAATCATGACAGTTTCTCCTTATGAAAGAGTGGCGAGTTCGACTCGACATAAGGTTCCAAGGGGGGGGGGGGGTCGTTAAATCAGGCTTTAGTAAAAGTGTATGTTTATCTATAATTAGATAGATTTTATCACCTCACGCGAACGGCTATGAGATGAGTTGCGTGAAATTACAGATATAATCTATATTGGGCAACATGTACCATCTGTCGTTACGTCACACATGGCGTCTGACTTTACCGATTGGGGTGGCTGCACATAGGATGATTGTGAACGGTAGTATAGCATTTACATACGTGAAACTAGACGCGACGTGATTTGGGAGAAGCATTTTGTTGTTTTACGGCGATCTGTTAAGTTATCTGTTATAGCTTACGGAGGGTGTGGAAAGGTATGTGGATATAGCTAGTATTAAAGTAAGGAGGGCATACATCTTGCTCTGGTGAAACTAGACGCGACGTGATTTGGGAGAAGCCTGTTGTGGTTTTACGGCGATCTGTTAAGTTATCTGTTATAGCTTACGGAGGGTGTGGAAAGGTATGTGGATATAGCTAGGATTAAAGTAAGGAGGGCATACATCTTGCTCTGGTGAAACTAGACGCGACGTTATGGGAGAAGCCTGTTGTGGTTTTACGGCGATCTGTCAAGTTATCTGTTATAGCTTACGGAGGGTGTGGAAAGGTATGTGGATATAGCTAGGATTAAAGTAAGGAGGGCATACATCTTGCTCTGGTGAAACTAGACGCGACGTTATGGGAGAAGCCTGTTGTGGTTTTACGGCGATCTGTTAAGTTATCTCTTATAGCTTACGGAGGGTGTGGAAAGGTATGTGGATATAGCTAGGATTAAAGTAAGGAGGGCATACATCTTGCTCTGGTAAAACTAGACGCGACGTGATTTGGGAGAAGCCTGTTGTGGTTTTACGGCGATCTGTTAAGTTATCTGTTATAGCTTACGGAGGGTGTGGAAAGGTATGTGAATATAGCTAGGATTAAAGTAAGGAGGGCATACATCTTGCTCTGGTGAAACTAGACGCGACGTGATTTGGGAGAAGCCTTTCGTTGTTTTACGGCGATCTGTTAAGTTATCTGTTATAGCTTACGGAGGGTGTGGAAAGGTATGTGGATATAGCTAGGATTAAAGTAAGGAGGGCATACATCTTGCTCTGGTGAAACTAGACGCGACGTGATTTGGGAGAAGCCTGTTGTGGTTTTACGGCGATCTGTTAAGTTATCTGTTATAGCTTACGGAGGGTGTGGAAAGGTATGTGGATATAGCTAGGATTAAAGTAAGGAGGGCATACATCTTGCTCTGGTGAAACTAGACGCGACGTGATTTGGGAGAAGCCTTTTGTTGTTTTACGGCGATCTGTTAAGTTATCTGTTATAGCTTACGGAGGGTGTGGAAAGGTATGTGGATATAGCTAGGATTAAAGTAATGAGGGCATACATCTTGCTCTGGTGAAACTAGACGCGACGTGATTTGGGAGAAGCCTGTTGTGGTTTTACGGCGATCTGTTAAGTTATCTGTTATAGCTTACGGAGGGTGTGGAAAGGTATGTGGATATAGCTAGGATTAAAGTAAGGAGGGCATACATCTTGCTCTGGTAAAACTAGACGCGACGTGATTTGGGAGAAGCCTGTTGTGGTTTTACGGCGATCTGTTAAGTTATCTGTTATAGCTTACGGAGGGTGTGGAAAGGTATGTGAATATAGCTAGGATTAAAGTAAGGAGGGCATACATCTTGCTCTGGTGAAACTAGACGCGACGTGATTTGGGAGAAGCCTTTCGTTGTTTTACGGCGATCTGTTAAGTTATCTGTTATAGCTTACGGAGGGTGTGGAAAGGTATGTGGATATAGCTAGGATTAAAGTAAGGAGGGCATACATCTTGCTCTGGTGAAACTAGACGCGACGTGATTTGGGAGAAGCCTGTTGTGGTTTTACGGCGATCTGTTAAGTTATCTGTTATAGCTTACGGAGGGTGTGGAAAGGTATGTGGATATAGCTAGGATTAAAGTAAGGAGGGCATACATCTTGCTCTGGTGAAACTAGACGCGACGTGATTTGGGAGAAGCCTTTTGTTGTTTTACGGCGATCTGTTAAGTTATCTGTTATAGCTTACGGAGGGTGTGGAAAGGTATGTGGATATAGCTAGGATTAAAGTAATGAGGGCATACATCTTGCTCTGGTGAAACTAGACGCGACGTGATTTGGGAGAAGCCTGTTGTGGTTTTACGGCGATCTGTTAAGTTATCTGTTATAGCTTACGGAGGGTGTGGAAAGGTATGTGGATATAGCTAGGATTAAAGTAAGGAGGGCATACATCTTGCTCTGGTAAAACTAGACGCGACGTTATGGGAGAAGCCTGTTGTGGTTTTACGGCGATCTGTTAAGTTATCTGTTATAGCTTACGGAGGGTGTGGAAAGGTATGTGGATATAGCTAGGATTAAAGTAAGGAGGGCATACATCTTGCTCTGGTGAAACTAGATGCGACGTGATATGGGAGAAGCCTTTTGTTGTTTTACGGCGATCTATTAAGTTATCTGTTATAGCTTACGGAGGGTGTGGAAAGGTATGTGGATATAGCTAGGATTAAAGTAAGGAGGGCATACATCTTGCTCTGGTGAAACTAGACGCGACGTGATTTGGGAGAAGCCTGTTGTGGTTTTACGGCGATCTATTAAGTTATCTGTTATAGCTTACGGAGGGTGTGGAAAGGTATGTGGGTATAGCTAGGATTAAAGTAAGGAGGGCATACATCTTGCTCTGGTGAAACTAGACGCGACGTGATTTGGGAGAAGCCTGTTGTGGTTTTACGGCGATCTATTAAGTTATCTGTTATAGCTTACGGAGGGTGTGGAAAGGTATGTGGATATAGCTAGGATTAAAGTAAGGAGGGCATACATCTTGCTCTGGTGAAACTAGACGCGACGTGATTTGGGAGAAGCCTGTTGTGGTTTTACGGCGATCTATTAAGTTATCTGTTATAGCTTACGGAGGGTGTGGAAAGGTATGTGGATATAGCTAGGATTAAAGTAAGGAGGGCATACATCTTGCTCTGGTGAAACTAGACGCGACGTTATAGGAGAAGCCTGTTGTGGTTTTACGGCGATCTGTTAAGTTATCTGTTATAGCTTACGGAGGGTGTGGAAAGGTATGTGAATATAGCTAGGATTAAAGTAAGGAGGGCATACATCTTGCTCTGGTGAAACTAGACGCGACGTGATTTGGGAGAAGCCTTTTGTTGTTTTACGGCGATCTGTCAAGTTATCTGTTATAGCTTACGGAGGGTGTGGAAAGGTATGTGGATATAGCTAGGATTAAAGTAAGGAGGGCATACATCTTGCTCTGGTGAAACTAGACGCGACGTTATAGGAGAAGCCTGTTGTGGTTTTACGGCGATCTGTTAAGATATCTGTTAAAGCTTACGGAGGGTGTGGAAAGGTATGTGGATATAGCTAGGATTAAAGTAAGGAGGGCATACATCTTGCTCTGGTGAAACTAGACGCGACGTTATGGGAGAAGCCTGTTGTGGTTTTACGGCGATCTGTTAAGTTATCTGTTATAGCTTACGGAGGGTGTGGAAAGGTATGTGGATATAGCTAGGATTAAAGTAAGGAGGGCATACATCTTGCTCTGGTGAAACTAGACGCGACGTGATTTGGGAGAAGCCTGTTGTGGTTTTACGGCGATCTGTTAAGTTATCTGTTATAGCTTACGGAGGGTGTGGAAAGGTATGTGGATATAGCTAGTATTAAAGTAAGGAGGGCATACATCTTGCTCTGGTGAAACTAGACGCGACGTTATGGGAGAAGCCTGTTGTGGTTTTACGGCGATCTGTTAAGTTATCTGTTATAGCTTACAGAGGGTGTGGAAAGGTATGTGGATATAGCTAGGATTAAAGTAAGGAGGGCATACATCTTGCTCTGGTGAAACTAGACGCGACGTTATGGGAGAAGCCTGTTGTGGTTTTACGGCGATCTGTTAAGTTATCTGTTATAGCTTACGGAGGGTGTGGAAAGGTATGTGGATATAGCTAGGATTAAAGTAAGGAGGGCATACATCTTGCTCTGGTGAAACTAGACGCGACGTTATGGGAGAAGCCTGTTGTGGTTTTACGGCGATCTGTTAAGTTATCTGTTATAGCTTACGGAGGGTGTGGAAAGGTATGTGGATATAGCTAGTATTAAAGTAAGGAGGGCATACATCTTGCTCTGGTAAAACTAGACGCGACGTGATTTGGGAGAAGCCTGTTGTGGTTTTACGGCGATCTGTTAAGTTATCTGTTATAGCTTACGGAGGGTGTGGAAAGGTATGTGGATATAGCTAGTATTAAAGTAAGGAGGGCATACATCTTGCTCTGGTGAAACTAGACGCGACGTTATGGGAGAAGCCTGTTGTGGTTTTACGGCGATCTGTTAAGTTATCTGTTATAGCTTACGGAGGGTGTGGAAAGGTATGTGGATATAGCTAGGATTAAAGTAAGGAGGGCATACATCTTGCTCTGGTGAAACTAGACGCGACGTTATGGGAGAAGCCTGTTGTGGTTTTACGGCGATCTGTTAAGTTATCTGTTATAGCTTACGGAGGGTGTGGAAAGGTATGTGGATATAGCTAGGATTAAAGTAAGGAGGGCATACATCTTGCTCTGGTGAAACTAGACGCGACGTTATGGGAGAAGCCTGTTGTGGTTTTACGGCGATCTGTTAAGTTATCTGTTATAGCTTACGGAGGGTGTGGAAAGGTATGTGGATATAGCTAGGATTAAAGTAAGGAGGGCATACATCTTGCTCTGGTGAAACTAGACGCGACGTTATGGGAGAAGCCTGTTGTGGTTTTACGGCGATCTGTTAAGTTATCTGTTATAGCTTACGGAGGGTGTGGAAAGGTATGTGGATATAGCTAGGATTAAAGTAAGGAGGGCATACATCTTGCTCTGGTGAAACTAGACGCGACGTGATTTGGGAGAAGCCTGTTGTGGTTTTACGGCGATCTGTTAAGTTATCTGTTATAGCTTACGGAGGGTGTGGAAAGGTATGTGGATATAGCTAGGATTAAAGTAAGGAGGGCATACATCTTGCTCTGGTGAAACTAGACGCGACGTTATGGGAGAAGCCTGTTGTGGTTTTACGGCGATCTGTTAAGTTATCTGTTATAGCTTACGGAGGGTGTGGAAAGGTATGTGGATATAGCTAGTATTAAAGTAAGGAGGGCATACATCTTGCTCTGGTGAAACTAGACGCGACGTGATTTGGGAGAAGCCTGTTGTGGTTTTACGGCGATCTGTTAAGTTATCTGTTATAGCTTACGGAGGGTGTGGAAAGGTATGTGGATATAGCTAGGATTAAAGTAAGGAGGGCATACATCTTGCTCTGGTAAAACTAGACGCGACGTTATGGGAGAAGCCTGTTGTGGTTTTACGGCGATCTGTTAAGTTATCTGTTATAGCTTACGGAGGGTGTGGAAAGGTATGTGGATATAGCTAGGATTAAAGTAAGGAGGGCATACATCTTGCTCTGGTGAAACTAGACGCGACGTGATTTGGGAGAAGCCTGTTGTGGTTTTACGGCGATCTGTTAAGTTATCTGTTATAGCTTACGGAGGGTGTGGAAAGGTATGTGGATATAGCTAGGATTAAAGTAAGGAGGGCATACATCTTGCTCTGGTAAAACTAGACGCGACGTTATGGGAGAAGCCTGTTGTGGTTTTACGGCGATCTGTTAAGTTATCTGTTATAGCTTACGGAGGGTGTGGAAAGGTATGTGGATATAGCTAGGATTAAAGTAAGGAGGGCATACATCTTGCTCTGGTGAAACTAGACGCGACGTTATGGGAGAAGCCTGTTGTGGTTTTACGGCGATCTGTTAAGTTATCTCTTATAGCTTACGGAGGGTGTGGAAAGGTATGTGGATATAGCTAGGATTAAAGTAAGGAGGGCATACATCTTGCTCTGGTAAAACTAGACGCGACGTGATTTGGGAGAAGCCTGTTGTGGTTTTACGGCGATCTGTTAAGTTATCTGTTATAGCTTACGGAGGGTGTGGAAAGGTATGTGAATATAGCTAGGATTAAAGTAAGGAGGGCATACATCTTGCTCTGGTGAAACTAGACGCGACGTGATTTGGGAGAAGCCTTTCGTTGTTTTACGGCGATCTGTTAAGTTATCTGTTATAGCTTACGGAGGGTGTGGAAAGGTATGTGGATATAGCTAGGATTAAAGTAAGGAGGGCATACATCTTGCTCTGGTGAAACTAGACGCGACGTGATTTGGGAGAAGCCTGTTGTGGTTTTACGGCGATCTGTTAAGTTATCTGTTATAGCTTACGGAGGGTGTGGAAAGGTATGTGGATATAGCTAGGATTAAAGTAAGGAGGGCATACATCTTGCTCTGGTGAAACTAGACGCGACGTGATTTGGGAGAAGCCTTTTGTTGTTTTACGGCGATCTGTTAAGTTATCTGTTATAGCTTACGGAGGGTGTGGAAAGGTATGTGGATATAGCTAGGATTAAAGTAATGAGGGCATACATCTTGCTCTGGTGAAACTAGACGCGACGTGATTTGGGAGAAGCCTGTTGTGGTTTTACGGCGATCTGTTAAGTTATCTGTTATAGCTTACGGAGGGTGTGGAAAGGTATGTGGATATAGCTAGGATTAAAGTAAGGAGGGCATACATCTTGCTCTGTGACACTTTGTTCCTGCCGATTGGATAAAGTGCCAAGGAACGTAATATGGTCATCACTAGGCTTCTACTGCACATCATTGCCCCAGGATTTAACTAGGTACTCATTTATACAGGTTGAGTCGACCTGTGGTGCCAAAGCCTTTAGTGCCATTTAGGTAGTGAGATACTTTGTCCAATACATCACTCAATCTCCACGCTTTTAATTTTATCTTTATTATTAATATTCCGCAGAAGGGACGAATTAGTACGACTCAGTAAAGTGGGGCCCAACATCCTACGGGAACTAGCAACAACTGTTATAAATTAATTACGTCCATTAACACTCTCATCAACAAACTACTTAGTTATATAAATCTCAGGATGTATAGAGGTTAGTAGCCTCTCAAACTACCTAGTTATTTAAATTATCTGATAGTATATAGGGTTGTCACCTCACAAACTACTCAGTTATATAAATTCTCAGGATGTATAGAGTTTAGTAACCTCTCAAACTACCTAGTTATTTAAATTATCTGATAGTGTAGAGGTTTGTCGCCTTTCAAACTATTCAGTTATATAAATTCTCAGGAAATGTAGGGAGTAAGCACCTCTTTTTTGGCCTGCTTTAGGAATCCGTTCTGACAGAAGTGCAGATAACTCCTCCCTATGCGTCAGATATTGGGAGTTTTATACCATCACACATACAACTTAATTATGTATAGCGAGATACTTTAGAATGTACGTTTGTTTAATAAATCAGGTATTAGGTTGGCAGGTGATAGAAGTCTTAAGATTTGAGAAATTGTGACCTTTAACACGACTTACTTCGCGTCCAGAAATTTGGAAATGATTGCTTCCACGAAGAAGTGGGAGATGCGAGTTCACCACCAGCTTAATGAAGCTGCTACCCCCGTGAACCCTTCTCTCAATCTCATGAGCACCAGTCAAAACTGGCTGGGTTTGTCTTAAGATGTTGTGGTACCATTTTTGGTGGGGCCAAGGCCATACCCTGAAGCTAGAATGATCACGAGAACCAGATAGAACTGGTGAGGCTTGTATCTCGATGGTGCCATTTGTGGAAGGACCGAGGCGACACCCTGAAGCTAGAATGGTCACGAGCACCAGATAGAACTGGTGAGGCTTGTATCTCGATGGTGCCATTTGTGGTGGGACCAATGCCATACCCTGAAGCTAGAATGGTCACGAGCACCAGATAGAACTGGTAAGGCTTGTATCTCGATGGTGCCATTTGTGGTGGGACCAATGCCATACCCTGAAGCTAGAATGATCACGAGCACCAGATAGAACTGGTGAGGCTTGTATCTCGATGGTGCCATTTGTGGTGGGACCAATGCCATACCCTGAAGCTAGAATGGTCACGAGAACCAGATAGAACTGGTGAGGCTTGTATCTCGATGGTGCCATTTGTGGTGGGACCAATGCCATACCCTGAAGCTATAATGGACACGAGCACCAGATAGAACTGGTAAGGCTTGTCTCTCGATGGTGTCATTTGTGGAGGGACCGAGGCCACACTCTGAAGCTAGAATGGTCACGAGCACCAGATAGAACTGGTGAGGCTTGTATCTCGATGGTGCCATTTGTGGTGGGACCAATGCCATACCCTGAAGCTAGAATGGTCACGACCACCAGATAGAACTGGTGAGGCTTGTATCTCGATGGTGCCATTTTTGGTGGGACCAATGCCATACCCTGAAGCTAGAATGGGCACGAGCACCAGATAGAACTGGTGAGGCTTGTATCTCGATGGTGCCATTTGTGGTGGGACCAATGCCATACCCTCAAGCTAGAATGGTCACGTGCACCAGATAGAACTGGTAAGGCTTGTCTCTCGATGGTGCCATTTGTGGAGGGACCAATGCCATACCCTGAAGCTAGAATGGACACGAGCACCAGATAGAACTGGTGAGGCTTGTATCTCGATGGTGCCATTTGTGGAGGGACCAATGCCATACCCTGAAGCTAGAATGGTCACGAGCACCAGATAGAACTGGTAAGGCTTGTCTCTCGATGGTGCCATTTGTGGAGGGACCAATGCCATACCCTGAAGCTAGAATGGACACGAGCACCAGATAGAACTGGTAAGGCTTGTCTCTCGATGGTGTCATTTGTGGAGGGACCGAGGCCACATCCTGAAGCTAGAATGGTCACGAGCACCAGATAGAACTGGTGAGGCTTGTATCTCGATGGTGTCATTTGTGGTGGGACCAATGCCATACCCTGAAGCTAGAATGGACACGAGCACCAGATAGAACTGGTGAGGCTTGGCTCTCGATGGTGTCATTTGTGGAGGGACCGAGGCCACACCCTGAAGCTAGAATGATCACGAGAACCAGATAGAACTGGTGAGGCTTGTATCTCAATGGTGCCATTTGTGGTGGGACCAATGACATACCCTGAAGCTAGAATGGTCACGAGCACCAGATAGAACTGGTAAGGCTTGTCTCTCGATGGTGTCATTTGTGGAGGGATCAATGCCATACCCTGAAGCTAGAATGGTCACGAGCACCAGATAGAACTGGTAAGGCTTGTCTCTCGATGGTGCCATTTGTGGAGGGACCAATGCCATACCCTGAAGCTAGAATGGACACGAGCACCAGATAGAACTGGTAAGGCTTGTCTCTCGATGGTGTCATTTGTGGAGGAACCGAGGCCACATCCTGAAGCTAGAATGGTCACGAGCACCAGATAGAACTGGTGAGGCTTGTATCTCGATGGTGTCATTTGTGGTGGGACCAATGCCATACCCTGAAGCTAGAATGGACACGAGCACCAGATAGAACTGGTGAGGCTTGGCTCTCGATGGTGTCATTTGTGGAGGGACCGAGGCCACACCCTGAAGCTAGAATGATCACGAGAACCAGATAGAACTGGTGAGGCTTGTATCTCAATGGTGCCATTTGTGGTGGGACCAATGCCATACCCTGAAGCTAGAATGGTCACGAGCACCAGATAGAACTGGTAAGGCTTGTCTCTCGATGGTGTCATTTGTGGAGAGACCAATGCCATACCCTGAAGCTAGAATGGACACGAGCATCAGATAGAACTGGTAAGGCTTGTCTCTCGATGGTGCCATTTGTGGTGGGACCAATGCCATACCCTGAAGCTAGAATGGTCACGAGCACCAGATAGAACTGGTAAGGCTTGTCTCTCGATGGTGCCATTTGTGGAGGGACCGAGGCCACACCCTGAAGCTAGAATGGTCACGAGCACCAGATAGAACTGGTAAGGCTTGTCTCTCGATGGTGCCATTTGTGGTGGGACCAATGCCATGCCCTGAAGCTAGAATGGTCACGAGCACCAGATAGAACTGGTAAGGCTTGTCTCTCGATGGTGCCATTTGTGGAGGGACCGAGGCCACACCCTGAAGCTAGAATGGTCACGAGCACCAGATAGAACTGGTAAGGCTTGTCTCTCGATGGTGCCATTTGTGGAGGGACCGAGGCCACACCCTGAAGCTAGAATGGTCACGAGCACCAGATAGAACTGGTAAGGCTTGTCTCTCGATGGTGCCATTTGTGGAGGGACCAATGCCATACCCTGAAGCTAGAATGGTCACGAGCACCAGATAGAACTGGTGAGGCTTGTATCTCGATGGTGCCATTTGTGGAGGGACCGAGGCCACACCCTGAAGCTAGAATGGTCACGAGCACCAGATAGAACTGGTAAGGCTTGTCTCTCGATGGTGCCATTTGTGGTGGGACCGAGGCCACACCCTGAAGCTAGAATGGTCACGAGCACCAGATAGAACTGGTAAGGCTTGTCTCTCGATGGTGTCATTTGTGGTGGGACCAATGCCATACCCTGAAGCTAGAATGGTCACGAGCACCAGATAGAACTGGTAAGGCTTGTCTCTCGATGGTGCCATTTGTGGTGGGACCAATGCCATACCCTGAAGCTAGAATGGACACGAGCACCAGATAGGGACCGAGGCCACACCTTGAAGCCAGAATGGTTGAAAACCTTAATTCTGTAATTACACAAAGCCATTTCACAACCTCTACGACCTTTGCTTATCTCCAGGCGCTGACCTGGACTCTAACACCTTTCCAGCCAGCCAGCCAGGACGTATATAATTCACTACAACGCCGTTAGAAATACGGATCAATTGAGGATGCCTTATTCCTACTTATAATATACCTTTTAACTCCCTTTTACCACCAATTCGTGACGACCGTCAAGCAGAAGTTAAGTGATAGTAAATAAAGTCGTAGTAGTACTTCTTAATTGAACATGTAAGAACAAAGCAATGTAGTCTGTACCTATAAAAGTACCGTGTACAGTAGCGAAACAACAGTACCGTAAAATAAACAACCGTGAAACTGAATCAGCTGTAGTTTCAAGGGGGACTGAATCGCTGTAGATTTAATGGGGGCTAAATCAGCTGTAGTTTCAAGGGGGCTTTAATCAGCTGTAGTTTCAATGGGGCTGAGCTTGCTGTAGTTTCAAGAAGGCTGAATCAGCTGTAGTTTTAAGGGGCCTGAATCAGCTGTAGTTTCGATGCAAAACCTTTAAGAACGGTACGCATCCTGCCTCAAATTGAACGGAGTTCATGTAGAACATGTTTATACCCGAGTCTAACCGGTATAGCGTCTTTTAACTTGCATGTGTTTGTAAAACTATGTAAGTAAAATAAAATAAAAACTCACAACTGCTTCAGTACTGTTTATATTGGCGCATACGGTATAAATATATTTATAAAACTTTAAGTCTGTGTTATAATAGGGAATAACAAAATGACGTAAAATGCGGAAACTTTTGCACGTGATTTCGTCGTATCGGGTGGAGTGTCCCTGTACACTCGTTAATCCTAGAGTCCTATCCCTGAGGACTAGGATTCACCGTGGTGCGTGCGGCGCGCCCTGGTCACGCTCACCACTCAGCTATATTATTCCGCCACCCCTTCCCTCCATCCCCTCGCACGCGAGCCGTTCTGTCGTATTGACCTTTTAGTCAGACATCCTTATCTATGACTTCAACGGATGAAGGCTGTAACATCCGACTCTAGCCCTAATTAGTGCTGAACATTGTTCGAATAATGAAGCCGGCCTAGTTCTGCTTGCCGTTGATTTTATTTTTACAATGTTTAGTTTAGACGGAAGTTGTAACTTGTTAAGTAAGGCTTTGCCTTATTAATTCATTTTTTTTGTCTGCTGATCATCAACAATAAAAGGAAAACATTTTCTAAAAAAAAACCCACCGTAAAAATATTCCAGCAAACAAACGTTTTGAAAACATTTTCTTATTATTTTACAATATTATTTAATTAAAATTAATGCTAAGACGAAACATTCGAATACATTTTTAATACAAATTAACGAAAAACAAACGTCATTGATATACGTTTTTAAAATATTTATTTGAATATTTTTTAAAAGAAAACAGTTTTTAAAAAGAGTTAAAAACTAAAATAATAAAACTCATTCAGATACATATGTAGCTCTATACATAGATATATTTGCCTGTAGAATGTCCGAATATTTTGATATTTATTGAGTTTTAATAGATTTCAATAGTGAGTCTTGAATATAAAAATACATAAATTAAATAATAACAAACTGGAAGGCGTATGCATACATAACTGTAGGGAGTTGGTCCCCTTTATCATGGATAAAGTTTCAACATGTAGAAATATTATAAATTTATTTTTATTTGTGTGGGACCTGTCTTAAAATCTTGTCAAAAAGAAAATAATTCGATTATTTGTGAATTAATTTTTCTCAAATCATCACTTAAAGTGTCCATATTTGTGTTAAAGAGACATTTAGACAAACTGTGGTGTAGTAAAAGCTATTACAACAAAAACAATATAATGGATAATTTAATTGTTTGATAAATGATGATTTCACTCTTAATGCTTATACAATTATTTATTAATACTACCATTTATATATATCGTATAGAAGATTGTATAGTATTATATATTACATAGTATTACACATATAGTATTTTATATAATATTTTAAAGCTTTTTAAAAACTCTTTCTGAAGTCTTTTACACACACACACACACACACACACACACACACACACACACACACACACACACACACACACACACACACACACACACACACACACACACACACACACACACACACACACACACACACACACACACACATACACACACACACACACACACACACACACACACACACATACACACACACACACACACACACACACACACACATAAACACACACACACGCACACACCACAAAACACACACACACACACACCACAAAATACACACACACACACACACACACACACACACACCTACACACACACACACACACACACACACACACACACACACACACACACACACACACACACACACACACACACACACAATATTACACGTTGACGCGCGCATGTATGGGGGCGTGTGTAATTATTTTAGTAGGTTCACATATCTTGCTACTTTTGCTTTTTTTTTAGTTGATATCTAAAAGTAACTCTTACCATGCGAATGGCTAAAATTAGAATCCAGATCGACTTTGAGGTCATCTTTCGAGTCGTGTCTCGGAGACCCGCCACCTTTCATTGACCGGAAGTACTGACTCCATCTAGTTCTTCCGGCGTCTTTCTTCAGGCGCTTCTCTTTCGCTCTTCTGTAATAAGTAATTTTAAAATAAATTCAAAATTATAGGTTAATATATTCTAGGCGAGTTACAAATACAGTAGTAGGGTATATGAACACTAGGTAGAACTACCATTACGGGTGTGTTGTATGTACATAGTTATAGGTGCAAGATAATAATAATGTCTTGCGTCCAATATAACCCTGCACGCTAATGAAAACCATAAGAATGATGCCGGGAAGCGTCAGCAACGTGCAACAAGCGTATCTAATGTAAAACAGAACGGCTAAAAATATAGAAATGCAGAAATATTTTAATAAATGTAAATAAAACATTGCTAACTAGAAGCTAATTAATGAAATTTGAACGTATGTTGAAATGAAAATATTTTAGGAATACGAGATATCGCTGCTGGCATAAATATTTATGAGGTCGGCAATCCATGCATACCTGGCGGGGGGGGGCACATGTTTAACCTAACGGGGCAAATAGGACTACTTGTAGGGCCTGCTCTTCGGGAGCCGATTGGGAGAACGAAGTGCCACACAATGGGGGTGCGAACTCTGAGAGGGGTTCTCACAAAACGACAGTCAAATAATATAACAGAAAACAAAATGCACACACGTAGAGCTTCAGAGATAGCTATACACACGTATTGTATAGCCTTTGCTTAGAGAACGCATTGGAAACACTATTTCCTCCCTTTGAACCCAGTAGAAAGTTTACTCCAGGTGTTATCAGGAGTTCAGCGTAAAGGTGGTAGTTGGTCGTGTAAAGGTATTACCAGAGGTATACCTAGATATTGCAAAGAGGTAGGCATACACTAAGCGAATCCTTAATTAGGGATGGGACGTCTGAATGGTAAATAATGTAGCTTTTTACTGCTGATTATGATTCTCACATGTTATAAATTAATTTTTACTTGTTTAGAGGATTTTCCTGCTCAGATTCCCGTGGCTTGTGATCAGCTCCACTATGGTTTTGAGTTATATGCTTCTATGGTAGAGTAGTCCTTTGTTTTATTTAACTGCTAAACATGATCAGCGACCCTTGGACTTGCTTCGGCCCTTCACAGACTCCCGTGGTCTATGATCAACTCTATCATGGTTCTATGTTGTAGCATTCTTTGGGACAGTAGTTCTTAGTCCCACCTAACTGCTAAACATGATCAGCGACCCTTGGACTTGCTTCGGCCCTTCACAGACTCCCGTGGTCTATGATCAACTCTATCATGGTTCTATGTTGTAGCATTCTTTGGGACAGTAGTTCTTGGTCCCACCTAACTGCTAAACATGATCAGCGACCCTTGGACTTGCTTCGGCCCTTCACAGACTCCCGTGGTCTATGATCAACTCTATCATGGTTCTATGTTGTAGCATTCTTTGGGACAGTAGTTCTTGGTCCCACCTAACTGCTAAACATGATCAGCGACCCTTGGACTTGCTTCTGCCCTTCTCAGACTCCCGTTGCCTCTGATCAGTCTACTATGGGTCTGAGTTGTAGCATTCTTTGGGACAGTAGTTCTTGGTCCCACCTAACTGCTAAACATGATCAGCGACCCGTGGACTTGCTTCTGCCCTTCTCAGACTCCCGTTGCCTCTGATCAGTCTACTATGGGTCTGAGTTGTAGCATTCTTTGGGACAGTAGTTCTTGGTCCCACCTAACTGCTAAACATGATCAGCGACCCGTGGACTTGCTTCTGCCCTTCTCAGACTCCCGTTGCCTCTGATCAGTCTACTATGGGTCTGAGTTGTAGCATTCTTTGGGACAGTAGTTCTTGGTCCTACCTAACTGCTAAACATGATCAGCGACCCTTGGACTTGCTTCTGCCCTTCTCAGACTCCCGTTGCCTCTGATCAGTCTACTATGGGTCTGAGTTGTAGCATTCTTTGGTAAAGTAGTTCTTGGTCCTACCTAACTGCTAAACATGATCTGCGACCCTTGGACTTGCTTCTGCCCTTCTCAGACTCCCGTTGCCTCTGATCAGTCTACTATGGGTCTGAGTTGTAGCATTCTTTGGGACAGTAGTTCTTGGTCCCACCTAACTGCTAAACATGATCAGCGACCCGTGGACTTGCTTCTGCCCTTCTCAGACTCCCGTTGCCTCTGATCAGTCTACTATGGGTCTGAGTTGTAGCATTCTTTGGTAAAGTAGTTCTTGGTCCTACCTAACTGCTAAACATGATCAGCGACCCTTGGACTTGCTTCTGCCCTTCTCAGACTCCCGTTGCCTCTGATCAGTCTACTATGGGTCTGAGTTGTAGCATTTTTTGGTAAAGTAGTTCTTGGTCCTACCTAACTGCTAAACATGATCAGCGACCCTTGGACTTGCTTCTGCCCTTCTCAGACTCCCGTTGCCTCTGATCAGTCTACTATGGGTCTGAGTTGTAGCATTCTTTGGTAAAGTAGTTCTTAGTTCCACCTAACTCCTGAACATGACCTCGTAGCCTTGGAGTTGTTACAGGTTCTCTGAACTTAATATCGCATCTGATCAGCTTTACCATAGTTTTGATTTGTAGGGTTTTGGATAGTAGTAGTTCATTGCCCCACTTAACTATTAAACATGCCTATCAGATTTTGGACATGGTACAGCCCTGCTCTCATTCCTGTGGCATGTGACCAGCTGTACCATAATTCTGACTTGTAGCCGTTTTTGGTAAACTGATTCTTTGTTCTACCTAACTTTTGAATATCCCTACCAATTCTAGACTAGCTACATCCCCTCTGAGATTATGTGATCAGCATTACCATGGTTCTGAGTAGGAGGCTTCCTTGGGATAGTAGTTCTTTACCCCACCTAGCCTCTGAACATACTCACCGAACCTTAGACTGGCTGCAGCCCCCTCAAATTCCCGTGGCATGTGATCAGCTCTAACATGGTTCTGAGTTGGAGGCTTCCTTGGGATAGTAGTTCTTTACCCCACCTAGCCTCTGAACATACTCACCGAACCTTAGACTGGCTGCAGCCCCCTCAAATTCCCGTGGCATGTGATCAGCTCTAACATGGTTCTGAGTAGGAGGCTTCCTTGGGATAGTAGTTCTTTACCCCACCTAGCCTCTGAACATACTCACCGAACCTTAGACTGGCTGCAGCCCCCTCAAATTCCCGTGGCATGTGATCAGCTCTAACATGGTTCTGAGTTGGAGGCTTCCTTGGGATAGTAGTTCTTTACCCCACCTAGCCTCTGAACATACTCACCGAACCTTAGACTGGCTGCAGCCCCCTCAAATTCCCGTGGCATGTGATCAGCTCTAACATGGTTCTGAGTTGGAGGCTTCCTTGGGATAGTAGTTCTTTACCCCACCTAGCCTCTGAACATACTCACCGAACCTTAGACTGGCTGCAGCCCCCTCAAATTCCCGTGGCATGTGATCAGCTCTAACATGGTTCTGAGTTGGAGGCTTCCTTGGGATAGTAGTTCTTTACCCCACCTAGCCTCTGAACATACTCACCGAACCTTAGACTGGCTGCAGCCCCCTCAAATTCCCGTGGCATGTGATCAGCTCTAACATGGTTCTGAGTTGGAGGCTTCCTTGGGATAGTAGTTCTTTACCCCACCTAGCCTCTGAACATACTCACCGAACCTTAGACTGGCTGCAGCCCCCTCAAATTCCCGTGGCATGTGATCAGCTCTAACATGGTTCTGAGTTGTATCCTTCTTTAGGATAGTAGTTCTTCGCTCCACCTAACTACTGTTTATCGCCATAGAGCCTTGTTGGACTTGTTACACCCCAATGTTGCGTCATAAGCCCATCAGAGAACTGAAATTCTCCACGTCTAGATCTGATTTCCAGGACTATCTTTCGTGTCCTGCTCGTAGCATTGTTTTGTTTTGAGGTATCCTCCAGAGCTCCTTCAGTGCATCTTCAGTATATTGTAACTAACACATATAGTAATGTTGTATGGAATAAGGTGTTCTCAGAAACATTACGTTTATAAATTTCGAGAGTGTTGTTTCATTCAGGTTATGGTTGTATTTAAAAAAAAAAAATTGTCATTATATAGACTTGTCTACATATATTATTTCGAATGTGTTTTCAAGTAATGTATGTGAAAACGAAAAATATCAGTGACTTTGTCAAGTGTTACACCTATTCATATTCACAATTCTTCTCATATCTTTCATCGGACACAACGATAAAACATCTATTTTGTCTTTGGATATACAGACTATACAAACTGAAGGAGGAACGGCTGACAACAGACCCTCACTGGCTGTTCGTAGCCTCTGTCTAATCTGAAATTGGGTTTTATAAAATAAAATAGGAGAACATAGATATTTTTTCTGTGCTGTCGGGAAATTGAAACACCGACCAACCTGCAGACGCATAATACTGTACTCACTCTCCCTCTCCAGGTCAGTTTATAGGTTATGTTAGGTTAGGGTGGCACTTGCTAGGCTTTCCGCAACAGCTGTGTACACTTAGGGTGTTTACTGCAACGTATAGGCTATCTACCGGCTTCAGTACGACCGACAACTACAACCTTGCAAACACTGATCATGCGGGGATATTCATTCAGGAAACTCGCTGCAAGTTAAACAAAAAGTAGATGTTTGTGTTTTACAACATTAAGACATCATATTATAAGCTGAAATGTTTAAATTTTACCGTATCTTTTTCCAAGTAGCGAAGAGCTGTGATAGGAATTACACAAAAGGTTCTATAGAACAGTACAATCAGCCAAAACCTTACTAAAAAAATCGAAAAGCTCATACAACCTAGCCCAAACACTTTACGCGACATTGGACTCTTGTTCTGAGGTTCATGATGAGATCGTAACCCGTTTTTACCTTATTAATCCTTCATGGTTAGGCTAATGGAAATCCTCCTAAGTAAACAATTTATAGGTTTGTAACTAATAAAGGATTTTGCGTAATGTAATTTTGTCCTACTTGAGGAACGAAGGTAATGGAAGAGGAAATATTCTTAAACATCTACTTTTCTGTTTACAGTTCAGTTACGAGGTTTCTTTTGCTACTACGCAAACTGAAAATATCATCCACCAAAGGTAAGAGTTATTCGTCTGTAAATATGATTATTCCAATTTTTCATTGCGGGAAAAATATAGAAATATAAAATTACTTTGTTGAATCAAATTTTTAAAAAAAACCTGTTCAGAAAAATTTTCTGCTTACGTTTAAGTCAATAGAATTTTTAGTAAGTTCCTGCCAAATAATATGAACAAAAAGTTTTTAAAATTGATTCCTATTTTAATCAACAAAGAAAAATTTCATTTGAGTTACTTTTTAATAAATGCTTACAATTAATATTGTAATTAATATGTTATGTTAAAGTAACACAACCTATGCGTTAGATCAGCTCTTATACCATATAATTTATAACATAAATCAGATGTTTTATGAAATCATATGTTATCACTTGTTTAAATCAAATAGGGTGAAATAACTATATTGCATACCTGGTCCTTTTGTAAAATGTTTTTTTTCATGTAAAACTAAATTTAATTATTAAATTTAATTAATGAATTAATATTTGAAAAAAACTGTAATAACATAAATTATCATCCACTATAAGTTTCAAAAAAAATGTGGAAGAGTAAGAAGTATTTTATCAAAGATTGAAAATTTTAACAAGTTATATACGACGAAGGTATATATCGCGAATATATACAGGAGAGTGTGAACTAATAGTAGGAAGTGAAAAAATTGCTGTTCAGAAAACGTTTCTGCTTTCGTCTTAATCAATAAACATTTTAGTAAGTTCCTGCTTACTAACGATGGACAGTAGCTTAACATTATCTTTACCGTAAATTAGCTTTAAATTTTAAAAAAGGAGGCAAGATAACATGGATTATTAAAACGTTTAAATAAACGTTTTTTTTTAAAGCATACTTTTTGTTTGTAGAAGTCATATAATCTGCCAGTAATTGGTTATATGTATGTAGACGATATCTATAGACGTAGTATAATAACATACAATCAATGTTAGTGGAACAGCTAGTAGTGCTGAACCTCGTTTTGAAATACTCTTAACATTTCCTGACCTGTATTGCCAACTAAACTATGAACGCAACGTAGTTATCTAAATTTTATTAGGCTGTGTGTTTTCGTTAGACTGTAACAAATGTATGATACTAATGCATTAACATAATCATAAAGTTTTAAAATATTTAATAGAATAAACGATTAAAGAAACATTTCTACTGAACTAATGATATTTTTAAATGAAATCTACCTGTTCTGAAACCACACTTGCACTACCCTCATGTCCAGTCCTGTGTCTTGACTAAGCTGTTCTCTGACGTGCCTCGCTGGTTTCGGACTGTTGTTATAGGCCATCTTTAAGGTCTCCAGCTGTTTGGCGGTAATCGTAGTCCGCGGCCTTTTGTTCGGTTGGTCGCCATCCAAGCAGCTCCCGTCTGCAAGAAGAGGTTCTAAACATAAGAAATCCAATGCAGTTTCTGGTCTATCTTTAACATTGACAATAGTCTTAGGAAAGTAAAAAGATTGACTGACAAAAGGTTCGAAGGAAATGAAATATTAAAAGATATAATTCAGTTATTCGGAAGAGAAATGATTTTACAGTTTAGTTTTCATAATAAACCTAACATTTCATAGAAATCATTAAAGGTAAACAATACTTAAAGTGTGGAAAATAAATTATAGCCTAAAATGGCGTAGACAGTATGAAACGATACTAGTAATACTGCCCAGAGTCGTTGCCATTAATGGGGAAAATTAAAACCAAGATAATTGAATTCTATTGTTATGGAAAAGTGTATAGTACAGACTTGAACATTATTTTATCATATCAGGAAGTCGATTTTTTCTTCTGTAAGGGGAGAAGACACCTTAACCGGAAGTCAAGCAATTCAAAATAATTCGACATTTTTCAGTAGTCAAATTATGAAATGTATATATTTGCTAAAGTGTTCAAAAAGTTCTTCCGCAGCATTCTTAGGAGAATCAGCCTAATTTATTATTTACTTCACTTCTATGTGAACCAGCTTGATAATCCAGGCATTGAAAGTGTCCCATGTTGGTGCATATCATACAGTGCTTTCAAAAAGTTCCTCAACAGCATCCTTAAGAGAATCAGCCTCATTTATTATTTACTTTACTGCCCTATATGTGAACCAGCTTGATAATCCAGGCATTGAAGGTGTCCCATGTTGGTGCATATCATACAGTGCTTTCAAAAAGTTCCTCAACAGCATCCTTAAGAGAATCAGCCTCATTTATTATTTACTTTACTGCCCTATATGTGAACCAGCTTGATAATCCAGGCATTGAAGGTGTCCCATGTTGGTGCATATCATACAGTGCTTTCAAAAAGTTCCTCAACAGCATCCTTAAGAGAATCAGCCTCATTTATTATTTACTTTACTGCCCTATATGTGAACCAGCTTGATAATCCAGGCATTGAAGGTGTCCCATGTTGGTGCATATCATACAGTGCTTTCAAAAAGTTCCTCAACAGCATCCTTAAGAGAATCAGCCTCATTTATTATTTACTTTACTGCCCTATATGTGAACCAGCTTGATAATCCAGGCATTGAAGGTGTCCCATGTTGGTGCATATCATACAGTGCTTTCAAAAAGTTCCTCAACAGCATCCTTAAGAGAATCAGCCTCATTTATTATTTACTTTACTGCCCTATATGTGAAACAGCTTGATAATCCAGGCATTGAAGGTGTCCCATGTTGGTGCATATCATACAGTGCTTTCAAAAAGTTCCTCAACAGCATCCTTAAGAGAATCAGCCTCATTTATTATTTACTTTACTGCCCTATATGCGAACCAGCTTGATAAAGCAGGCATTGAAAGTGTCCCATGTTGGTGCATATCATACAGTGCTTTCAAAAAGTTCCTCAACAGCATCCTTAAGAGAATCAACCTCATTTATTCTTTACTTTACTGCCCTTGAACCAGCTTGATAAAGCAGGCATTGAAAGTGTCCCATTTTGGTGTATATCATACAGTGCGTTCAAAAAGTCGCTCCTCAGCACTAGTTAAAGTGACACGCTATGCGATCACTTCTAAAATAACAGACTTTGAAAGTGTCACGTGGCTCTGCATCTTCAGTTCATTATTATTTGTGTAAATAATTTAGATGGAAAATGCTAAAAATTGAAGGACTTACTTTTTTAGTTGGCCACCTTTTTAAGCTGTTGATAAAAGTGCACAGATTCAGTTTGGGAATCAGGCAACAATATAAGTTCGCGATACGTGATAAATACATTTCTATGTACGATTTCGGGAACAGATGCATCAAAAAGTGAACGCGTTAGTGCTCTGTGCACAGATGAATTTCTCGATATATCTGATAAGGTATATTTGACAGAAAGAGACTTCTATATATTCATGCGTTCTCGTTATCCTTAACTAACCTCCCAATCTTCCATGCTCCTACTTGGAAAAACGGTCAAGTGTATAATGCCTCCCGCCAAGAACGTCAGGCCTCCCTCGTTTTCTTTATATCGGGCTTCTTTAGATAACCGTCTCTAGCCATCTCCTCTGCCTGATTGTCTTACATGGTCATACAAAAATAGATGTTTCTCTTCTATACAGGTATAGTTTGGAGACTTTAGTCAGCTTTCATTCTTTTTCTAATTTCTTCTTTTTCATTTTAAACATTCTTGTGTCTCCGCGCCATTTTCTTACGTTCTCTATATATGTAGCAATGAACTCTTAATTTTTTTAAATATTAATTTTTTGTTTACGAGTACACAACCAATTAAGTATTAGATTGTTTACAGTTTCATTACAATACTTTCTAGTTGACTCATTAATTGCTACAGGATCCGTCATAGATGGCATACATTCTAAACATTACAAAACGTATAATATTCTTATAAAACATACAGGACCGATAAAGCTTCCAAGTATTCGACACGAAGCTGTTTGGACTCACCTTTCGTTTTGGCTGCCTCGTAGTCAGGCTTACACACAAGCTTCCTGTCTTCCATTAGGTAAAACTCGTCGCCTGTATTCAGTTGCCGACTGCACATTACGCAGGCGAAGCACTGGAGGTGGTAGACGAAATCCTGCGCTCGGCGCACCACCTGCGTTGGCGGGATGCCTAGCTCGCAGCCGGCGCATTTTGTGCCGAAGCGCCTGCAAAAATAAAATTACACTGCTTAAATGCTTTCAAATGACCTTCTACATTTATGAGGGAAAAGAAGGATAGATATCTATCTATGCTCGCAATAAAGAACAGGTCTACTTTAGTCAACAAATACTTCTTATGCTAGCTATTTCTTTCTTCCTGTTTCAGAACCAGATATATTCCCTTAGTTATTCCTTCATATACTTCCCATATTCTACCTGCTCTATATCTATGCTTTCACATTCTTATATCTTAATAGGATTGTAGACTCAACTAGAGAGAACAATCCTAATGGATTAACTATAATCGCAAAGTTAAAAGCTCAGCACACATGTGTTTATAAATGTCTCGTATGAGAGAGAAACATTTTTAATAGAGCACAATCGCTAATCCGCTACTATATCGAGATAGACAGTGTCGGATTATCGAAATCGCCAGATTACTTGATGTAAGGGTTAAAACGTAGGAATAATACAAATGCACTAAAATTGAGGTTGAAATGTAATAAAAACCTGTTAAAGTATAGTTATATAGCATTATACGTACTACAATACAATTTAATAATGATTAAACTGCCAATTAAATACACGCGGTGTGCTTATTGTTTAGTTATAAACTTCTCTGTTACATTAAAGTGAAATTAACAGTAGCACGGTACAATACCATACAATACGTAAATACACAACAAAACTGAAGTCCTTTTATTGTAAGAATTTCCGACGCCGGCACACTATTTTCTCCTTCTACGTAACCAAAAGCCTGCATTGACATGAAAACAAAGCTCCGACATATCTCCGTTCATGCAGTGCCGGATTACTGGATGTGCTGTATTGGTGCACGGCCGGACTATAGAGACTGTACTGTAGTTCCGATAATTAATCCTACAATCCTATATTTAGCTCTACCTCAGATATAGGGGATGAAACTTATTGGCTCACGTCACTGAGACCCACCTTGTTCCTATACAATGCCCCCTATATGCTTGTAAAGACCCTTATGGCGATCTCCGTTTTAAAAAACAAAAAAGTAAATAAATCCTTTTCTTACAATAATTTTGTAATCAGTTGTTAGATCTGTCTTTGTTACATAAGAGCTTATTCAAACTGCAATCTTGGGTACTCACTTGAAGAAATCCTCCTTGCAGAAGACCATGCCGTTTCTCGCGAAGCACTTGTCCGTCAGTTGTCCGCCGCACTCGCTACACTTGAGGCACCGTGCGTGCCACGTCCTCTCCAGCACCTTGAGGATGAACCTGTCTAGGATCAGCTCGTGGCAGCCCCCACACTTAGGTATACTTGCTGAAACACACGAGACAGGAGCATTCAAGAAAAACGCAACACTAAGGCTCATATTGTATGCATTTCGTAAAAGACTGCTTGATTTAAGAAAAGGAAGCGAATTAGACAATTTCATTAGAAAAGGTTTAAAGGTTAGAGACTTTACACATTTTTAGCAATGTCAATTATTTCTACTTAAACTAAAACGTCCAACCTAAAGAGTTTTCCAGAAGGATTGAGGTTTACAGAAGATCTGAGGTTATTTTTATCTAGACATAGATCTACTACTGATTTGCAAATGTTATTTTATCCCAAGTGCACAGACAATTAAATTTCCAGCATACCACGAATTTTTATTTCAGTCTGTGTGTGGACTAGACTTTGGTGCAGACGCGCAGGCGCGTGTGTGTGAGTGAGTAAATGTTGTGATGGAAAACGTTTGCATAATCTATTCATATTGTTTACTGTGTTTTCTGTAATAGATGAAGTGTAGTGAATCTATAATAAGTAGCACTAAATACCCAGAAACCACAATATTATTTTTCGATGCCTCTGAGGATGGTTTTATCCGAAATATATACATAAGCAGTAGCGTCTCCATCTGGTAGGCCTATATTTATTTGTTAAAATCTTTCTTAATTGTTAAGAATTTAAGAAGATTATTGTTACGTATCTAAGATCAAAAGTAATACTCATATCATTGCGAAATTTGGAATGCACCAGGCAACAATAAAGTAGCAAATAACCGTCCTTTTTTTATATATTACATCTATTTCCCCTTAGAGTAAAAATTCTAAGTAAACAATTTCTGGGAGAAGGCGCTAAACCTCTTCCACCCTCCCCCGGTAGTCCCGACTCCCTTAAACTGCGCTTACCAAAAAAATAAATCCTGAAGCCGCCCCTGTATACACAGGTAATAAAAAAATATTTTGTTTAATAGGTGTGTTTTATTAATTATTGTCATTTTATTAGATTTATATGTATTTATATTGTAAAAGTCAAAGCACTAACAGAAAACAATATCCATTTAATATACATAGTAGTCTTTAGTTTCCCTAAATAATATTCTAACACACTCTCTCT
This sequence comes from Prosapia bicincta, assembly GCA_036971475.1. Taxonomy (NCBI): domain Eukaryota; kingdom Metazoa; phylum Arthropoda; class Insecta; order Hemiptera; family Cercopidae; genus Prosapia; species Prosapia bicincta. The sequence continues at coordinate 3,699,014 of JBAIZL010000002.1, forward strand.
CTCTCCCTCTCTCTCTCCCTCTCCCTCCCTCTCTCTCTCTCTCTCTCTCTCTCTCTCTCTCTCTCTCTCTCTCTCTCTCTCTCTCTCTCGTGACCAAACACACTTAGGCACAACAAAATAACTTGAAATTTGTTTCGTAACAAAATCGTAACGTTGCTAAAACAATGTTAAAACACAATTGGTATTTGTGGAGGTAGCAGAAGTAAGCCTTACATATCAGCTGCAGCGGGTAATGTCGCAGATCAGTTGGCAAGAGCTCTTCCGCGGCCAAGGATCCTATCATTCTTTCCGTCTTGCATGACAGAAATCCCTGGACGGAGTCCACAGTACTTGCTCGAACAGTTCACTGATCACAGGTCGAATAGAATAAAAATGTTCACGTAGCCACCTCGCTGTTTATAAAATGCGTGCGGGCGTGTCTGATGGGCAGGCGGTTAGTGGCAACACAAACCTGTCCTAAAATAGGAGATATTGAAAATAGAAAGAGGCTTCCATGTTTGCAAAGAATTTTACTAAAACTAAACTAAAACTGACGGAATATGTAATAAACTGTGTAGCGGGAGATATCCCTCTTCCCCCAGGTTGCAGGCGCGTCTACTACAGGTAACCTTGCCCTCGCGATATTTAATTTCCCCCTACAAACAGTAATAGAGGATCATTATGACTGAAATTCTTAATGTACTCATCTCATGGTATGTTAAGATACATTTGAGTGCTATACATTTTTTTGCCTTTCCTAACATTAAAATGTTTTTCTTTGTTGACGCGTTTCGAAATAATTCCATTCTCAAAACTTAAATAATACTCTCTTTTACTATGTATTACGTAAGTAATACTATTTAGGTTTTGAGAATGGAGCTATTCCGAAACGCGTCAACATTTAAACATATTTTAATTCTAGGAAAGACAGAGAAATGTACTCAAATGTAGATTATTATGGTGAGACCTACTTTATCCCTCTACTTACAAGGGGATGCAAAGAGTAGACACTTCCTACTGTCCCCAATAGAGAGTAGGTCTATTTCAGATGCATTTCTGTTCATACGTTAATCCTTATTTTTACAATCCTTTCTAAATGATTACAGCTATTCCATCTATTCACCTTAAACGCAAGCAAGTAATGTAGTAAAACAAAATTAAAGTGAATTCCTACTGAGGTTAACAAAGAAAAATTTTATTTTAGTTACTTTTTGTTTTATAATTACAATTAATATAAATAGGTTAATACATGTGGCGGAATCACAATATTAAATGGCATAATAGAAAAAGAATTTCCTTGATATTTTCTATTTTTCTCTCTATTCAGTACACGGTGTTGAACTATTTTTGTTTGTTACTATTTATTCGCTTTTTTCGTTTTTTATTTATGAAACTGATTGTGGTCTATAACTTCTCATTATATCCACCTCATGTAATGCTTCACTATTACAAGGAGTCTTTCTCTTATAATTTCATATACATCTTTAAATAATAGATTTTTTTTCTATGGGAAAGTTGGCTTGGCGTAAAAGTGCTGGATTTCAAACATGTAGCTCCTCAGTTCGAATCCGACCGGAAGATCAAGTTTTTAAAATTTAAAATAACGAATAAATATTTGAAAAAAAACTGAATTAACATAAATTGTCATCCACTATAAGTTAACAAAATGTACCTGAACTTGGTTTGAAGAATAAAAACGTATTGTATTAACGGCTGAAAATTTTAACAAGATATACTTAGATATATAAGGAGAGTGTGAACTAATAGAAGGAATTGAAAGAAAATAGTAGTAATAATGGCGATAAATACAATCTAAACTAATATAAACGTATTTTTTGTTCACGAGTTAATGACCTGCCTTAAATGACCATTTTAACAGATGAAAAAAATATTAAATTCAAGTTCTATATCACACAAGTACTGAATAAGTTAGGGAAGACATGAAACATGCTCATGGAAAGAGCGTGTTAAGAATGGGAGATTTGATCAAGTGTTTTGGTATATTGCATCAATAGATATCATGGATTTTTGAAAAAAAACTAATTTTTGAAACATGAATTTGGAGAGGTATGGTTAAAATAAAAGTGTCAACGGAATTGGTTAACGTCGTGGTAAATGATAATAATAATTCCGACTCGTTAGATTTTAAAGGATTGGTAAATTGTACTTCAAAAGGTTTATAACCTTCAAATGCAATGTAACACTTTTTTATTGCTCAGAAGTGATACGAGTTTTACCTCTAGGTAAATAACACCGTTTATATGAAAAAACGCTCTCTTGGCAAATCAGTTAGTGTTTTGCTGTCATGGCAATTAAGCAATAGACCTCAGCTAACCTCTAAAAATGCGGAGTTTATAACAATCCGGCATTTGGACGACGATTAAACCTAATGACCCTCCGTTATAACTGATTTCAATTTAAAACAATTTGTATTATAAATTTAAATAAGATTATTTTTGTTTATATCTAAAAACTAGATCAATATCATCAATAACTGCCAAACGGCCTAAATAACATTGTTTCAAATTTCAAGCTTTAATCGTAATGTTAAACTTTAATAATTGATAAATTAATGTCATTATTAAAATTATTTACATATTTACAATTTAACTTGATTATTTAGCGTATGAGCTAAATTATGTAAAATATTGTGAAGGGGCATATGCAAATAATATAAGGCTAATCAAAACCTAACCTCTAAATATAATAAATGAAGAGGTAAATAGTTTTATGAAACAGTATGTAGGAGAATAGTAAAAATCAGCTGATCGGTAGTCAAGGCAAAACATAACCTCTAAATAGAATAAATGAAGAGGTAAACAGTTGTTTTATGAAACAGTATGTAGGAGAATAGTAAAAATCAGCTGATCGGTAGTCAAGGCAAAACATAACCTCTAAATATAATAAATGAAGAGGTAAACAGGCATTAGAAGTATACAAAATAATATAAGTTATAAGAGAATAGTGAAAATCAACAGATAATATTTACTTTACACAGAATTCGAGTGTAAGTGTCTTTACATAAGACTTATGCCAGAGGTTATTATTAATTTAGTTTTATAATTTCGACTGAAAACGTATATAATGTTGAGTACTACTAAAGCTGCATTTGTCTCTACAACAGTAGCATTAATTAATTGTCTGCGTATCAAGGACAAACGACTGTCACCTGATTAAGCTTTTAAATTGTGTTTGTTTTTGTGTTTTTCATCACTTGTTTTGTTACACTTACTAACACAGAGGTGACGATTTCATTACGAATTAAATTTTGTTAATTAATTGTGAATGGAGTATTTTATGAAAGAATCGGTAAAATCTGTAGTTTTATGTCATAACGATAAGGCACCACGCTACGGCCAACTAATAAATAATGCTCTAGGATTAAAAATGGATGAAAAGAATAAAATAAACAAACTGGATTAACTGTATTGAACTTTGCCTCACAAACGGACAATGCGAAAGGAAATCGAAGAGAGACTACAACACAATGCAAGAGACGAAAAAGAAAGTATAAATAGTAACAAACAAAATCAATAGTCCAACACCATGCACAGGAAGGGAAATGGAAAATTGCAAGGAAATTCTCTTCCTATTTTGCTACTCAATATTGTTGTTCTGACATATGTAGGCCTAACTTATAGGCATATATGCTATATATTTATATTATTTGCAACTATAAAATAAAAAGAAACTAAAATAAAATTTGTCTTTGTTGATTTAAGTAGGAATTGACTTACAAAATATATATTTTTATTCTTGAATTTTGTAGTCCATTACTTTCGGTGAATCTTAATTAATCACTTTAACGTTAAGTGATATATTTTTATTAACTAGTTTGTAATATAGCTATGTTACAAGTAGTTACAAAGTATCCGGTAGGAATAGGTTTCGTTAGAAAAAAACACAAAATAATATTTTCTGCTGTAAAGAAACCGGTTGCTGAAGGGAAATGTTTTACAAGGTTGCTCAACTTTCTCGGACAATGCACAATGTGTCTAGTTTAAGCTAGGATTTTTTTTTTAAATTAACCTGATACTTTGTTTAGTGCTGCAATATAGTTATAAGATAATTTAATGTAGTAGGGCTACGAAGTAGAGGTTCTATAATAAAACAGAGATTATAAAGTTGTACGTGTGTTTGTAGATTTAGGTTTTCAAATTTAAACCACGGTTTCTAGTTTTCGACATTTGTAATAATTTCGTTTTTGTTTATAGTGTATTTTTAAATAATGCAAGTGTCTAAATTTTATAAAACTGTAGGAGACGTCTTATAGATAACCTACTCCAACTTTAGAATATTACAACAACCTTTGTTCATAACGAATCTGCATGGAATATAAATAAAGACCAAAACATAAAAATATAAATGTGTATTTAAAAAAATTTCCCTTTATTTTCCCTTGTAATATGAGCTATAGGCTAATAGACAATATGGCAGAAATTGTAACTTATGACTATAACTCAGATATATAGCACCGTCAATTGTCATTGAATTCTCTATAATTAAAATTTTTCAAATAAATATTATGATTTAAAACCTTTACACCTGGTACAGATAAGCGTAAAGCTAAAATAATTGTTCTAGAATTATATAATTATTGTTTTTGAATGATATTGTACTGGTTTTATATATTTTGTTTCTTAATTTTGAATGCAGGCGGAAGTTGGTATTCCTGACATGCCAATGTGATATAAGATAAACCTAAACAAATTTCAAAAATAAAATTTGAAATTTTTTTCAAATTATATATTCTAGACATTCCTAAAATAATGAAGTACGTTAAGTTTAGTTATTTTACAAGATCAAGCTGATAGTAATGTTTAACTTTATCTCTATATAGGGCCTACAATCTCTATGTAAAAGATTCTACCTCCACTTCCAACTAACCCAATGACAATTAGCCTATAAAACAAAACTGGCGCTACAGTTGTATAATGATACAGACTTTGATAAAACGACACGGCCTGCTTGCCTAATCTTATATAAACACCAATTTGCCTTTTCTACATAGGCCTACAGCATTGTTAGTTGGGGCAAACAAAGGTAGACCAATGTCTTACGAGGATTCTAATACAGTAAAGTCTTCTTTCCAGAAAGTTAATAGTAAACTATGACTGAACCAATTTCATTATTTTCGACCTTTCAAGTGCTAGACTATTTAAAAATACATTATAAACAAGAAAAAGTCACATTAAGTGTAACGAGCCATAAATAGTGGTTCAAAATTTAATAAAATACGAACATAACCTCAAAGCTGAAACACACATAGAAATGTATAAACTGAAAGTTTTCTGAGAGCTATTTTATTTTGCTTTCAAATATAGTTATTTATTTAGCAGCAAAGCATCCTTTAGGCTTTTTAGGAAAAAACACATTTTTAACTATAAAACCGAGAGCGGGAAATGTTCAAGTGAGAGCTTAGTTACGTTAAGACAATAATTATTTTTGTAAACAAACCTATCCTAAATGGATAACTTGTTCCTGTATATAGGCATGCAGACAAATTTTAACAACGTTTTTCTTCATAACCCGATGTCGGCTAAATTAGCTCGGAAATAGAGGCCCGCCCCTTCAATTCAACAATCGTTTAGTTTACGTCAAGAAACTTCATTATTTTTTTATCGACATATTTATCGCACCTTGAAACTTTGTAACTGTGTTTTATTATGGCTGTAGAGTAAAGTGAAAATTTTTAAAGAAATTAATCATAAAGGAACTTGTCTCTAAAACTAGGTTATGTTTTTGTAGCGTTAATTAACTTCAGTTTTAATCAATACTAATCGTATACGACATTTGAAACCACTGTTCTTGTTTAGAATGTATTGTTTTAGCAACACGTGTGAAAACGTCAAGTAGATATTGGTCCAGTCATTTTTACTTATTACGCCTCAAAAAATTTCTTTCATTAAAAATTATAGAAGGGTCTTATCTACAAGACTGTTAAATAATAAGCAAAAGTTCACCACAAACACATCCTGTTCATGTGTTTCAGATATTTCAACTGCTTCAATTCAGCAACCGTTTAGTTTACGTTTAAGAAACTTAAAATTTTCCTTGTTTTATAACCAAATCTATCCCAATCGGAAACTTTGTATCTGTATTCTAATATAGGCTAGCTGTAGGCCTATAATATGTTTTTATAACGATAATTAACTTGTGTTTTAACCACTGCTTATGGTAGGCCCTATACGACATTTAAAATCATTAAAGGAGTGTTATTTTTTAGAATGTACCTTTTTTAATAACAGGTGTAAAAATGTGAAATCGAAATTGGTCTAGTCATTAGGCCTATTAGTTATTGCATCGAAATAATTTTATTTTATTGTAAACTTTAGAAGACCCTTACAACAAAACTATTAAACTCAAAGCAAAAGTTCACGACATAACATCAACAAACCTTCCTCACATTAACAGGAAATAGTGGCACAGTAGGAATGGCCTTAAGCCTGCTATCAGACACACGTAATCGAACTAGGATTGTGGGTCAGCCGCGTACAAGTAATCACTAAAACAATTCACTGTAATTCGAAGTTTAATTAAAAGCTTGTCACTCATACACCAGCACTACACACGCTTACGTCGGTGTCGACTCTGACGTGCTAGGGGTAGTGCCACCCTCGTAGCTCCCCAGTGCGGCTTTAGTACGCGCGACCCTATTGGCTGGCGTCGGCTCCACCTCCAGTTTTTGAAATATCGATAAACAGCCAGCCTTGTCAATGCTCTGACTTGGGACAGTCAGTCCAGTAATTTTTGACTAATGAATGATGTTTCGCACGAAATGGTTTTGGTCCAATATTTTACCAGAAAAAAAATTCAAAGGCATTTTTGGTAATATTGCACCAAATGGTATTCAACTTCGATTTTTCCCATATTTTACTCAAATGTACGTTAAAACCCCGAACAAGTAATTTTTTTTAAAGTTAATTTGTACCTAGTTCAACTAAGAAAAATTTTATTTTAGTTACTTTTTGTTAAAGAATTACAATTAATATAAATAAAGTAACATAACCTATGCGTTGAAACAGCTGTTCTACCACATAACCTATAACATAAAATCAGCTGCTTTATGAAATCATATGTTAAAATTTATTTTAACCCGACGTAATAACTATGTTGCATACCTTGCCTCTTTTGCGAGATGTTTCTCTCATATATAAAACTGAAATTATTTAATTGAATTGAATCAGTAATTTAATATTAGGAAAAACTGTATTAACATCAAGTGCCATCCACTACAAGTTTAAACAAATGTATTTGAACGTGATAGCATGAATAACAAGAATTTTATGAACGATTGAAAGTTTGAATATGATATATATATATATATAATAAATTAAAAATATTTCAAAAACAAGAATACTTTTAATGAATATATTTATTCAAAGCTTTTCGCCGATTAAATAGTATCAGCATCTTCAGGAAAAAAATTATCTAATAAAATAGTTTTACAAAATTAAATCATATGTAGGCTACTACAAAGAATCATATGTTTATAAGTATTGCACTAAATAGTTTGGTGCCTTGATCTCACTTGAATTTCTTCATCAATTAATTTGTCTTTAACTTTATGCTTATGAATTTCCAATGTTTCAAATATATTCATTTTTAATCCTTTATTTAATTCTTTTATTAATTTCATATTTTCTATTTCCGGAAACTCATGTCCATTATTAATACAATGCGTAGCTAAATTGGATTTGTATATGTTAGGTTTGATATAAGCGTTTAAATGTTTTTTGTATCTTTCTTTTAATTTCTTTTTTGTTTGTCCTACATATAATTTATTACAGGTCTGACATTTTATATTATGTACTCCATTTCTTTCGTGCATATTATTTTGATTATTGTTGTTGTTTATTAAATTTTTAATTTTATTATCGGTTATATATGTAATTTGTAAATTTGTTTCTTTAAATAATCTTGTGATTTTATTTATTTCATTACCAGTGAATGTAAAAGTTGTCCAAATATTTTCTCTCTTATTAGGTACAAAATTATTTACGAGTTTCTGTTTTCTTATTATATTATTATTTAATTTATCTATAGTTTTTCTTTTATATCCATTTTCTAAACCAATTTGATATATTATATTTTTCTCTTTTATTTGATCATTTAAGTTCATTGGTATTTTGTGCATTCTATGTAGTAAATTATAAAGCGCTGCCATTTTTTGGTTGTATGGATGGTTTGAATAATTAGGTATTATTTGATTTATATATATATATATATATATATATATATATATATATATATACATATATATATATATATATATATATATATATATATATATATATATATGAGGAGAGTGTGAACTAATAGAAGGAATTGAAAAAGGTGACATAGAGCTCAGTAAATCATAGACTTACTGCTTAAAAGGTTACATAAATTAAATTATGACGTGGAAACATAACCCTATAAGAAGTAGCCTAATTCTTTACGTATAATTGCACCGTGTTACATACTGCATGTCTGCCTTCAAATATAGCTACAGAGTATCTTTTTACATTTTAAATAAATAAAACTCTTAACCTCAACAACGTTTGATTTAAATCTTACTGTACATTTCAATTGCAAAGCAATCACCTTCAGAAGATATTACAACTCCATCTTATTCTGGTAATAATTTCCTCTGAAGATGGTTGTTTTGAGGGCGAATTGCACATTAGGATATAAATAAAAGATTTTGTGCTGAAGGGATTTATTTATTTAAAATAAAAAATTGCACCACAGTTGCTCCAAATTTTTATAAAATATCTTTTTAGCACAGATTTGGCTAAAACCAACGGGTAAACCTTTGAATTGTAAAAAGTAGCATTTCCAGGGTAAACACTGACACCATTGAACGTGAATAAACATTAGCTTTGTAAAATGTTTTAGCGTATAGATAGCATTGCAGAGAATGTCCAGCTTTCTCTGTTATCACACTATTGTGCGAACAAATACTATAAACACATTCAAAAAATGTAAATTCGTACTTAATTCATCAGTTTTTATATTTATTTAAACTTTTATTTTAATTTATTGTTATTTTATAATTACAGTTAATATAGGCCTAAATCCGTATATAGTCTACTTATGTCAGAATAACAATACTAAGTGATAAATAGAAATCGAATTTCCTTGCAACTTTCCATTTTCCTTTTCCTGTATGGTGTTGGACTATTATTTTTGTTGTTACAACAGTTGCATTGTGTTGTAGTTTTTTTACGCTTTTCTTTCTCATTGTCCGTTTGTGAAGCAAGGTTAGATACTGTAAATCCAGTTTGTTTATTTTATTCTTTCCATTCATTATTAATCCTAGAGATATTTACGATATTTTTTGGTAACCATAGCAACTATTTAAGGTTGTGCAATGGAGGTTTCGACAACCAGATTTGGGCAAAAGAAAAATTCATATTTATACATCTTTGACAAATGCATTTTTGCAATGGGAAAGTTGGTTCAGTGCCAAAGAGCGCAAGACTTCGGACATGAAAATTCTCAGATCGAATCCGGCTTGACTCCCCAAATTTGTATAATTTAATTACTGTATAAATATTTGAAAAAACTGTACTAACATCAATGGTCATCCACTATTGCTTAAAAAAATGTATTTTCACTTGATTGCATGAATAAAACAGTATTTTATTAACGATTGAAAGTTTGTACAAGATGTATATCAGGAGAGTGTGAAATAATATAGAAGGAATTTAAGAAGCAGGCTATATCGTTTTATGCGCTTATAGCCATTTCTCTATTTCAGTGTTATCGTTAGGGTTATATTTATTTACTATTAATTCTATCCTCACCTGTTACTTTGTAATGCACGTTTTTAATCTAGTAATTTAAAAAAATCTATTACTTTAAGCAGTATTGTGTGTGGTGCTAAACTGAGGCTATGTTTCACATTTTACAAGTTCGTATTTATGGTTTGCTTCGCGTGAAATCGCCTATTTTAATCACAAGAATGTTTAGAACTTAGAGCTATATGAAAAGGAAAAATTCGAAGATGAATGTCAATTGGTAAATGTATACTTTAGTACTCGCTAAATAAAATAGAATACGTTTTAAGTTATCTATCGACTTCATCACATAGGCCTACTGAACTCGACAAAAGTTTGCCGTTCGTGCGCGTTCAGTTGAACCATTTGTCAGTAAAGCTTGGTCTGAAGAAGGTCTTCATGCCAGAAACTCGCTTCTGTTCATTACGTCATCTTCCAATTACCAAAAGCTTACTTGTGGCCGTAATATACTAGCTAAACGTTGCTGGTCATATGAGTGTCCAGTCTGGGGGCCATGTGGTAATGTGTGATTAGCAGGAATGTAACCAGATACCTTAGGTTACGCAGATGTAGGTCTACTAAGCAGTCTAATATCAAAACAATATTAAAGATAACGTTATGCAAGTTTAGTCTATATATGTGACACAAAAGTGTCGGTTAATAAATTTGTTGAGCACTAGGGACTAATTTTTTAACTAAATAAATAAAACGCACTAACCACAATAGAAAAATCTTTATTACAATTAGTTTATGTACATTTCCATTAGCTAGCATGTCTAGAGACTTGATCCTCTAGAGATATCCACGAATGTAGAATAGGCCCTACGTGAAAAAATAATCGTATGTAGAGAAGATAACTACTTAAGAAATGCGATCCTACATACGTGAAACTATAAGTTAACCCTTTGTAAAGAAGATTTAAACAAGCTTCAGGTATGTAAGCTTAGATACGTGAAACAATAACTCTATGTAGAAGTGACGTTAGGTAGAAAAAATGCTGAGGGCTTCCTGTGTGCTGAGTTGTGTATCTGAAATAGATTTGCCATCTAGAGGACATCAGGTGATTACCGCACCTTGGAGTATACATCCTAGACGTACTCCCTCGGGAACATAATGAGGTGTCTACTCGTTACACATGCTAATTATAGGTTGTTATAGTTTAACAACTCCTAATGTTTTGGTCGGACATGTGTCTCATTATCGCCAGTTTCTTTACAGAATGTGTAAGTTTATTTACAGAAAGTGTAAGTTTATTTACAGAATAGGTAAGTTTATTTACAGAATGTGTAAGTTTATTTACAGAATCTGTAGGTTTATTTACAGAATGTGTAAGTTTGTTTACAGAATGTGTAAGTT